>JAKUCG020000236.1:0-192670 GCA_022539655.2 Ceriodaphnia dubia | reverse complement strand
GGAAAACTTTATTTTCCCACTGCAGAGGTGGATTTTCTTAGTGATGGGCACTGAAAACTTGCCGGCCGGTCAATTTTTCACCTGCATCTAGTAGAACAGCTCTTCCTCTCCATATTCCGAGGCATTAAATGACCGGCCCAACAATTTGCGGTATGATAACGAACGCAGGAAACTTCCATGCCATGGAAAACTTTTATTTTCCCACTGCAGAGGTGGATTTTCTTAGTGATGGGCACTGAAAACTTGCCGGCCGGTCAATTTTTCACCTGCATCTAGTAGAACAGCTCTTCCTCTCCATATTCCGAGGCATTAAATGACCGGCCCAACAATTTGCGGTATGATAACGAACGCAGGAAACTTCCATGCCATGGAAAACTTTTATTTTCCCACTGCAGAGGTGGATTTTCTTAGTGATGGGCACTGAAAACTTGCCGGCCGGTCAATTTTTCACCTGCATCTAGTAGAACAGCTCTTCCTCTCCATATTCCGAGGCATTAAATGACCGGCCCAACAATTTGCGGTATGATAACGAACGCAGGAAACTTCCATGCCATGGAAAACTTTTATTTTCCCACTGCAGAGGTGGATTTTCTTAGTGATGGGCACTGAAAACTTGCCGGCCGGTCAATTTTTCACCTGCATCTAGTAGAACAGCTCTTCCTCTCCATATTCCGAGGCATTAAATGACCGGCCCAACAATTTGCGGTATGATAACGAACGCAGGAAACTTCCATGCCATGGAAAACTTTTATTTTCCCACTGCAGAGGTGGATTTTCTTAGTGATGGGCACTGAAAACTTGCCGGCCGGTCAATTTTTCACCTGCATCTAGTAGAACAGCTCTTCCTCTCCATATTCCGAGGCATTAAATGACCGGCCCAACAATTTGCGGTATGATAACGAACGCAGGAAACTTCCATGCCATGGAAAACTTTTATTTTCCCACTGCAGAGGTGGATTTTCTTAGTGATGGGCACTGAAAACTTGCCGGCCGGTCAATTTTTCACCTGCATCTAGTAGAACAGCTCTTCCTCTCCATATTCCGAGGCATTAAATGACCGGCCCAACAATTTGCGGTATGATAACGAACGCAGGAAACTTCCATGCCATGGAAAACTTTTATTTTCCCACTGCAGAGGTGGATTTTCTTAGTGATGGGCACTGAAAACTTGCCGGCCGGTCAATTTTTCACCTGCATCTAGTAGAACAGCTCTTCCTCTCCATATTCCGAGGCATTAAATGACCGGCCCAACAATTTGCGGTATGATAACGAACGCAGGAAACTTCCATGCCATGGAAAACTTTTATTTTCCCACTGCAGAGGTGGATTTTCTTAGTGATGGGCACTGAAAACTTGCCGGCCGGTCAATTTTTCACCTGCATCTAGTAGAACAGCTCTTCCTCTCCATATTCCGAGGCATTAAATGACCGGCCCAACAATTTGCGGTATGATAACGAACGCAGGAAACTTCCATGCCATGGAAAACTTTTATTTTCCCACTGCAGAGGTGGATTTTCTTAGTGATGGGCACTGAAAACTTGCCGGCCGGTCAATTTTTCACCTCTAGTAGAACAGATCTTCCTCTCCATATTCCGAGGCATTAAATGAAACAGCTCTTCCTCTCCATATTCCGAGGCATTAAATGATCGGCCCAACAATTTGCGGTATGATAACGAACGCAGGAAACTTCCATGCCATGGAAAACTTTTATTTTCCCACTGCAGAGGTTGATTTTCTTAGTGATGGGCACTGAAAACTTGCCGGCCGGTCAATTTTTCACCTGCATCTAGTAGAACAGCTCTTCCTCTCCATATTCCGAGGCATTAAATGACCGGCCCAACAATTTTCGGTATGATAACGAACGCAGGAAACTTCCATGCCATGGAAAACTTTTATTTTACCACTGCAGAGGTGGATTTTCTTAGTGATGGGCACTGAAAACTTGCCGGCCGGTCAATTTTTACCTGCATCTAGTAGAACAGCTCTTCCTCTCCATATTCCGAGGCATTAAATGACCGGCCCAACAATTTGCGGTATGATAACGAACGCAGGAAACTTCCATGCCATGGAAAACTTTTATTTTCCCACTGCAGAGGTGGATTTTCTTAGTGATGGGCACTGAAAACTTGCCGGCCGGTCGATTTTTCACCTGCATCTAGTAGAATAGCTCTTCCTCTCCATATTCCGAGGCATTAAATGACCGGCCCAACAATTTGCAGTATGATAATGAACGCAGGAAACTTCCATGCCATGGAAAACTTTTATTTTCCCACTGCACATGCCATGGAAAACTTTT
This sequence comes from Ceriodaphnia dubia, assembly GCA_022539655.2. Lineage (NCBI taxonomy): Eukaryota > Metazoa > Arthropoda > Branchiopoda > Diplostraca > Daphniidae > Ceriodaphnia > Ceriodaphnia dubia. The sequence goes on along the minus strand of JAKUCG020000236.1, from coordinate 190,374 downwards.
TTATTTTCCCACTGCAGAGGTGGATTTTCTTAGTGATGGGCACTGAAAACTTGCCGGCCGGTCAATTTTTCACCTGCATCTAGTAGAACAGCTCTTCCTCTCCATATTCCGAGGCATTAAATGACCGGCCCAACAATTTGCGGTATGATAACGAACGCAGGAAACTTCCATGCCATGGAAAACTTTTATTTTCCCACTGCAGAGGTGGATTTTCTTAGTGATGGGCACTGAAAACTTGCCGGCCGGTCAATTTTTCACCTGCATCTAGTAGAACAGCTCTTCCTCTCCATATTCCGAGGCATTAAATGACCGGCCCAACAATTTGCGGTATGATAACGAACGCAGGAAACTTCCATGCCATGGAAAACTTTTATTTTCCCACTGCAGAGGTGGATTTTCTTAGTGATGGGCACTGAAAACTTGCCGGCCGGTCAATTTTTCACCTGCATCTAGTAGAACAGCTCTTCCTCTCCATATTCCGAGGCATTAAATGACCGGCCCAACAATTTGCGGTATGATAACGAACGCAGGAAACTTCCATGCCATGGAAAACTTTTATTTTCCCACTGCAGAGGTGGATTTTCTTAGTGATGGGCACTGAAAACTTGCCGGCCGGTCAATTTTTCACCTGCATCTAGTAGAACAGCTCTTCCTCTCCATATTCCGAGGCATTAAATGACCGGCCCAACAATTTGCGGTATGATAACGAACGCAGGAAACTTCCATGCCATGGAAAACTTTTATTTTCCCACTGCAGAGGTGGATTTTCTTAGTGATGGGCACTGAAAACTTGCCGGCCGGTCAATTTTTCACCTGCATCTAGTAGAACAGCTCTTCCTCTCCATATTCCGAGGCATTAAATGACCGGCCCAACAATTTGCGGTATGATAACGAACGCAGGAAACTTCCATGCCATGGAAAACTTTTATTTTCCCACTGCAGAGGTGGATTTTCTTAGTGATGGGCACTGAAAACTTGCCGGCCGGTCAATTTTTCACCTGCATCTAGTAGAACAGCTCTTCCTCTCCATATTCCGAGGCATTAAATGACCGGCCCAACAATTTGCGGTATGATAACGAACGCAGGAAACTTCCATGCCATGGAAAACTTTTATTTTCCCACTGCAGAGGTGGATTTTCTTAGTGATGGGCACTGAAAACTTGCCGGCCGGTCAATTTTTCACCTGCATCTAGTAGAACAGCTCTTCCTCTCCATATTCCGAGGCATTAAATGACCGGCCCAACAATTTGCGGTATGATAACGAACGCAGGAAACTTCCATGCCATGGAAAACTTTTATTTTCCCCCTGCAGAGGTGGATTTTCTTTGTGATGGGCACTGAAAACTTGCCGGCCGGTCAATTTTTCACCTGCATCTAGTAGAACAGCTCTTCCTCTCCATATTCCGAGGCATTAAATGACCGGCCCAACAATTTGCGGTATGATAATGAACGCAGGAAACTTCCATGCCATGGAAAACTTTTATTTTCCCACTGCAGAGGTGGATTTTCTTAGTGATGGGCACTGAAAACTTGCCGGCCGGTCAATTTTTCACCTGCATCTAGTAGAACAGCTCTTCCTCTCCATATTCCGAGGCATTAAATGACCGGCCCAACAATTTGCGGTATGATAACGAACGCAGGAAACTTCCATGCCATGGAAAACTTTTATTTTCCCACTGCAGAGGTGGATTTTCTTAGTGATGGGCACTGAAAACTTGCCGGCCGGTCAATTTTTCACCTGCATCTAGTAGAACAGCTCTTCCTCTCCATATTCCGAGGCATTAAATGACCGGCCCAACAATTTGCGGTATGATAACGAACGCAGGAAACTTCCATGCCATGGAAAACTTTTATTTTCCCACTGCAGAGGTGGATTTTCTTAGTGATGGGCACTGAAAACTTGCCGGCCGGTCAATTTTTCACCTGCATCTAGTAGAACAGCTCTTCCTCTCCATATTCCGAGGCATTAAATGACCGGCCCAACAATTTGCGGTATGATAACGAACGCAGGAAACTTCCATGCCATGGAAAACTTTTATTTTCCCACTGCAGAGGTGGATTTTCTTAGTGATGGGCACTGAAAACTTGCCGGCCGGTCAATTTTTCACCTGCATCTAGTAGAACAGCTCTTCCTCTCCATATTCCGAGGCATTAAATGACCGGCCCAACAATTTGCGGTATGATAACGAACGCAGGAAACTTCCATGCCATGGAAAACTTTTATTTTCCCACTGCAGAGGTGGATTTTCTTAGTGATGGGCACTGAAAACTTGCCGGCCGGTCAATTTTTCACCTGCATCTAGTAGAACAGCTCTTCCTCTCCATATTCCGAGGCATTAAATGACCGGCCCAACAATTTGCGGTATGATAACGAACGCAGGAAACTTCCATGCCATGGAAAACTTTTATTTTCCCACTGCAGAGGTGGATTTTCTTAGTGATGGGCACTGAAAACTTGCCGGCCGGTCAATTTTTCACCTGCATCTAGTAGAACAGCTCTTCCTCTCCATATTCCGAGGCATTAAATGACCGGCCCAACAATTTGCGGTATGATAACGAACGCAGGAAACTTCCATGCCATGGAAAACTTTTATTTTCCCACTGCAGAGGTGGATTTTCTTAGTGATGGGCACTGAAAACTTGCCGGCCGGTCAATTTTTCACCTGCATCTAGTAGAACAGCTCTTCCTCTCCATATTCCGAGGCATTAAATGACCGGTCCAACAATTTGCGGTATGATAACGAACGCAGGAAACTTCCATGCCATGGAAAACTTTTATTTTCCCACTGCAGAGGTGGATTTTCTTAGTGATGGGCACTGAAAACTTGCCGGCCGGTCAATTTTTCACCTGCATCTAGTAGAACAGCTCTTCCTCTCCATATTCCGAGGCATTAAATGACCGGCCCAACAATTTGCGGTATGATAACGAACGCAGGAAACTTCCATGCCATGGAAAACTTTTATTTTCCCACTGCAGAGGTGGATTTTCTTAGTGATGGGCACTGAAAACTTGCCGGCCGGTCAATTTTTCACCTGCATCTAGTAGAACAGCTCTTCCTCTCCATATTCCGAGGCATTAAATGACCGGCCCAACAATTTGCGGTATGATAACGAACGCAGGAAACTTCCATGCCATGGAAAACTTTTATTTTCCCACTGCAGAGGTGGATTTTCTTAGTGATGGGCACTGAAAACTTGCCGGCCGGTCAATTTTTCACCTGCATCTAGTAGAACAGCTCTTCCTCTCCATATTCCGAGGCATTAAATGACCGGCCCAACAATTTGCGGTATGATAACGAACGCAGGAAACTTCCATGCCATGGAAAACTTTTATTTTCCCACTGCAGAGACCTGCATCTAGTAGAACAGCTCTTCCTCTCCATATTCCGAGGCATTAAATGACCGGCCCAACAATTTGCGGTATGATAACGAACGCAGGAAACTTCCATGCCATGGAAAACTTTTATTTTCCCACTGCAGAGGTGGATTTTCTTAGTGATGGGCACTGAAAACTTGCCGGCCGGTCAATTTTTCACCTGCATCTAGTAGAACAGCTCTTCCTCTCCATATTCCGAGGCATTAAATGACCGGCCCAACAATTTGCGGTATGATAACGGCCCAACAATTTGCGGTATGATAACGAACGCAGGAAACTTCCATGCCATGGAAAACTTTTATTTTCCCACTGCAGAGGTGGATTTTCTTAGTGATGGGCACTGAAAACTTGCCGGCCGGTCAATTTTTCACCTGCATCTAGTAGAACAGCTCTTCCTCTCCATATTCCGAGGCATTAAATGACCGGCCCAACAATTTGCGGTATGATAACGAACGCAGGAAACTTCCATGCCATGGAAAACTTTTATTTTCCCACTGCAGAGGTGGATTTTCTTAGTGATGGGCACTGAAAACTTGCCGGCCGGTCAATTTTTCACCTGCATCTAGTAGAACAGCTCTTCTCTCCATATTCCGAGGCATTAAATGACCGGCCCAACAATTTGCGGTATGATAACGAACGCAGGAAACTTCCATGCCATGGAAAACTTTTATTTTCCCACTGCAGAGGTGGATTTTCTTAGTGATGGGCACTGAAAACTTGCCGGCCGGTCAATTTTTCACCTGCATCTAGTAGAACAGCTCTTCCTCTCCATATTCCGAGGCATTAAATGACCGGCCCAACAATTTGCGGTATGATAACGAACGCAGGAAACTTCCATGCCATGGAAAACTTTTATTTTCCCACTGCAGAGGTGGATTTTCTTAGTGATGGGCACTGAAAACTTGCCGGCCGGTCAATTTTTCACCTGCATCTAGTAGAACAGCTCTTCCTCTCCATATTCCGAGGCATTAAATGACCGGCCCAACAATTTGCGGTATGATAACGAACGCAGGAAACTTCCATGCCATGGAAAACTTTTATTTTCCCACTGCAGAGGTGGATTTTCTTAGTGATGGGCACAGAAAACTTGCCGGCCGGTCAATTTTTCACCTGCATCTAGTAGAACAGCTCTTCCTCTCCATATTCCGAGGCATTAAATGACCGGCCCAACAATTTGCGGTATGATAACGAACGCAGGAAACTTCCATGCCATGGAAAACTTTTATTTTCCCACTGCAGAGGTGGATTTTCTTAGTGATGGGCACTGAAAACTTGCCGGCCGGTCAATTTTTCACCTGCATCTAGTAGAACAGCTCTTCCTCTCCATATTCCGAGGCATTAAATGACCGGCCCAACAATTTGCGGTATGATAACGAACGCAGGAAACTTCCATGCCATGGAAAACTTTTATTTTCCCACTGCAGAGGTGGATTTTCTTAGTGATGGGCACTGAAAACTTGCCGGCCGGTCAATTTTTCACCTGCATCTAGTAGAACAGCTCTTCCTCTCCATATTCCGAGGCATTAAATGACCGGCCCAACAATTTGCGGTATGATAACGAACGCAGGAAACTTCCATGCCGGTATGGAAAACTTTTATGGAAAACTTTTATTTTCCCACTGCAGAGGTGGATTTTCTTAGTGATGGGCACTGAAAACTTGCCGGCCGGTCAATTTTTCACCTGCATCTAGTAGAACAGCTCTTCCTCTCCATATTCCGAGGCATTAAATGACCGGCCCAACAATTTGCGGTATGATAACGAACGCAGGAAACTTCCATGCCATGGAAAACTTTTATTTTCCCACTGCAGAGGTGGATTTTCTTAGTGATGGGCACTGAAAACTTGCCGGCCGGTCAATTTTTCACCTGCATCTAGTAGAACAGCTCTTCCTCTCCATATTCCGAGGCATTAAATGACCGGCCCAACAATTTGCGGTATGATAACGAACGCAGGAAACTTCCATGCCATGGAAAACTTTTATTTTCCCACTGCAGAGGTGGATTTTCTTAGTGATGGGCACTGAAAACTTGCCGGCCGGTCAATTTTTCACCTGCATCTAGTAGAACAGCTCTTCCTCTCCATATTCCGAGGCATTAAATGACCGGCCCAACAATTTGCGGTATGATAACGAACGCAGGAAACTTCCATGCCATGGAAAACTTTTATTTTCCCACTGCAGAGGTGGATTTTCTTAGTGATGGGCACTGAAAACTTGCCGGCCGGTCAATTTTTCACCTGCATCTAGTAGAACAGCTCTTCCTCTCCATATTCCGAGGCATTAAATGACCGGCCCAACAATTTGCGGTATGATAACGAACGCAGGAAACTTCCATGATGGAAAACTTTTATTTTCCCACTGCAGAGGTGGATTTTCTTAGTGATGGGCAAAAACTTCCATTTTTCACCTGCATCTAGAGAACAGCTTTTATTCCGAGGCATTAAATGACCGGCCCAACAATTTGCAGTATGATAATGAACGCAGGAAACTTCCATGCCATGGAAAACTTTTATTTTCCCACTGCAGAGGTGTATTTTCTTAGTGATGGGCACTGAAAACTTGCCGGCCGGTCAATTTTTCACCTGCATCTAGTAGAACAGCTCTTCCTCTCCATATTCCGAGGCATTAAATGACCGGCCCAACAATTTGCGGTATGATAACGAACGCAGGAAACTTCCATGCCATGGAAAACTTTTATTTTCCCACTGCACAGGTGGATTTTCTTAGTGATGGGCACTGAAAACTTACGGCCGGTAAATTTTTCACCTGCATCTAGTAGAACAGCTCTTCCTCTCCATATTCCGAGGCATTAAATGACCGGCCCAACAATTTGCGGTATGATAACGAACGCAGGAAACTTCCATGCCATGGAAAACTTTTATTTTCCCACTGCAGAGGTGGATTTTCTTAGTGATGGGCACTGAAAACTTGCCGGCCGGTCAATTTTTCACCTGCATCTAGTAGAACAGCTCTTCCTCTCCATATTCCGAGGCATTAAATGACCGGCCCAACAATTTGCGGTATGATAACGAACGCAGGAAACTTCCATGCCATGGAAAACTTTTATTTTCCCACTGCAGAGGTGGATTTTCTTAGTGATGGGCACTGAAAACTTGCCGGCCGGTCAATTTTTCACCTGCATCTAGTAGAACAGCTCTTCCTCTCCATATTCCGAGGCATTAAATGACCGGCCCAACAATTTGCGGTATGATAACGAACGCAGGAAACTTCCATGCCATGGAAAACTTTTATTTTCCCACTGCAGAGGTGGATTTTCTTAGTGATGGGCACTGAAAACTTGCCGGCCGGTCAATTTTTCACCTGCATCTAGTAGAACAGCTCTTCCTCTCCATATTCCGAGGCATTAAATGACCGGCCCAACAATTTGCGGTATGATAATGAACGCAGGAAACTTCCATGCCATGGAAAACTTTTATTTTCCCACTGCAGAGGTGGATTTTCTTAGTGATGGGCACTGAAAACTTGCCGGCCGGTCAATTTTTCACCTGCATCTAGTAGAACAGCTCTTCCTCTCCATATTCCGAGGCATTAAATGACCGGCCCAACAATTTGCGGTATGATAACGAACGCAGGAAACTTCCATGCCATGGAAAACTTTTATTTTCCCACTGCAGAGGTGGATTTTCTTAGTGATGGGCACTGAAAACTTGCCGGCCGGTCAATTTTTCACCTGCATCTAGTAGAACAGCTCTTCCTCTCCATATTCCGAGGCATTAAATGACCGGCCCAACAATTTGCGGTATGATAACGAACGCAGGAAACTTCCATGCCATGGAAAACTTTTATTTTCCCACTGCAGAGGTGGATTTTCTTAGTGATGGGCACTGAAAACTTGCCGGCCGGTCAATTTTTCACCTGCATCTAGTAGAACAGCTCTTCCTCTCCATATTCCGAGGCATTAAATGACCGGCCCAACAATTTGCGGTATGATAACGAACGCAGGAAACTTCCATGCCATGGAAAACTTTTATTTTCCCACTGCAGAGGTGGATTTTCTTAGTGATGGGCACTGAAAACTTGCCGGCCGGTCAATTTTTCACCTGCATCTAGTAGAACAGCTCTTCCTCTCCATATTCCGAGGCATTAAATGACCGGCCCAACAATTTGCGGTATGATAACGAACGCAGGAAACTTCCATGCCATGGAAAACTTTTATTTTCCCACTGCAGAGGTGGATTTTCTTAGTGATGGGCACTGAAAACTTGCCGGCCGGTCAATTTTTCACCTGCATCTAGTAGAACAGCTCTTCCTCTCCATATTCCGAGGCATTAAATGACCGGCCCAACAATTTGCGGTATGATAACGAACGCAGGAAACTTCCATGCCATGGAAAACTTTTATTTTCCCACTGCAGAGGTGGATTTTCTTAGTGATGGGCACTGAAAACTTGCCGGCCGGTCAATTTTTCACCTGCATCTAGTAGAACAGCTCTTCCTCTCCATATTCCGAGGCATTAAATGACCGGCCCAACAATTTGCGGTATGATAACGAACGCAGGAAACTTCCATGCCATGGAAAACTTTTATTTTCCCACTGCAGAGGTGGATTTTCTTAGTGATGGGCACTGAAAACTTGCCGGCCGGTCAATTTTTCACCTGCAAACTTCCATGCCATGGAAAACTTTTATTTTCCCACTGCAGAGGTGGATTTTCTTAGTGATGGGCACTGAAAACTTGCCGGCCGGTCAATTTTTCACCTGCATCTAGTAGAACAGCTCTTCCTCTCCATATTCCGAGGCATTAAATGACCGGCCCAACAATTTGCGGTATGATAACGAACGCAGGAAACTTCCATGCCATGGAAAACTTTTATTTTCCCACTGCAGAGGTGGATTTTCTTAGTGATGGGCACTGAAAACTTGCCGGCCGGTCAATTTTTCACCTGCATCTAGTAGAACAGCTCTTCCTCTCCATATTCCGAGGCATTAAATGACCGGCCCAACAATTTGCGGTATGATAACGAACGCAGGAAACTTCCATGCCATGGAAAACTTTTATTTTCCCACTGCAGAGGTGGATTTTCTTAGTGATGGGCACTGAAAACTTGCCGGCCGGTCAATTTTTCACCTGCATCTAGTAGAACAGCTCTTCCTCTCCATATTCCGAGGCATTAAATGACCGGCCCAACAATTTGCGGTATGATAACGAACGCAGGAAACTTCCATGCCATGGAAAACTTTTATTTTCCCACTGCAGAGGTGGATTTTCTTAGTGATGGGCACTGAAAACTTGCCGGCCGGTCAATTTTCACCTGCAGAATGTTCCATCAACAATTTCTTGTCTATCAACTTCCCAATGAGCATAAACTTTAACGGGAGATTACAGAAGGTCGTGCTCGGTCCAAATTTGAAGCTCTTGTTCTCCTGAATGTGTTCCATAAATATCTTTTTAATGTTTTGTATAGGAGAAAGGAAAAAGCGATGAGAGTATAGAGAATGTTCCATCAACAATTTCTTGTCTATCAACTTCCCAATGAGCATAAACTTCAAGGGGAGATTACAGAAGGTCGTGCTTGGTCCCAATTTGAAGCCCTTGTTCTCCTGAAAGTGTTCCACAAATATCTTTTTAATGTTTTGCATAGGAGAAAGGAAAAAGCGATGACAGTATCGAGAATGTTCCATCAACAATTTCTTGTCTATCAACTAACCAATAAGCATTATCTTCAACGGGAGGTTACAGAAGTTCGTTCTTGGTCCCAATTTGAAGCCCTTGTTATCCTGAATGTGTTCCATAAATATATTTTTAATGTTTCGTAGAGAATGTTCCATCAACAATTTCTTGTCTATCAACTTCCCAATGAGCATAAACTTTAACGGGAGATTACAGAAGTTCGTGCTCGGTCCAAATTTGAAGCTCTTGTTCTCCTGAATGTGTTCCATAAATATCTTTTTAATGTTTTGTATCGGAGAAAGGAAAAAGCGATGAGAGTATAGAGAATGTTCCATCAACAATTTCTTGTCTATCAACTTCCCAATGAGCATAAACTTTAACGGGATATTGCAGAAAGTCGTGCTCGGTCGAAATTTGAAGCTCTTGTTCTCCTGAATGTGTTCCATAAATATCTTTTTAATGTTTTGCATAGGAGAAAAGAAAAAGCGATGAGAGTATAGAGAATGTTCCATCAACAAAATCTTGTCTATCAACTTCCCAATGAGCATAAACTTTAACGGGATATTGCACAAAGTCGTGCTCGGTCCAAAATTGAAGCTCTTGTTCTCTTGAATGTGTTCCATAAATATCTTTTTAATGTTTTGTATAGGAGAAAGGAAAAAGCGATGAGAGTATAGAGAAAGTTCCATCAACAATTTCTTGTCTATCAACTTCCCAATGGGCATAAACTTCAACGGGAGGTTACAGAAGGTCGTGCTTGGTCCCAATTTGAAGCCCTTGTTTTCGTCAATGTGTTCCATAAATATCTTTTTAATGTTTTGTATAGGAGGAAGGAAAAAGCGATGAGAGTATAGAGAATGTTCCATCAACAATTTTTGTCTATCAACTTCCCAATGAGCATAAACTTCAAGAGGAGATTACAGAAGGTCGTGCTTGGTCCCAATTTGAAGCCCTTGTTCTCCTGAATGTGTTCCATAAATATCTTTTTAATGTTTCGTAGAGAATGTTCCATCAACAATTTCTTGTCTATCAACTTCCCAATGAGCATAAACTTTAACGGGAGATTACAAAAGGTCGTGCTTGGTCCCAATTTGAAGCCCTTGTTCTCCTAAATGTGTTACATATATATCTTTTTAATGTTTTGCATAGGAGAAAGGAAAAAGCGATGAGAGTATAGAGAATGTTCCATCAACAATTTTTGTCTATCAACTTCCCAATGAGCATAAACTTCAAGAGGAGATTACAGAAGGTCGTGCTTGGTCCCAATTTGAAGCCCTTGTTCTCCTGAATGTGTTCCATAAATATCTTTTTAATGTTTCGTAGAGAATGTTCCATCAACAATTTCTTGTCTATCAACTTCCCAATGAGCATAAACTTTAACGGGAGATTACAGAAGGTCGTGCTTGGTCCCAATTTGAAGCCCTTGTTCTCCTAAATGTGTTACATATATATCTTTTTAATGTTTTGCATAGGAGAAAGGAAAAAGCGATGAGAGTATAGAGAATGTTCCATCAACAATTTCTTGTCTATCAACTTCCCAATGGGCATAAACTTCAACGGGAGGTTACAGAAGGTCGTGCTTGGTCCCAATTTGAAGCCCTTGTTCTCCTGAATGTGTTCCATAAATATCTTTTTAATGTTTCGTAGAGAATGTTCCATCAACAATTTCTTGTCTATCAACTTCCCAATGAGCATAAACTTTAACGGGAGATTACAGAAGGTCGTGCTCGGTCCAAATTTGAAGCTCTTTTTCTCCTGAATGTGTTCCATAAATATCTTTTGAATGTTTTGTATAGGAGAAAGGAAAAAGCGATGAGAGTATAGAGAATGTTCCATCAACAATTTCTTGTCTATCAACTTCCCAATGAGCATAAACTTTAACGGGAGATTACAGAAGGTCGTGCTCGGTCGAAATTTGAAGCTCTTGTTCTCCTGAATGTGTTCCATAAATATCTTTTTAATGTTTCGTATAGGAGAAAGGAAAAAGCGATGAGAGTATAGAGAATGTTCCATCAACAATTTTTGTCTATCAACTTCCCAATGAGCATAAACTTTAATGGGAGATTACAGAAGGTCGTGCTTGGTCCTAATTTGAAGCCCTTGTTCTCCTTAATGTGTTACATAAATATCTTTTTAATGTTTTGCATAGGAGAAAGGAAAAAGCGATGAGAGTATAGAGAATGTTACATCAAAAATTTCTTGTCTATCAACTTCCCAATGATCATAAACTTCAAGGGGATATTACAGAAGGTCGTGCTTGGTCCCAATTTGAACCCCTTGTTCTCCTGAATGTGTTCCATAAATATCTTTTTAATTTTTCGTAGAGAATGTTCCATCAACAATTTCTTGTCTATCAACTTCCCAATGAGCATAAACTTTAACGAGAGATTACAGAAGGTCTTGCTTGGTCCCAATTTGAAGCCCTTGTTCTCCTGAATGTGTTCCAGAAATATCTTTTTAATGTTTTGTATAGGAGAAAGGAAAAAGCGATGAGAGTATAGAGAATGTTCCATCAACAATTTCTTGTCTATCAACTTCCCAATGAGCATAAACTTCAACGGGATATTACAGAAGGTCGTGCTTGGTCCCAATTTGAAGCCCTTGTTCTCCTTAATGTGTTACATAAATATCTTTTTAATGTTTTGCATAGGAGAAAGGAAAAAGCGATGAGAGTATAGAGAATGTTACATCAACAATTTCTTGTCTGTAGACTTCCCGATGAGAATAAACCTAAATGGGAGATTACAGAAGATCGTGCTTGGTCCCAATTTGAACCCCTTGTTCTCCTGAATGTGTTCCATAAATATCTTTTTAATTTTTCGTAGAGAATGTTCCATCAACAATTTCTTGTCTATCAACTTCCCAATGAGCATTAACTTCAACGGGAGGTTACAGAAGGTCGTGCTTGGTCCCAATTTGAAGCCCTTGTTATCCTGAATGTGTTCCATAAATATCTTTTTAATGTTTTGTATAGGAGAAAGGAAAAAGCGATGAGAGTATAGAGAATGTTACATCAAAAATTTCTTGTCTATCAACTTCCCAATGATCATAAACTTCAAGGGGATATTACAGAAGGTCGTGCTTGGTCCCAATTTGAACCCCTTGTTCTCCTGAATGTGTTCCATAAATATCTTTTTAATTTTTCGTAGAGAATGTTCCATCAACAATTTCTTGTCTATCAACTTCCCAATGAGCATAAACTTTAACGAGAGATTACAGAAGGTCTTGCTTGGTCCCAATTTGAAGCCCTTGTTCTCCTGAATGTGTTCCATAAATATCTTTTTAATGTTTTGTATAGGAGAAAGGAAAAAGCGATGAGAGTATAGAGAATGTTCCATCAACAATTTCTTGTCTATCAACGTCCCAATGAGCATAAACTTCAACGGGAGATTACAGAAGGTCGTGCTTGGTCCCAATTTGAAGCCCTTGTTCCCCTTAATGTGTTACATAAATATCTTTTTAATGTTTTGCATAGGAGAAAGGAAAAAGCGATGAGAGTATAGAGAATGTTACATCAACAATTTCTTGTCTATCAACTTCCCAATGATCATAAACTTCAAGGGGAGATTACAGAAGGTCGTGCTTGGTCCCAATTTGAAGCCCTTGTTCTCCTGAATGTGTTACATAAATATCTTTTTAATGTTTTGTATAGGAGAAAGGAAAAAGCGATGAGAGTATAGAGAATGTTCCATCAACAATTTCTTTTCTATCAACTTCCCAATGAGCATAAACTTTAACGAGAGATTACAGGAGGTCGTGCTGGGTCCCAATTTGAAGCCCTTGTTCTCCTGAATGTGTTCCATAAATATCTTTTTAATGTTTTGTATAGGAGAAAGGAAAAAGCGATGAATGTATAGAGAATGTTCCATCAACAATTTCTTGTCTATCAACTTCCCAATGAGCATAAACTTTAACGGGAGATTACAGAAGGTCATGCTCGGTCCAATTTTGAAGCTCTTGTTCTCCTGAATGTGTTCCATAAATATCTTTTTAATGTTTTGTATAGGAGAAAGGAAAAAGCGATGAGAGTATAGAGAATGTTCCATCAACAATTTCTTGTGTATCAACTTCCCAATGAGCATAAACTTTAACGAGAGATTACAGAAGGTCGTGCTGGGTCCCAATTTGAAGCCCTTGTTCTCCTGAATGTGTTCCATAAATATCTTTTTAATGTTTTGTATAGGAGAAAGGAAAAAGCGATGAGAGTATAGAGAATGTTCCATCAACAATTTCTTGTCTATCAACTTCTTAATGATCATAAACTTCAACGGGAGATTACAGAAGGTCGTGCTTGGTCCCAATTTGAAGCCCTTGTTCTCCTGAATGTGTTCCATAAATATCTTTTTAATGTTTTGTATAGGAGAAAGGAAAAAGCGATGAGAGTATAGAGAATGTTCCATCAACAATTTCTTGTCTATCAACTTCCCAATGAGCATAAACTTCAACGGGAGATTACAGAAGGTCGTGCTTGGTCCCAATTTGAAGCCCTTGTTCTCTTAAATGTGTTCCATAAATATCTTTTTAATGTTTTGCATAGGAGAAAGGAAAAAGCGATGAGAGTATAGAGAATGTTCCATCAACAATTTCTTCTCTATCAACGTCCCAATGAGCATAAACTTCAACGGGAGATTACAGAAGGTCGTGCTTGGTCCCAATTTGAAGCCCTTGTTCTCCTGAATGTGTTCCATAAATATCTTTTTAATGTTTTGTATAGGAGAAAGGAAAAAGCGATGAGAGTATAGAGAATGTTCCATCAACAATTTCTTGTCTATCAACTTCCCAATGAGCATAAACTTCAACGGGAGATTACAGAAGGTCGTGCTTGGTCCCAATTTGAAGCCCTTGTTCTCCTTAATGTGTTACATAAATATCTTTTTAATGTTTTGCATAGGAGAAAGGAAAAAGCGATGAGAGTATAGAGAATGTTCCATCAACAATTTCTTGTCTATCAACTTCTTAATGATCATAAACTTCAAGGGGAGATTACAGAAGGTCGTGCTTGGTCCCAATTTGAAGCCCTTGTTCTCCTGAATGTGTTCCATAAATATCTTTTTAATGTTTCGTAGAGAATGTTCCATCAACAATTTCTTGTCTATCAACTTCCCAATGAGCATAAACTTTAACGGGTCGTGCTGGGTCCCAATTTGAAGCCCTTGTTCTCCTGAATGTGTTCCATAAATATCTTTTTCATGTTTTGTATAGGAGAAAGGAAAAAGCGATGAGAGTATATAGAATGTTCCATCAACAATTTCTTGTCTATCAACTTCCCAATGAGCATAAACTTCAACGGGAGATTACAGAAGGTCGTGCTTGGTCCCAATTTGAAGCACTTGTTCTCCTAAATGTGTTACATAAATATCTTTTTAATGTTTTGCATAGGAGAAAGGAAAAAGCGATGAGAGTATAGAGAATGTTCCATCAACAATTTCTTGTGTATCAACTTCCCAATGAGCATAAACTTTAACGAGAGATTACAGAAGGTCGTGCTGGGTCCCAATTTGAAGCCCTTGTTCTCCTGAATGTGTTCCATAAATATCTTTTTAATGTTTTGTAAGAGAAAATGAAAAAGCATGAGAGTATAGAGAATGTTCCATCAACAATTTCTTGTCTATCAACTTCCCAATGAGCATAAGCAGCAACGGAGATTACAGAAGGTCGTGCTTGGTCCCAATTTGAAGCCCTTGTTCTCCTGAATGTGTTCCATAAATATCTTTTTAATGTTTTGTATAGGAGAAAGGAAAAAGCGATGAGAGTATAGAGAATGTTCCATCAACAATTTCTTCTCTATCAACGTCCCAATGAGCATAAACTTCAACGGGAGATTACAGAAGGTCGTGCTTGGTCCCAATTTGAAGCCTTGTTCTCCTGAATGTGTTCCATAAATATCTTTTTAATGTTTTGTATAGGAGAAAGGAAAAAGCGATGAGAGTATAGAGAATGTTCCATCAACAATTTCTTGTCTATCAACTTCCCAATGAGCATAAACTTTAACGAGAGATTACAGAAGGTATTGCTTGGTCCCAATTTGAAGCCCTTGTTCTCCTGAATGTTTTCCATAAATATCTTTTTAATGTTTTGTATAGGAGAAAGGAAAAAGCGATGAGAGTATAGAGAATGTTCCATCAACAATTTCTTGTCTATCAACTTCCCAATGAGCAAAAACTTCAACGGGAGATTACAGAAGGTCGTGCTTGGTCCCAATTTGAAGCCCTTGTTCTCTAAATGTGTTATAAATATCTTTTTAATGTTTTGCATAGGAGAAAGGAAAAAGCGATGAGAGTATAGAGAATGTTCCATCAACAATTTCTTCTCTATCAACGTCCCAATGAGCATAAACTTCAACGGGAGATTACAGAAGGTCGTGCTTGGTCCCAATTTGAAGCCCTTGTTCTCCTGAATATGTTCCATAAATATCTTTTTAATGTTTTTCATAGGAGAAAGGAAAAAGCGATGAGTTGAGTATAGAGAATGTTCCATCAACAATTTCTTGTCTATCCACTTCCCAATGAGCATAAACTTCAACGGGAGATTACAGAAGGTCGTGCTTGGTCCCAATTTGAAACCCTTGGTCTCCTAAATGTGTTATAAATATCTTTTAATGTTTTGCATAGGAGAAAGGAAAAAGCGATGAGAGTATAGAGAATGTTCCATCAACAATTTCTTGTCCTATCAACTTTCTTAATGATCATAAACTTCAAAGGGGGAGATTACAGAAGGTCGTGCTTGGTCCCAATTTGAAGCCCTTGTTCTCCTGAATGTTTCCATAAATATCTTTTAATGTTTTGTATAGGAGAAAGGAAAAAGCGATGAGAGTATAGAGAATGTTCCATCAACAATTTCTTGTCTATCAACTTCCCAATGAGCATAAACTTCAACGGGAGATTACAGAAGGTCGTGCTTGGTCCCAATTTGAAGCACTTGTTCTCTTAAATGTGTTCCATAAATATCTTTTTAATGTTTTGCATAGGAGAAAGGAAAAAGCGATGAGAGTATAGAGAATGTTCCATCAACAATTTCTTCTCTATCAACGTCCCAATGAGCATAAACTTCAACGGGAGATTACAGAAGGTCGTGCTTAATCCCAATTTGAAGCCCTTGTTCTCCTGAATGTGTTCCATAAATATCTTTTTAATGTTTTGTATAGGAGAAAAAAAAGCGATGAGAGTATAGAGAATGTTCCATCAACAATTTCTTGTCTTTCAACTTCCCAATGAGCATAAACTTAAATGGGAGATTACAGAAGGTCGTGCTTGGTCCCAATTTGAAGCACTTGTTCTCCTAAATGTGTTACATAAATATCTTTTTAATGTTTTGCATAGGAGAAAGGAAAAAGCGATGAGAGTATAGAGAATGTTCCATCAACAATTTCTTGTCTATCAACTTCTTAATGATCATAAACTTCAAGGGGAGATTACAGAAGGTCGTGCTTGGTCCCAATTTGAAGCCCTTGTTCTCTTAAATGTGTTCCATAAATATCTTTTTTAATGTTTTGCATAGGAGAAAGGAAAAAGCGATGAGAGTATAGAGAATGTTCCATCAACAATTTCTTCTCTATCAACGTCCCAATGAGCATAAACTTCAACGGGAGATTACAGAAGGTCGTGCTTGGTCCCAATTTGAAGCCCTTGTTCTCCTGAATGTGTTCCATAAATATCTTTTTAATGTTTTGCATAGGAGAAAGGAAAAAGCGATGAGAGTATAGAGAATGTTCCATCAACAATTTCTTGTCTATCAACTTCCCAATGATCATAAACTTCAAGGGGAGATTACAGAAGGTCGTGCTTGGTCCCAATTTGAAGCCCTTGTTCTCCTGAATGTGTTCCATAAATATCTTTTTAATGTTTCGTAGAGAATGTTCCATCAACAATTTCTTGTCTATCAACTTCCCAATGAGCATAAACTTCAACGGGAGGTTACAGAAGGTCGTGCTTGGTCCAAATATGAAACCCTTGTTCTCCTGAATGTGTTCCATAAATATCTTTTCATGTTTGTATAGGAGAAAGGAAAAAGCGATGAGTATATAGAATGTTCCATCAACAATTTCTTGTCTATCAACTTCCCAATGAGCATAAACTTCAACGGGAGATTACAGAAGGTCGTGCTTGGTCCCAATTTAGAAGCACTTGTTCTCCTAAATGTGTTACATAAATATCTTTTTTTAATGTTTTGCATAGGAGAAAGGAAAAAGCGATGAGAGTATAGAGAATGTTCCATCAACAATTTCTTGTCTATCAACTTCCCAATGATCATAAACTTCAAGGGGAGATTACAGAAGGTCGTGCTTGGTCCCAATTTGAAGCCCTTGTTCTCCTGAATGTGTTCCATAAATATCTTTTTAATGTTTTTTGTATAGAGAAAGGAAAAAGCGATGAGAGTATAGAGAATGTTCCATCAACAATTTCTTCTCTATCAACGTCCCAATGAGCATAAACTTCAACGGGAGATTACAGAAGGTCGTGCTTGGTCCCAATTTGAAGCCCTTGTTCTCCTGAATGTGTTCCATAAATATCTTTTTAATGTTTTGTATAGGAGAAAGGAAAAAGCGATGAGAGTATAGAGAATGTTCCATCAACAATTTCTTGTCCTCAACTTCCCAATGAGCATAAACTTTAACGAGAGATTACAGAAGGTATTACTTGGTCCCAATTTCAAACCCTTGTTCTCCTGAATGTTTTCCATAAATATCTTTTTAATGTTTTGCATTGGAGAAAGAAAAAAGCGATGAAAGTATAGAGAATGTTACATCAACAATTTCTTGTCTATCAACTTCCCAATGAGCATAAACTTAAATGGGAGATTACAGAAGGTCGTGCTTGGTCCCAATTTGAAGCTCTTGTTCTCCTCAATGTGTTACATAAATATCTTTTTAATGTTTTATAGGAGAAAGGAAAAGCGATGAGTAAGAAAGAGAATGTTCCATCAACAATTTCTTGTCTATCAACTTCCCAATGAGTATAAACCTAAATGGGAGATTATAGAAGGTCGTGCTTGGTCCCAATTTGAAGCACTTGTTCTCTTAAATGTGTTCCATAAATATCTTTTTAATGTTTTGCATAGGAGAAAGGAAAAAGCGATGAGAGTATAGAGAATGTTCCATCAACAATTTCTTCTCTATCAACGTCCCAATGAGCATAAACTTCAACGGGAGATTACAGAAGGTCGTGCTTGGTTTAAATTTGAAACTCTTGTTCTCCTGAATGTGTTCCATAAATATCTTTTTAATGTTTTGTATAGGAGAAAGGAAAAAGCGATGATAGTATAGAGCATGTTCCCATCAACAATTTCTTGTCTATCAACTTCCCAATGAGCATAAACTTCAACGGAGATTACAGAAGGTCGTGCTTGGTCCCAATTTGAAGCACTTGTTCTCATAAATGTGTTACATAAATATCTTTTTAATGTTTTGCATAGGAGAAAGGAAAAAGCGATGAGAGTATAGAGAATGTTCCATCAACAATTTCTTGTCTATCAACTTCTTAATGATCATAAACTTCAAGGGGAGATTACAGAAGGTCGTGCTTGGTCCCAATTTGAAGCCCTTGTTCTCTTAAATGTGTTCCATTAATATCTTTTTTAATGTTTTGCATAGGAGAAAGGAAAAAGCGATGAGAGTATAGAGAATGTTCCATCAACAATTTCTTCTCTATCAACGTCCCAATGAGCATAAACTTCAACGGGAGATTTGCTCAATTTGAAGCCCTTGTTCTCCTGAATGTGTTCCATAAATATCTTTTTAATGTTTTGCATAGGAGAAAGGAAAAAGCGATGAGAGTATGTTCCATCAACAATTTCTTGTCTATCAACTTCCCAATGAGCATAAACTTCAACGGGAGATTACAGAAGGTCGTGCTTGGTCCCAATTTGATGCCCTTGTTCTCCTGAATGTGTTCTAAATATCTTTTAATGTTTCGTAGAGAATGTTCCATCAACAATTTCTTGTCTATCAACTTCCCAATGAGCATAAACTTTAACGAGAGATTACAGAAGGTCGTGCTGGGTCCCAATTTGAAGCCCTTGTTCTCCTGAATGTGTTCCATGAATATCTTTTTCATGTTTTGTATAGGAGAAAGGAAAAAGCGATGAGAGTATATAGAATGTTCCATCAACAATTTCTTGTCTATCAAATCTAAATGTGTTACATAAATATCTTTTTAATGTTTTGCATAGGAGAAAGGAAAAAGCGATGAGAGTATAGAGAATGTTCCATCAACAATTTCTTGTCTATCAACTTCCCAATGAGCATAAACTTCAACGGGAGATTACAGAAGGTCGTGCTTGGTCCCAATTTGAAGCCCTTGTTCTCCTGAATGTGTTCCATAAATATCTTTTTAATGTTTTGTATAGGAGAAAGGAAAAAGCGATGAGAGTATAGAGAATGTTCCATCAACAATTTCTTGTCTATCAACTTCCCAATGAGCATAAACTTCAACGGGAGATTACAGAAGGTCGTGCTTGGTCCCAATTTGAAGCCCTTGTTCTCCTGAATGTGTTCCATAAATATCTTTTTAATGTTTTGCATAGGAGAAAGGAAAAAGCGATGAGAGTATAGAGAATGTTCCATCAACAATTTCTTGTCTATCAACTTCCCAATGAGCATAAACTTCAACGGGAGATTACAGAAGGTCGTGCTTGGTCCCAATTTGAAGCCCTTGTTCTCCTGAATGTGTTCCATAAATATCTTTTTAATGTTTTGCATAGGAGAAAGGAAAAAGCGATGAGAGTATAGAGAATGTTCCATCAACAATTTCTTGTCTATCAACGTCCCGATGAGCATAAACTTCAACGGGAGATTACAGAAGGTCGTGCTTGGTCCCAATTTGAAGCCCTTGTTCTCCTGAATGTGTTCCATAAATATCTTTTTAATGTTTTGCATAGGAGAAAGGAAAAAGCGATGAGAGTATAGAGAATGTTCCATCAACAATTTCTTGTCTATCAACTTCCCAATGAGCATAAACTTCAACGGGAGATTACAGAAGGTCGTGCTTGGTCCCAATTTGAAGCCCTTGTTCTCCTGAATGTGTTCCATAAATATCTTTTTAATGTTTTGCATAGGAGAAAGGAAAAAGCGATGAGAGTATAGAGAATGTTCCATCAACAATTTCTTGTCTATCAACTTCCCAATGAGCATAAACTTCAACGGGAGATTACAGAAGGTCGTGCTTGGTCCCAATTTGAAGCCCTTGTTCTCCTGAATGTGTTCCATAAATATCTTTTTAATGTTTTGCATAGGAGAAAGGAAAAAGCGATGAGAGTATAGAGAATGTTCCATCAACAATTTCTTGTCTATCAACTTCCCAATGAGCATAAACTTCAACGGGAGATTACAGAAGGTCGTGCTTGGTCCCAATTTGAAGCCCTTGTTCTCCTAAATGTGTTCCATAAATATCTTTTTAATGTTTTGCATAGGAGAAAGGAAAAAGCGATGAGAGTATAGAGAATGTTCCATCAACAATTTCTTGTCTATCAACTTCCCAATGAGCATAAACTTCAACGGGAGATTACAGAAGGTCGTGCTTGGTCCCAATTTGAAGCCCTTGTTCTCCTGAATGTGTTCCATAAATATCTTTTTAATGTTTTGTATAGGAGAAAGGAAAAAGCGATGAGAGTATAGAGAATGTTCCATCAACAATTTCTTGTCTATCAACTTCCCAATGAGCATAAACTTCAACGGGAGATTACAGAAGGTCGTGCTTGGTCCCAATTTGAAGCCCTTGTTCTCCTGAATGTGTTCCATAAATATCTTTTTAATGTTTTGCATAGGAGAAAGGAAAAAGCGATGAGAGTATAGAGAATGTTCCATCAACAATTTCTTGTCTATCAACTTCCCAATGAGCATAAACTTCAACGGGAGATTACAGAAGGTCGTGCTTGGTCCCAATTTGAAGCCCTAGTTCTCCTGAATGTGTTCCATAAATATCTTTTTAATGTTTCGTAGAGAATGTTCCATCAACAATTTCTTGTCTATCAACTTCCCAATGAGCATAAACTTCAACGGGAGATTACAGAAGGTCGTGCTTGGTCCCAATTTGAAGCCCTTGTTCTCCTGAATGTGTTCCATAAATATCTTTTTAATGTTTTGTATAGGAGAAAGGAAAAAGCGATGAGAGTATAGAGAATGTTCCATCAACAATTTCTTGTCTATCAACTTCCCAATGAGCATAAACTTCAACGGGAGATTACAGAAGGTCGTGCTTGGTCCCAATTTGAAGCCCTTGTTCTCCTAAATGTGTTCCATAAATATCTTTTTAATGTTTTGCATAGGAGAAAGGAAAAAGCGATGAGAGTATAGAGAATGTTCCATCAACAATTTCTTGTCTATCAACTTCCCAATGAGCATAAACTTCAACGGGAGATTACAGAAGGTCGTGCTTGGTCCCAATTTGAAGCCCTTGTTCTCCTGAATGTGTTCCATAAATATCTTTTTAATGTTTTGTATAGGAGAAAGGAAAAAGCGATGAGAGTATAGAGAATGTTCCATCAACAATTTCTTGTCTATCAACTTCCCAATGAGCATAAACTTCAACGGGAGATTACAGAAGGTCGTGCTTGGTCCCAATTTGAAGCCCTTGTTCTCCTAAATGTGTTCCATAAATATCTTTTTAATGTTTTGCATAGGAGAAAGGAAAAAGCGATGAGAGTATAGAGAATGTTCCATCAACAATTTCTTGTCTATCAACTTCCCAATGAGCATAAACTTCAACGGGAGATTACAGAAGGTCGTGCTTGGTCCCAATTTGAAGCCCTTGTTCTCCTGAATGTGTTCCATAAATATCTTTTTAATGTTTTGCATAGGAGAAAGGAAAAAGCGATGAGAGTATAGAGAATGTTCCATCAACAATTTCTTGTCTATCAACTTCCCAATGAGCATAAACTTCAACGGGAGATTACAGAAGGTCGTGCTTGGTCCCAATTTGAAGCCCTTGTTCTCATAAATGTGTTCCATAAATATCTTTTTAATGTTTTGCATAGGAGAAAGGAAAAAGCGATGAGAGTATAGAGAATGTTCCATCAACAATTTCTTGTCTATCAACTTCCCAATGAGCATAAACTTCAACGGGAGATTACAGAAGGTCGTGCTTGGTCCCAATTTGAAGCCCTTGTTCTCCTGAATGTGTTCCATAAATATCTTTTTAATGTTTCGTAGAGAATGTTCCATCAACAATTTCTTGTCTATCAACTTCCCAATGAGCATAAACTTCAACGGGAGATTACAGAAGGTCGTGCTTGGTCCCAATTTGAAGCCCTTGTTCTCCTGAATGTGTTCCATAAATATCTTTTTAATGTTTTGTATAGGAGAAAGGAAAAAGCGATGAGAGTATAGAGAATGTTCCATCAACAATTTCTTGTCTATCAACTTCCCAATGAGCATAAACTTCAACGGGAGATTACAGAAGGTCGTGCTTGGTCCCAATTTGAAGCCCTTGTTCTCCTAAATGTGTTCCATAAATATCTTTTTAATGTTTTGCATAGGAGAAAGGAAAAAGCGATGAGAGTATAGAGAATGTTCCATCAACAATTTCTTGTCTATCAACTTCCCAATGAGCATAAACTTCAACGGGAGATTACAGAAGGTCGTGCTTGGTCCCAATTTGAAGCCCTTGTTCTCCTGAATGTGTTCCATAAATATCTTTTTAATGTTTTGTATAGGAGAAAGGAAAAAGCGATGAGAGTATAGAGAATGTTCCATCAACAATTTCTTGTCTATCAACTTCCCAATGAGCATAAACTTCAACGGGAGATTACAGAAGGTCGTGCTTGGTCCCAATTTGAAGCCCTTGTTCTCCTGAATGTGTTCCATAAATATCTTTTTAATGTTTCGTAGAGAATGTTCCATCAACAATTTCTTGTCTATCAACTTCCCAATGAGCATAAACTTCAACGGGAGATTACAGAAGGTCGTGCTTGGTCCCAATTTGAAGCCCTTGTTCTCCTGAATGTGTTCCATAAATATCTTTTTAATGTTTTGTATAGGAGAAAGGAAAAAGCGATGAGAGTATAGAGAATGTTCCATCAACAATTTCTTGTCTATCAACTTCCCAATGAGCATAAACTTCAACGGGAGATTACAGAAGGTCGTGCTTGGTCCCAATTTGAAGCCCTTGTTCTCCTAAATGTGTTCCATAAATATCTTTTTAATGTTTTGCATAGGAGAAAGGAAAAAGCGATGAGAGTATAGAGAATGTTCCATCAACAATTTCTTGTCTATCAACTTCCCAATGAGCATAAACTTCAACGGGAGATTACAGAAGGTCGTGCTTGGTCCCAATTTAAAGCCCTTGTTCTCCTAAATGTGTTCCATAAATATCTTTTTAATGTTTTGTATAGGAGAAAGGAAAAAGCGATGAGAGTATAGAGAATGTTCCATCAACAATTTCTTGTCTATCAACTTCCCAATGAGCATAAACTTCAACGGGAGATTACAGAAGGTCGTGCTTGGTCCCAATTTGAAGCCCTTGTTCTCCTGAATGTGTTCCATAAATATCTTTTTAATGTTTTGCATAGGAGAAAGGAAAAAGCGATGAGAGTATAGAGAATGTTCCATCAACAATTTCTTGTCTATCAACTTCCCAATGAGCATAAACTTCAACGGGAGATTACAGAAGGTCGTGCTTGGTCCCAATTTGAAGCCCTTGTTCTCCTGAATGTGTTCCATAAATATCTTTTTAATGTTTTGCATAGGAGAAAGGAAAAAGCGATGAGAGTATAGAGAATGTTCCATCAACAATTTCTTGTCTATCAACTTCCCAATGAGCATAAACTTCAACGGGAGATTACAGAAGGTCGTGCTTGGTCCCAATTTGAAGCCCTTGTTCTCCTGAATGTGTTCCATAAATATCTTTTTAATGTTTTGCATAGGAGAAAGGAAAAAGCGATGAGAGTATAGAGAATGTTCCATCAACAATTTCTTGTCTATCAACTTCCCAATGAGCATAAACTTCAACGGGAGATTACAGAAGGTCGTGCTTGGTCCCAATTTGAAGCCCTTGTTCTCCTGAATGTGTTCCATAAATATCTTTTTAATGTTTTGCATAGGAGAAAGGAAAAAGCGATGAGAGTATAGAGAATGTTCCATCAACAATTTCTTGTCTATCAACTTCCCAATGAGCATAAACTTCAACGGGAGATTACAGAAGGTCGTGCTTGGTCCCAATTTGAAGCCCTTGTTCTCCTGAATGTGTTCCATAAATATCTTTTTAATGTTTTGCATAGGAGAAAGGAAAAAGCGATGAGAGTATAGAGAATGTTCCATCAACAATTTCTTGTCTATCAACTTCCCAATGAGCATAAACTTCAACGGGAGATTACAGAAGGTCGTGCTTGGTCCCAATTTGAAGCCCTTGTTCTCCTGAATGTGTTCCATAAATATCTTTTTAATGTTTTGCATAGGAGAAAGGAAAAAGCGATGAGAGTATAGAGAATGTTCCATCAACAATTTCTTGTCTATCAACTTCCCAATGAGCATAAACTTCAACGGGAGATTACAGAAGGTCGTGCTTGGTCCCAATTTGAAGCCCTTGTTCTCCTGAATGTGTTCCATAAATATCTTTTTAATGTTTTGCATAGGAGAAAGGAAAAAGCGATGAGAGTATAGAGAATGTTCCATCAACAATTTCTTGTCTATCAACTTCCCAATGAGCAGAAACTTCAACGGGAGATTACAGAAGGTCGTGCTTGGTCCCAATTTGAAGCCCTTGTTCTCCTGAATGTGTTCCATAAATATCTTTTTAATGTTTTGCATAGGAGAAAGGAAAAAGCGATGAGAGTATAGAGAATGTTCCATCAACAATTTCTTGTCTATCAACTTCCCAATGAGCATAAACTTCAACGGGAGATTACAGAAGGTCGTGCTTGGTCCCAATTTGAAGCCCTTGTTCTCCTAAATGTGTTCCATAAATATCTTTTTAATGTTTTGCATAGGAGAAAGGAAAAAGCGATGAGAGTATAGAGAATGTTCCATCAACAATTTCTTGTCTATCAACTTCCCAATGAGCATAAACTTCAACGGGAGATTACAGAAGGTCGTGCTTGGTCCCAATTTGAAGCCCTTGTTCTCCTGAATGTGTTCCATAAATATCTTTTTAATGTTTCGTAGAGAATGTTCCATCAACAATTTCTTGTCTAACAACTTCCCAATGAGCATAAACTTCAACGGGAGATTACAGAAGGTCGTGCTTGGTCCCAATTTGAAGCCCTTGTTCTCCTGAATGTGTTCCATAAATATCTTTTTAATGTTTTGTATAGGAGAAAGGAAAAAGCGATGAGAGTATAGAGAATGTTCCATCAACAATTTCTTGTCTATCAACTTCCCAATGAGCATAAACTTCAACGGGAGATTACAGAAGGTCGTGCTTGGTCCCAATTTGAAGCCCTTGTTCTCACGAAATGTGTCCCATAAATATCTTTTTAATGTTTTGCATAGGATAAAGGAAAAAGCGATGTGAGTATATAGAATGTTCCATCAACAATTTCTTGTCTATCAACTTCCCAATGAGCATAAACTTCAACGGGAGATTACAGAAGGTCGTGCTTGGTCCCAATTTGAAGCCCTTGTTCTCCTGAATGTGTTCCATAAATATCTTTTTAATGTTTTGCATAGGAGAAAGGAAAAAGCGATGAGAGTATAGAGAATGTTCCATCAACAATTTCTTGTCTATCAACTTCCCAATGAGCATAAACTTCAACGGGAGATTACAGAAGGTCGTGCTTGGTCCCAATTTGAAGCCCTTGTTCTCCTGAATGTGTTCCATAAATATCTTTTTAATGTTTCGTAGAGAATGTTCCATCAACAATTTCTTGTCTATCAACTTCCCAATGAGCATAAACTTCAACGGGAGATTACAGAAGGTCGTGCTTGGTCCCAATTTGAAGCCCTTGTTCTCCTGAATGTGTTCCATAAATATCTTTTTAATGTTTTGTATAGGAGAAAGGAAAAAGCGATGAGAGTATAGAGAATGTTCCATCAACAATTTCTTGTCTATCAACTTCCCAATGAGCATAAACTTCAACGGGAGATTACAGAAGGTCGTGCTTGGTCCCAATTTGTAGGGCTTGTTCTCCTAAATGTGTTCCATAAATATCTTTTTAATGTTTTGCATAGGAGAAAGGAAAAAGCGATGAGAGTATAGAGAATGTTCCATCAACAATTTCTTGTCTATCAACTTCCCAATGAGCATAAACTTCAACGGGAGATTACAGAAGGTCGTGCTTGGTCCCAATTTGAAGCCCTTGTTCTCCTAAATGTGTTCCATAAATATCTTTTTAATGTTTTGCATAGGAGAAAGGAAAAAGCGATGAGAGTATAGAGAATGTTCCATCAACAATTTCTTGTCTATCAACTTCCCAATGAGCATAAACTTCAACGGGAGATTACAGAAGGTCGTGCTTGGTCCCAATTTGAAGCCCTTGTTCTCCTAAATGTGTTCCATAAATATCTTTTTAATGTTTTGCATAGGAGAAAGGAAAAAGCGATGAGAGTATAGAGAATGTTCCATCAACAATTTCTTGTCTATCAACTTCCCAATGAGCATAAACTTCAACGGGAGATTACAGAAGGTCGTGCTTGGTCCCAATTTGAAGCCCTTGTTCTCCTGAATGTGTTCCATAAATATCTTTTTAATGTTTTGTATAGGAGAAAGGAAAAAGCGATGAGAGTATAGAGAATGTTCCATCAACAATTTCTTGTCTATCAACTTCCCAATGAGCATAAACTTCAACGGGAGATTACAGAAGGTCGTGCTTGGTCCCAATTTGAAGCCCTTGTTCTCCTAAATGTGTTCCATAAATATCTTTTTAATGTTTTGCATAGGAGAAAGGAAAAAGCGATGAGAGTATAGAGAATGTTCCATCAACAATTTCTTGTCTATCAACTTCCCAATGAGCATAAACTTCAAGGGGAGATTACAGAAGGTCGTGCTTGGTCCCAATTTGAAGCCTTGTTCTCCTGAATGTGTTCCATAAATATCTTTTTAATGTTTTGCATAGGAGAAAGGAAAAAGCGATGAGAGTATAGAGAATGTTCCATCAACAATTTCTTGTCTATCAACTTCCCAATGAGCATAAACTTCAACGGGAGATTACAGAAGGTCGTGCTTGGTCCCAATTTGAAGCCCTTGTTCTCCTGAATGTGTTCCATAAATATCTTTTTAATGTTTTGCATAGGAGAAAGGAAAAAGCGATGAGAGTATAGAGAATGTTCCATCAACAATTTCTTGTCTATCAACTTCCCAATGAGCATAAACTTCAACGGGAGATTACAGAAGGTCGTGCTTGGTCCCAATTTGAAGCCCTTGTTCTCCTGAATGTGTTCCATAAATATCTTTTTAATGTTTCGTAGAGAATGTTCCATCAACAATTTCTTGTCTATCAACTTCCCAATGAGCATAAACTTCAACGGGAGATTACAGAAGGTCGTGCTTGGTCCCAATTTGAAGCCCTTGTTCTCCTGAATGTGTTCCATAAATATCTTTTTAATGTTTTGTATAGGAGAAAGGAAAAAGCGATGAGAGTATAGAGAATGTTCCATCAACAATTTCTTGTCTATCAACTTCCCAATGAGCATAAACTTCAACGGGAGATTACAGAAGGTCGTGCTTGGTCCCAATTTGAAGCCCTTGTTCTCCTGAATGTGTTCCATAAATATCTTTTTAATGTTTTGCATAGGAGAAAGGAAAAAGCGATGAGAGTATAGAGAATGTTCCATCAACAATTTCTTGTCTATCAACTTCCCAATGAGCATAAACTTCAACGGGAGATTACAGAAGGTCGTGCTTGGTCCCAATTTGAAGCCCTTGTTCTCCTGAATGTGTTCCATAAATATCTTTTTAATGTTTTGCATAGGAGAAAGGAAAAAGCGATGAGAGTATAGAGAATGTTCCATCAACAATTTCTTGTCTATCAACTTCCCAATGAGCATAAACTTCAACGGGAGATTACAGAAGGTCGTGCTTGGTCCCAATTTGAAGCTCTTGTTCTCCTGAATGAGTTCCATAAATATCTTTTTAATGTTTTGCATAGGAGAAAGGAAAAAGCGATGAGAGTATAGAGAATGTTCCATCAACAATTTCTTGTCTATCAACTTCCCAATGAGCATAAACTTCAACGGGAGATTACAGAAGGTCGTGCTTGGTCCCAATTTGAAGCCCTTGTTCTCCTGAATGTGTTCCATAAATATCTTTTTAATGTTTTGTATAGGAGAAAGGAAAAAGCGATGAGAGTATAGAGAATGTTCCATCAACAATTTCTTGTCTATCAACTTCCCAATGAGCATAAACTTCAACGGGAGATTACAGAAGGTCGTGCTTGGTCCCAATTTGAAGCCCTTGTTCTCCTGAATGTGTTCCATAAATATCTTTTTAATGTTTTGCATAGGAGAAAGGAAAAAGCGATGAGAGTATAGAGAATGTTCCATCAACAATTTCTTGTCTATCAACTTCCCAATGAGCATAAACTTCAACGGGAGATTACAGAAGGTCGTGCTTGGTCCCAATTTGAAGCCCTTGTTCTCCTGAATGTGTTCCATAAATATCTTTTTAATGTTTTGCATAGGAGAAAGGAAAAAGCGATGAGAGTATAGAGAATGTTCCATCAACAATTTCTTGTCTATCAACTTCCCAATGAGCATAAACTTCAACGGGAGATTACAGAAGGTCGTGCTTGGTCCCAATTTGAAGCCCTTGTTCTCTTAATGTGTTCCATAAATATCTTTTTAATGTTTTGCATAGGAGAAAGGAAAAAGCGATGAGAGTATAGAGAATGTTCCATCAACAATTTCTTGTCTATCAACTTCCCAATGAGCATAAACTTCAACGGGAGATTACAGAAGGTCGTGCTTGGTCCCAATTTGAAGCCCTTGTTCTCCTGAATGTGTTCCATAAATATCTTTTTAATGTTTTGCATAGGAGAAAGGAAAAAGCGATGAGAGTATAGAGAATGTTCCATCAACAATTTCTTGTCTATCAACTTCCCAATGAGCATAAACTTCAACGGGAGATTACAGAAGGTCGTGCTTGGTCCCAATTTGAAGCCCTTGTTCTCCTGAATGTGTTCCATAAATATCTTTTTAATGTTTTGCATAGGAGAAAGGAAAAAGCGATGAGAGTATAGAGAATGTTCCATCAACAATTTCTTGTCTATCAACTTCCCAATGAGCATAAACTTCAACGGGAGATTACAGAAGGTCGTGCTTGGTCCCAATTTGAAGCCCTTGTTCTCCTGAATGTGTTCCATAAATATCTTTTTAATGTTTTGCATAGGAGAAAGGAAAAAGCGATGAGAGTATAGAGAATGTTCCATCAACAATTTCTTGTCTATCAACTTCCCAATGAGCATAAACTTCAACGGGAGATTACAGAAGGTCGTGCTTGGTCCCAATTTGAAGCCCTTGTTCTCCTGAATGTGTTCAATAAATATCTTTTTAATGTTTTGCATAGGAGAAAGGAAAAAGCGATGAGAGTATAGAGAATGTTCCATCAACAATTTCTTGTCTATCAACTTCCCAATGAGCATAAACTTCAACGGGAGATTACAGAAGGTCGTGCTTGGTCCCAATTTGAAGCCCTTGTTCTCCTGAATGTGTTCCATAAATATCTTTTTAATGTTTTGCATAGGAGAAAGGAAAAAGCGATGAGAGTATAGAGAATGATCCATCAACAATTTCTTGTCTATCAACTTCCCAATGAGCATAAACTTCAACGGGAGATTACAGAAGGTCGTGCTTGGTCCCAATTTGAAGCCCTTGTTCTCCTGAATGTGTTCCATAAATATCTTTTTAATGTTTCGTAGAGAATGTTCCATCAACAATTTCTTGTCTATCAACTTCCCAATGAGCATAAACTTCAACGGGAGATTACAGAAGGTCGTGCTTGGTCCCAATTTGAAGCCCTTGTTCTCCTGAATGTGTTCCATAAATATCTTTTTAATGTTTTGCATAGGAGAAAGGAAAAAGCGATGAGAGTATAGAGAATGTTCCATCAACAATTTCTTGTCTATCAACTTCCCAATGAGCATAAACTTCAACGGGAGATTACAGAAGGTCGTGCTTGGTCCCAATTTGAAGCCCTTGTTCTCCTGAATGTGTTCCATAAATATCTTTTTAATGTTTTGCATAGGAGAAAGGAAAAAGCGATGAGAGTATAGAGAATGTTCCATCAACAATTTCTTGTCTATCAACTTCCCAATGAGCATAAACTTCAACGGGAGATTACAGAAGGTCGTGCTTGGTCCCAATTTGAAGCCCTTGTTCTCCTGAATGTGTTCCATAAATATCTTTTTAATGTTTTGCATAGGAGAAAGGAAAAAGCGATGAGAGTATAGAGAATGTTCCATCAACAATTTCTTGTCTATCAACTTCCCAATGAGCATAAACTTCAACGGGAGATTACAGAAGGTCGTGCTTGGTCCCAATTTGAAGCCCTTGTTCTCCTAATGTGTTCCATAAATATCTTTTTAATGTTTTGCATAGGAGAAAGGAAAAAGCGATGAGAGTATAGAGAATGTTCCATCAACAATTTCTTGTCTATCAACTTCCCAATGAGCATAAACTTAAATGGGAGATTACAGAAGGTCGTGCTTGGTTTAAATTTGAAGCCCTTGTTCTCCTGAATGTGTTCCATAAATATCTTTTTAATGTTTCGTAGAGAATGTTCCATCAACAATTTCTTGTCTATCAACTTCCCATGTTCTCCTGAATGTGTTCCATAAATATCTTTTTAATGTTTTGTATAGGATAAAAGGAAAAAGCGATGAGAGTATAGAGAATGTTCCATCAACAATTTCTTGTCTATCAACTTCCCAATGAGCATAAACTTCAACGGGAGATTACAGAAGGTCGTGCTTGGTCCCAATTTGAAGCACTTGTTCTCCTCAATGTGTTACATAAATATCTTTTTAATGTTTTGCATAGGAGAAAGGAAAAAGCGATGAGAGTATAGAGAATGTTCCATCAACAATTTCTTGTCTATCAACTTCCCAATGAGCATAAACTTCAACGGGAGATTACAGAAGGTCGTGCTTGGTCCCAATTTGAAGCACTTGTTCTCCTAAATGTGTTACATAAATATCTTTTTAATGTTTTGCATAGGAGAAAGGAAAAAGCGATGAGAGTATAGAGAATGTTCCATCAACAATTTCTTGTCTATCAACTTCCCAATGATCATAAACTTCAACGGGAGATTACAGAAGGTCGTGCTTGGTCCCAATTTGAAGCCCTTGTTCTCCTGAATGTGTTCCATAAATATCTTTTTAATGTTTTGTATAGGAGAAAGGAAAAAGCGATGAGAGTATAGAGAATGTTCCATCAACAATTTCTTGTCTATCAACTTCCCAATGAGCATAAACTTCAACGGGAGATTACAGAAGGTCGTGCTTGGTCCCAATTTGAAGCCCTTGTTCTCCTGAATGTGTTCCATAAATATCTTTTTAATGTTTTGTATAGGAGAAAGGAAAAAGCGATGAGAGTATAGAGAATGTTCCATCAACAATTTCTTGTCTATCAACTTCCCAATGAGCATAAACTTCAACGGGAGATTACAGAAGGTCGTGCTTGGTCCCAATTTGAAGCACTTGTTCTCCTAAATGTGTTACATAAATATCTTTTTAATGTTTTGCATAGGAGAAAGGAAAAAGCGATGAGAGTATAGAGAATGTTCCATCAACAATTTCTTGTCTATCAACTTCCCAATGAGCATAAACTTCAACGGGAGATTACAGAAGGTCGTGCTTGGTCCCAATTTGAAGCCCTTGTTCTCCTTAATGTGTTCCATAAATATTTTTTTAATGTTTTGCATAGGAGAAAGGAAAAAGCGATGAGAGTATAGAGAATGTTCCATCAACAATTTCTTGTCTATCAACTTCCCAATGAGCATAAACTTCAACGGGAGATTACAGAAGGTCGTGCTTGGTCCCAATTTGAAGCCCTTGTTCTCTTAAATGTGTTCAATAAATATCTTTTTAATGTTTTGCATAGGAGAAAGGAAAAAGCGATGAGAGTATAGAGAATGTTCCATCAACAATTTCTTGTCTATCAACTTCCCAATGAGCATAAACTTCAACGGGAGATTACAGAAGGTCGTGCTTGGTCCCAATTTGAAGCCCTTGTTCTCCTGAATGTGTTCCATAAATATCTTTTTAATGTTTTGTATAGGAGAAAGGAAAAAGCGATGAGAGTATAGAGAATGTTCCATCAACAATTTCTTGTCTATCAACTTCCCAATGAGCATAAACTTCAACAAGAGATTACAGAAGGTCGTGCTTGGTCCCAAATTGAAGCACTTGTTCTCCTAAATGTGTTACATAAATATCTTTTTAATGTTTTGCATAGGAGAAAGGAAAAAGCGATGAGAGTATAGAGAATGTTCCATCAACAATTTCTTGTCTATCAACTTCCCAATGAGCATAAACTTCAACGGGAGATTACAGAAGGTCGTGCTTGGTCCCAATTTGAAGCCCTTGTTCTCCTTAATGTGTTCCATAAATATCTTTTTAATGTTTTGCATAGGAGAAAGGAAAAAGCGATGAGAGTATAGAGAATGTTCCATCAACAATTTCTTGTCTATCAACTTCCCAATGAGCATAAACTTCAACGGGAGATTACAGAAGGTCGTGCTTGGTCCCAATTTGAAGCACTTGTTCTCCTAAATGTGTTACATAAATATCTTTTTAATGTTTTGCATAGGAGAAAGGAAAAAGCGATGAGAGTATAGAGAATGTTCCATCAACAATTTCTTGTCTATCAACTTCCCAATGAGCATAAACTTCAACGGGAGATTACAGAAGGTCGTGCTTGGTCCCAATTTGAAGCCCTTGTTCTCCTTAATGTGTTCCATAAATATCTTTTTAATGTTTTGCATAGGAGAAAGGAAAAAGCGATGAGAGTATAGAGAATGTTCCATCAACAATTTCTTGTCTATCAACTTCCCAATGAGCATAAACTTCAACGGGAGATTACAGAAGGTCGTGCTTGGTCCCAATTTGAAGCCCTTGTTCTCTTAAATGTGTTCCATAAATATCTTTTTAATGTTTTGCATAGGAGAAAGGAAAAAGCGATGAGAGTATAGAGAATGTTCCATCAACAATTTCTTGTCTATCAACTTCCCAATGAGCATAAACTTCAACGGGAGATTACAGAAGGTCGTGCTTGGTCCCAATTTGAAGCCCTTGTTCTCCTGAATGTGTTCCATAAATATCTTTTTAATGTTTTGTATAGGAGAAAGGAAAAAGCGATGAGAGTATAGAGAATGTTCCATCAACAATTTCTTGTCTATCAACTTCCCAATGAGCATAAACTTCAACAAGAGATTACAGAAGGTCGTGCTTGGTCCCAATTTGAAGCACTTGTTCTCCTAAATGTGTTACATAAATATCTTTTTAATGTTTTGCATAGGAGAAAGGAAAAAGCGATGAGAGTATAGAGAATGTTCCATCAACAATTTCTTGTCTATCAACTTCCCAATGAGCATAAACTTCAACGGGAGATTACAGAAGGTCGTGCTTGGTCCCAATTTGAAGCCCTTGTTCTCCTTAATGTGTTCCATAAATATCTTTTTAATGTTTTGCATAGGAGAAAGGAAAAAGCGATGAGAGTATAGAGAATGTTCCATCAACAATTTCTTGTCTATCAACTTCCCAATGAGCATAAACTTCAACGGGAGATTACAGAAGGTCGTGCTTGGTCCCAATTTGAAGCCCTTGTTCTCTTAAATGTGTTCCATAAATATCTTTTTAATGTTTTGCATAGGAGAAAGGAAAAAGCGATGAGAGTATAGAGAATGTTCCATCAACAATTTCTTGTCTATCAACTTCCCAATGAGCATAAACTTCAACGGGAGATTACAGAAGGTCGTGCTTGGTCCCAATTTGAAGCCCTTGTTCTCCTTAATGTGTTCCATAAATATCTTTTTAATGTTTTGCATAGGAGAAAGGAAAAAGCGATGAGAGTATAGAGAATGTTCCATCAACAATTTCTTGTCTATCAACTTCCCAATGATCATAAACTTCAAGGGAGATTACAGAAGGTCGTGCTTGGTCCCAATTTGAAGCCCTTGTTCTCCTGAATGTGTTCCATAAATATCTTTTTAATGTTTTGTATAGGAGAAAGGAAAAAGCGATGAGAGTATAGAGAATGTTCCATCAACAATTTCTTGTCTATCAACTTCCCAATGAGCATAAACTTCAACGGGAGATTAAAGAAGGTCGTGCTTGGTCCCAATTTGAAGCACTTGTTCTCCTAAATGTGTTACATAAATATCTTTTTAATGTTTTGCATAGGAGAAAGGAAAAAGCGATGAGAGTATAGAGAATGTTCCATCAACAATTTCTTGTCTATCAACTTCCCAATGATCATAAACTTCAAGGGGAGATTACAGAAGGTCGTGCTTGGTCCCAATTTGAAGCCCTTGTTCTCCTGAATGTGTTCCATAAATATCTTTTTAATGTTTCGTAGAGAATGTTCCATCAACAATTTCTTGTCTATCAACTTCCCAATGAGCATAAACTTTAACGAGAGATTACAGAAGGTCGTGCTGGGTCCCAATTTGAAGCCCTTGTTCTCCTGAATGTGTTCCATAAATATCTTTTTCATGTTTTGTATAGGAGAAAGGAAAAAGCGATGAGAGTATAGAGAATGTTCCATCAACAATTTCTTGTCTATCAACTTCCCAATGAGCATAAACTTCAACGAGAGGTTACAGAAGGTCGTGCTTGGTTCCAATTTGAAGCCCTTGTTCTCCTGAATGTGTTCCATAAATATCTTTTTAATGTTTTGTATAGGAGAAAGGAAAAAGCGACGAGAGTATAGAGAATGTTCCATCAACAATTTCTTGTCTATCAACTTCCCAATGAGCATAAACTTCAACGGGAGATTACAGAAGGTCGTGCTTGGTCCCAATTTGAAGCCCTTGTTCTCTTAAATGTGTTCCATAAATATCTTTTTAATGTTTTGCATAGGAGAAAGGAAAAAGCGATGAGAGTATAGAGAATGTTCCATCAACAATTTCTTGTCTATCAACTTCCCAATGATCATAAACTTCAACGGGAGATTACAGAAGGTCGTGCTTGGTCCCAATTTGAAGCACTTGTTCTCCTAAATGTGTTACATAAATATCTTTTTAATGTTTTGCATAGGAGAAAGGAAAAAGCAATGAGAGTATAGAGAATGTTCCATCAACAATTTCTTGTCTATCAACTTCCCAATGAGCATAAACTTTAACGAGAGATTACAGAAGGTCGTGCTTGGTCCCAATTTGAAGCCCTTGTTCTCCTGAATGTGTTCCATAAATATCTTTTTAATGTTTTGTATAGGAGAAAGGAAAAAGCGATGAGAGTATAGAGAATGTTCCATCAACAATTTCTTGTCTATCAACTTCCCAATGAGCATAAACTTCAACGGGAGATTACAGAAGGTCGTGCTTGGTCCCAATTTGAAGCCCTTGTTCTCTTAAATGTGTTACATAAATATCTTTTTAATGTTTTGCATAGGAGAAAGGAAAAAGCGATGAGAGTATAGAGAATGTTCCATCAACAATTTCTTGTCTATCAACTTCCCAATGAGCATAAACTTCAACGGGAGATTACAGAAGGTCGTGCTTGGTCCCAATTTGAAGCCCTTGTTCTCTTAAATGTGTTCCATAAATATCTTTTTAATGTTTTGCATAGGAGAAAGGAAAAAGCGATGAGAGTATAGAGAATGTTCCATCAACAATTTCTTGTCTATCAACTTCCCAATGATCATAAACTTTAACGAGAGATTACAGAAGGTCGTGCTGGGTCCCAATTTGAAGCCCTTGTTCTCCTGAATGTGTTCCATAAATATCTTTTTAATGTTTTGTATAGGAGAAAGGAAAAAGCGATGAGAGTATAGAGAATGTTCCATCAACAATTTCTTGTCTATCAACTTCCCAATGAGCATAAACTTCAACGGGAGATTACAGAAGGTCGTGCTTGGTCCCAATTTGAAGCCCTTGTTCTCTTAAATGTGTTCCATAAATATCTTTTTAATGTTTTGCATAGGAGAAAGGAAAAAGCGATGAGAGTATAGAGAATGTTCCATCAACAATTTCTTGTCTATCAACTTCCCAATGATCATAAACTTCAAGGGGAGATTACAGAAGGTCGTGCTTGGTCCCAATTTGAAGCCCTTGTTCTCCTGAATGTGTTCCATAAATATCTTTTTAATGTTTCGTAGAGAATGTTCCATCAACAATTTCTTGTCTATCAACTTCCCAATGAGCATAAACTTTAACGAGAGATTACAGAAGGTCGTGCTGGGTCCCAATTTGAAGCCCTTGTTCTCCTGAATGTGTTCCATAAATATCTTTTTCATGTTTTGTATAGGAGAAAGGAAAAAGCGATGAGAGTATAGAGAATGTTCCATCAACAATTTCTTGTCTATCAACTTCCCAATGATCATAAACTTCAACGGGAGATTACAGAAGGTCGTGCTTGGTCCCAATTTGAAGCACTTGTTCTCCTAAATGTGTTACATAAATATCTTTTTAATGTTTTGCATAGGTGAAAGGAAAAAGCAATGAGAGTATAGAGAATGTTCCATCAACAATTTCTTGTCTATCAACTTCCCAATGAGCATAAACTTTAACGAGAGATTACAGAAGGTCGTGCTTGGTCCCAATTTGAAGCCCTTGTTCTCCTGAATGTGTTCCATAAATATCTTTTTAATGTTTTGTATAGAATACAAGGATATTCGATCGTAAGCGAGGATATGTATTCGTTGTGAGGATGAACTTCCCACTTCATGTGCTATGAGGATGAACTTCCCATAACACACGTGCAGCAGTGGGGATGATCATCCCACTGTGCATGATATTACGATACATGGTAAATGCGGCAGTGAGGATAAACATCCCACTGCGCATGACATTACGATACATAGTATGCATGAAGTACATGGTGAAATACATAGTTTTTACCTTCTTGGTTACACAGAAGTACGGTATAAACCGATGGAACAAAGACAGTTAGTTACTTGATTTAGAAGGAGACTTTCTAGGGCAAGTTCCTGTAAGGCAGTGAGTGTAGGAGTTGGCGTGGGGACGCCAACTCCAAACGTAAACAAAGGGGGGAAACATGAGATGCTCAGGGGTGCTGCTAAACAGTGAGTCTGCATGAGACGAGAAAAGGGGCTCTGCATAGTGCTGCCACCTAGTTGTCATTCATGAAGATGTTTGGACAAATTCCAACACTCCCCCTCAAACATAGGATTGAGTTATGACAAGATAAAACACAACATGAGCATAGAAACAATGAGGTCATCTGAGATAAATTTGATTGAAGTAAAATGGTCTTGTGCGTGAATGTTTGAATTCTGGGTTGACAGACTCGAAATGAGTATGAGTATCTTGATAAAAAAAAATACTGCTTCTGGATTTTGCTTGGTCTTAGCCAGCTGAAAGAGAAAATCAAAGATATTAATTCAATTCTTTAAAATTGGAAACGATACCCAAAGCATCACGTAGGATGGAGAAACGTGGATTCGGCAAAGGTTTTGTGAATGGATCCGCAAGTTGAATTTCTGTGGGTATGTAGAGAACATCGATTTCTTTTGCCTCTTGATGCTCTCTGATGAAGTGGTAGCGGACATCAATGTGTTTCGTTCGTTGATGAAACTCTGGATTTCTAATCAGTCGAATTGCTGATTGGTTGTCACACATAAGTGGAATTGGTTTGTTCCATTCTGGATTCAGGTCCAACAGTAAACGACGTAGCCAAATCCCTTCTTTTGTAGCATCAGAGGCTGCCACGTATTCTGCCTCTGTGGTGGACAGAGCAACACATGATTGGCGTCGACTGCTCCAGGCAACTGGTCCTCCAAATAGGATGAAAATGAAGCCACTTGTTGATTGACGAGTGTTAGTGTCACCGGCATAATCTGCATCTGTGTAGCCTTTAAGGTGACTCCCCATGGCCCAAAATCGTAGGCCATAGGTTTGAGTTCCTTGTAGATATGCAAAAATTCGTTTGACTGCATTCCAGTGTTCTTGTTCAGGCTTTTCACAGTGCTGTGACACTTGATTAACTGCAAAAGAAATATCTGGTCTAGAAGATAGCATTAAATACATGAGGCTACCAACGGCTTCTCTATATGGTACATGTATGTCGACACCCTTTTCCGGACTTTTGCTCAGACGAGCATTCGAGTCAGCAGGAATTTTTCTTGGGTTGCAGTCTTTCATGTGAAATCTGCGTAGAATTGTCTTCACGTATTCTGGTTGTGAGACGTAAAGTGTCTTTTCCTTTCGATCCCGTGTAATAGACAGGCCCACGAAATGCTCTGCTGGTGTTGAGCGCATGTCAAAATGTTTTCCGAGATACTTTACGATGCTGCCGATGGCCGCACCGCTGGTGCTGCATACGAGGCCATCATCAACCCAGATGACTACCATGATGAATTCATCTTTCTGACGACGGAAGTAGAGGCATGGGTCAGCAATACTTGTTTGTAGGCCAAATTCTTTGAGAAATGTGTCGAAGTGACGATTCCATACACGAGACGCTTGTTTAAGGCCGTACAGGGATTTGTGAAGGCGACAAACGTGTTCTTCTTTGCCTGCTACTACATAGCCCTCCGGTTGTTTCAGATAGATCTCCTCGTCTAACTCCCCGTACAGGAAAGCAGTTTTAATGTCCAGTTGGATCATTTCGAGGTCAAATGCGGCGACAATTGAAAGGACTACTCTTAGCGTGTCGTGTTTAGCGACTGGTGCATAAGTCTCCCCGTAGTCGATACCCGACCGCTGAGAGTAGCCTTTAGCCACTAGACGAGCTTTGTAGCGAGGGGCTGAGCCTGGTGCACCTGTCTTAACTTTGAATAGCCATCGTGATTTTATTGGCACTCGGCCAGTAGGTAGCAAGGTTAAAGTCCATGTGTTATTTTGTATTAGAGAATTGTACTCATCAGCGATAGCCAGTTTCCATAGGGCAGCGTCTGGTGACTGCACAGCATCGATGTAGCTGTTTGGCTCGTACGGAATTTCATCATTTAGATGATCAGCAACTTGTGCCTCAAAAATCTGTTTCGCCACCCGGTTACGCATTGGGTATGGGGAGTGGCGCGTTCGCCCAAGGGCAGGAGAAGAAACAGGCTCAGGGTCAACATCTGAGCTCGATTGTTCTTGGCCGTTTTCATGGGAAACTGGAGTCACGTGTGAAATGTGATCTGTTTCCACAGATGGAGGCAACACACTGGGCTGTGTGGGCACGGTTTCGTCATGCCTTTTCTTCAGTGCCAGGAGTTGCATCAACAATGGGGTGTCGCGTTGTTCATTTTCCTGGTTTGATTGAGAACTGGAAAGATTAGGTGGAGCAGCCGGAAAAAGCTGTTCGTCAAAAACTACGTCACGACTAATTTTGATCACCCGAGTCACAGGATCCCAGAATCGATAGGCTTTCTGAGTGATGCTGTAGCCAACGAAGAAGCATTGGAGGCTCTTCGAGTCGAGTTTCCGTCTCTCCGCTTTTGGTATGTGGATGAAAGCGCTTGATCCAAAGATGCGCAGATGAGAGATGTCTGGCTTTGTTCCGTACCAATTCTGGTATGGCGTGACTGGAGATGTCTTTGCAACAACGCGGTTTAGCACATACACGGTGCAAGAAATGGCTTCTGCCCAGAGCTCCAATGGAATATGCTGTGCATACAGGAGAGAGCGACCACCTTCGACTATTGTGCGATTTGCCCTCTCTGCCACACCATTTTGTTCGGGTGTGTGAGGTGCAGATGTCTCGTGACGGATTCCTTTTTCAGAAAGCCATTGATCGAAGGATTGACTACAGAATTCGCCACCATTGTCCGTTCTGAGTGTTCGTACAAAGTGGCCGGTCTCCCCGTGAAGTTGACGAACATATTCCTTGAAGCGATCTGGGACTTCTGATTTTTCTCTAAGAAAGTAAACGACTCGCCAACCACTAAAATCGTCAGTAAAGAGAACGAAAAAGCGACATCCTTTTGGAGTTGATACTTGCATGGGTCCACATAAGTCAGAGTGAACTAGCTGACCAATCTGGGATGCCCGTGTGCGTCCAGTAGGAAATGGTGTTCGGTGCATTTTTCCTGCCATGCAGCCGACACATGGTGTGCTAGGGATGATACCGTCCGGTGGTATGACGAGACCATCCACAAGATTGCGTGAAGCCATTGCTGCAATCCTTTTACAGCTGATGTGCGCTAGACGTTGGTGCCAAAGCGACATTGAAGGGAGGGGTGGCACGGCAAAACAAGCAATTTCCTCTGCTGCGTGATTAGATGGCAAATTAGGACGGATTGTTAGGTGGTATAGTTTTCTACCAACTCGTTCCCCGACTATGACGATCGTCTTGTTTTTGGCGAAGCTTACTCGCGACTCAATGAAGTGGACGGTTAGACCTACATCGGTTACTGCAGCAATCGATAGTAGATTTACGCCGAGACCTGGTACAAATAGAACCATCTCAAAAGTAACGATGCGTTTTACGCCTTTTACTACTGTTATGAATTGTATGTTGCCGTAACCAAGGACCGACAGACGGGCATCGCCGATACCATTTACCATCCAGGTATTTGGTTCCACTGGTGTGAAAGTATTGAAAAACGAACGCTGGTCAGACATGTGTTGAGTCGCACCAGAGTCTGCAAACCAATCTGTCGAACAGCGAGCTGCAAAGCACGTCGATGTTGACAGCAGGCCGTGATCCTCAGCATCATGTTGTGGCTCGCTATTGGCTGGAAGTGCAGTTGATGCTGTTTCTTTTGCCATGGCCTCGTCACGTATGCGTTTTCGACACTGCTCTGCTGTATGTCCGAACTTGTGACAGTATGTACATTTAATGTACGGCTGGTCTCGTGATCCACCACGTTTTCCGCCACGGCCACGCCCTCGTCCGCCTCTACCTCGCTGGTGCGATTGCCGAGGCTGGGACGTAGCAGGAAAATTGTGGGCGAAAAAGGCTGCATCATGTGCATCAGGCTGTCCTCTGTTCCAGCGCTCTGCCATGGCTTCTTCCTTTAGGAGACGAGACGTTAACAAGGCCAATGTTTTGTCAGCTGCCGGCACGCTGTCCCAAGAGGTGGTAAAGTTTCTGTAACTGGGAGGCAGCGTGCAGATAATTTTGGTCATTATCTGGATCGGCGTGACTGGAGCTCCAACATCGTCCAATTGAGAGGCCATCATTTCAATTTCAGTAATATGATTCATTACGTCATGATCAGGTTGAAATTGATACTCAAAGAACCTCTGTTGCAAGACGTGTTGATTTTCAACTGCATTGCGCAAGTGTTGCGCAGTTATCCTAGCCCACATTTCGTGGGCGGTAGCGCAGTTCACCAAGGTTCGCTGCTGCTGCGCCTCAATGGTTGCCACCAAGTAATTGCGAGCAAGGATATCTCGCTTCTGCCAGTTACTGATGGCAACAGCATTGGTGACGACACCATTTGCTAGAATCTGGGGTGTTTTGAACATGGCTTAGGATGTGTTGCAATTAATGAGAACTTATTTGCTCTATTACCTGGCGAGGGATAGCTTCCTCGCCGCTTACGACTTTCACAAGGTCGTGTTGTTCCAAAAGTAGCCAACACCCAAACTTCCATAGGGAGAAATTCTTCCCATTGAATTTGGCAATATGGTTTACTTCTCGCAAAGTCGAACTTGACATCTTGATTCAATTTGGTTTTTGCGTGGACTGGGCCCATAACCTGAAAGAATACAAGGATATTCGATCGTAAGCGAGGATATGTATTCGTTGTGAGGATGAACTTCCCACTTCATGTGCTATGAGGATGAACTTCCCATAACACACGTGCAGCAGTGGGGATGATCATCCCACTGTGCATGATATTACGATACATGGTAAATGCGGCAGTGAGGATAAACATCCCACTGCGCATGACATTACGATACATAGTATGCATGAAGTACATGGTGAAATACATAGTTTTTACCTTCTTGGTTACACAGAAGTACGGTATAAACCGATGGAACAAAGACAGTTAGTTACTTGATTTAGAAGGAGACTTTCTAGGGCAAGTTCCTGTAAGGCAGTGAGTGTAGGAGTTGGCGTGGGGACGCCAACTCCAAACGTAAACAAAGGGGGGAAACATGAGATGCTCAGGGGTGCTGCTAAACAGTGAGTCTGCATGAGACGAGAAAAGGGGCTCTGCATAGTGCTGCCACCTAGTTGTCATTCATGAAGATGTTTGGACAAATTCCAACAGTATAGAGAATGTTCCATCAACAATTTCTTGTCTATCAACTTCCCAATGATCATAAACTTCAACGGGAGATTACAGAAGGTTGTGCTTGGTCCCAATTTGAAGCCCTTGTTCTCCTGAATGTGTTCCATAAATATCTTTTTAATGTTTCGTAGAGAATGTTCCATCAACAATTTCTTGTCTATCAACTTCCCAATGAGCATAAACTTCAACGGGAGATTACAGAAGGTCCTGCTTGGTCCCAATTTGAAGCCCTTGTTCTCTTAAATGTGTTCCATAAATATCTTTTTAATGTTTTGCATAGGAGAAAGGAAAAAGCGATGAGAGTATAGAGAATGTTCCATCAACAATTTCTTGTCTATCAACGTCCCAATGAGCATAAACTTCAACGGGAGATTACAGAAGGTCGTGCTTGGTCCCAATTTGAAGCCCTTGTTCTCTTAAATGTGTTCCATAAATATCTTTTTAATGTTTTGCATAGGAGAAAGGAAAAAGCGATGAGAGTATAGAGAATGTTCCATCAACAATTTCTTGTCTATCAACGTCCCAATGAGCATAAACTTCAACGGGAGATTACAGAAGGTCGTGCTTGGTCCCAATTTGAAGCCCTTGTTCTCCTCAATGTGTTACATAAATATCTTTTTAATGTTTTGCATAGGAGAAAGGAAAAAGCGATGAGAGTATAGAGAATGTTCCATCAACAATTTCTTGTCTATCAACTTCCCAATGGGCATAAACTTCAACGGGAGGTTACAGAAGGTCGTGCTTGGTCCCAATTTGAAGCCCTTGTTCTCCTAAATGTGTTACATAAATATCTTTTTAATGTTTTGCATAGGAGAAAGGAAAAAGCGATGAGAGTATAGAGAATGTTCCATCAACAATTTCTTGTCTATCAACTTCCCAATGAGCATAAACTTCAACGGGAGATTACAGAAGGTCCTGCTTGGTCCCAATTTGAAGCCCTTGTTCTCTTAAATGTGTTCCATAAATATCTTTTTAATGTTTTGCATAGGAGAAAGGAAAAAGCGATGAGAGTATAGAGAATGTTCCATCAACAATTTCTTGTCTATCAACGTCCCAATGAGCATAAACTTCAACGGGAG
The DNA here is from genome assembly GCA_022539655.2 of Ceriodaphnia dubia. NCBI lineage: Eukaryota > Metazoa > Arthropoda > Branchiopoda > Diplostraca > Daphniidae > Ceriodaphnia > Ceriodaphnia dubia. The sequence goes on along the minus strand of JAKUCG020000236.1, from coordinate 147,076 downwards.
ATTACAGAAGGTCGTGCTTGGTCCCAATTTGAAGCCCTTGTTCTCCTGAATGTGTTCCATAAATATCTTTTTAATGTTTTGTATAGGAGAAAGGAAAAAGCGATGAGAGTATAGAGAATGTTCCATCAACAATTTCTTGTCTATCAACTTCCCAATGATCATAAACTTCAAGGGGAGATTACAGAAGGTCGTGCTTGGTCCCAATTTGAAGCCCTTGTTCTCCTGAATGTGTTCCATAAATATCTTTTTAATGTTTCGTAGAGAATGTTCCATCAACAATTTCTTGTCTATCAACTTCCCAATGAGCATAAACTTTAACGAGAGATTACAGAAGGTCGTGCTTGGTCCCAATTTAAAGCCCTTGTTCTCCTGAATGTGTTCCATAAATATCTTTTTAATGTTTTGTATAGGAGAAAGGAAAAAGCGATGAGAGTATAGAGAATGTTCCATCAACAATTTCTTGTCTATCAACTTCCCAATGAGCATAAACTTCAACGGGAGATTACAGAAGGTCGTACTTGGTCCCAATTTGAAGCCCTTGTTCTCTTCAATGTGTTCCATAAATATCTTTTTAATGTTTTGCATAGGAGAAAGGAAAAAGCGATGAGAGTATAGAGAATGTTCCATCAACAATTTCTTGTCTATCAACTTCCCAATGATCATAAACTTCAACGGGAGATTACAGAAGGTCGTGCTTGGTCCCAATTTGAAGCCCTTGTTCTCCTGAATGTGTTCCATAAATATCTTTTTAATGTTTCGTAGAGAATGTTCCATCAACAATTTCTTGTCTATCAACTTCCCAATGAGCATAAACTTTAACGAGAGATTACAGAAGGTCGTGCTGGGTCCCAATTTGAAGCCCTTGTTCTCCTGAATGTGTTCCATAAATATCTTTTTAATGTATTGTATAGGAGAAAGGAAAAAGCGATGAGAGTATAGAGAATGTTCCATCAACAATTTCTTGTCTATCAACTTCCCAATGAGCATAAACTTCAACGGGAGATTACAGAAGGTCCTGCTTGGTCCCAATTTGAAGCCCTTGTTCTCTTAAATGTGTTCCATAAATATCTTTTTAATGTTTTGCATAGGAGAAAGGAAAAAGCGATGAGAGTATAGAGAATGTTCCATCAACAATTTCTATTCTATCAACGTCCCAATGAGCATAAACTTCAACGGGAGATTACAGAAGGTCGTGCTTGGTCCCAATTTGAAGCCCTTGTTCTCCTAAATGTGTTACATAAATATCTTTTTAATGTTTTGCATAGGAGAAAGGAAAAAGCGATGAGAGTATAGAGAATGTTCCATCAACAATTTCTTGTCTATCAACTTCCCAATGAGCATAAACTTCAACGGGAGATTACAGAAGGTCGTGCTTGGTCCCAGTTTGAAGCCCTTGTTTTCCTAAATGTGTTCCATAAATATCTTTTTAATGTTTTGCATAGGAGTAAGGAAAAAGCGATGAGAGTATAGAGAATGTTCCATCAACAATTTCTTGTCTATCAACTTCCCAATGAGCATAAACTTCAAAGGGAGATAACAGAAGGTCGAGCTTGGTCCCAGTTTGAAGCCCTTGTTTTCCTAAATGTGTTCCATAAATATCTTTTTAATGTTTTGCATAGGAGTAAGGAAAAAGCGATGAGAGTATAGAGAATGTTCCATCAACAATTTCTTGTCTATCAACGTCCCAATGAGCATAAACTTCAACGGGAGATTACAGAAGGTCGTGCTTGGTCCCAATTTGAAGCCCTTGTTCTCCTGAATGTGTTCCATAAATATCTTTTTAATGTTTTGTATAGGAGAAAGGAAAAAGCGATGAGAGTATAGAGAATGTTCCATCAACAATTTCTTGTCTATCAACTTCCCAATGATCATAAACTTCAAGGGGAGATTACAGAAGGTCGTGCTTGGTCCCAATTTGAAGCCCTTGTTCTCCTGAATGTGTTCCATAAATATCTTTTTAATGTTTCGTAGAGAATGTTCCATCAACAATTTCTTGTCTATCAACTTCCCAATGAGCATAAACTTTAACGAGAGATTACAGAAGGTCGTGCTTGGTCCCAATTTGAAGCCCTTGTTCTCTTAAATGTGTTCCATAAATATCTTTTTATATTTTGCATAGGAGAAAGGAAAAAGCGATGAGAGTATAGAGAATGTTCCATCAACAATTTCTTGTCTATCAACTTCCCAATGAGCATAAACTTCAACGGGAGATTACAGAAGGTCGTGCTTGGTCCCAATTTGAAGCCCTTGTTCTCTTAAATGTGTTCCATAAATATCTTTTTATATTTTGCATAGGAGAAAGGAAAAAGCGATGAGAGTATAGAGAATGTTCCATCAACAATTTCTTGTCTATCAACTTCCCAATGATCATAAACTTCAACGGGAGATTACAGAAGGTCGTGCTTGGTCCCAATTTGAAGCCCTTGTTCTCCTGAATGTGTTCCATAAATATCTTTTTAATGTTTCGTAGAGAATGTTCCATCAACAATTTCTTGTCTATCAACTTCCCAATGAGCATAAACTTTAACGAGAGATTACAGAAGGTCGTGCTGGGTATCAATTTGAAGCCCTTGTTCTCCTGAATGTGTTCCATAAATATCTTTTTCATGTTTTGTATAGGAGAAAGGAAAAAGCGATGAGAGTATAGAGAATGTTCCATCAACAATTTCTTGTCTATCAACTTCCCAATGAGCATAAACTTCAACGGGAGATTACAGAAGGTCGTGCTTGGTCCCAATTTGAAGCCCTTGTTCTCTTAAATGTGTTCCATAAATATCTTTTTAATGTTTTGCATAGGAGAAAGGAAAAAGCGATGAGAGTATAGAGAATGTTCCATCAACAATTTCTTGTCTATCAACTTCCCAATGATCATAAACTTCAACGGGAGATTACAGAAGGTCGTGCTTGGTCCCAATTTGAAGCCCTTGTTCTCCTGAATGTGTTCCATAAATATCTTTTTAATGTTTCGTAGAGAATGTTCCATCAACAATTTCTTGTCTATCAACTTCCCAATGAGCATAAACTTTAACGAGAGATTACAGAAGGTCGTGCTGGGTCCCAATTTGAAGCCCTTGTTCTCCTGAATGTGTTCCATAAATATCTTTTTAATGTTTTGTATAGGAGAAAGGAAAAAGCGATGAGAGTATAGAGAATGTTCCATCAACAATTTCTTGTCTATCAACTTCCCAATGAGCATAAACTTCAACGGGAGATTACAGAAGGTCGTGCTTGGTCCCAATTTGAAGCCCTTGTTCTCTTAAATGTGTTCCATAAATATCTTTTTAATGTTTTGCATAGGAGAAAGGAAAAAGCGATGAGAGTATAGAGAATGTTCCATCAACAATTTCTTGTCTATCAACGTCCCAATGAGCATAAACTTCAACGGGAGATTACAGAAGGTCGTGCTTGGTCCCAATTTGAAGCCCTTGTTCTCCTAAATGTGTTCCATAAATATCTTTTTAATGTTTTGCATAGGAGAAAGGAAAAAGCGATGAGAGTATAGAGAATGTTCCATCAACAATTTCTTGTCTATCAACTTCCCAATGAGCATAAACTTCAACGGGAGGTTACAGAAGGTCGTGCTTGGTCCCAATTTGAAGCCCTTGTTTTCTTCAATGTGTTCCATAAATATCTTTTTAATGTTTTGTAAAGGAGAAAGGAAAAAGCGATGAGAGTATAGAGAATGTTACATCAACAATTTCTTGTCTATCAACTTCCCAATGATCATAAACTTCAAGGGGAGATTACAGAAGGTCGTGCTTGGTCCCAATTTGAAGCCCTTGTTCTCCTGAATGTGTTCCATAAATATCTTTTTAATGTTTCGTAGAGAATGTTCCATCAACAATTTCTTGTCTATCAACTTCCCAATGAGCATAAACTTTAACGAGAGATTACAGAAGGTCGTGCTGGGTCCCAATTTGAAGCCCTTGTTCTCCTGAATGTGTTCCATAAATATCTTTTTAATGTTTTGTATAGGAGAAAGGAAAAAGCGATGAGAGTATAGAGAATGTTCCATCAACAATTTCTTGTCTATCAACTTCCCAATGAGCATAAACTTCAACGGGAGATTACAGAAGGTCGTGCTTGGTCCCAATTTGAAGCACTTGTTCTCCTAAATGTGTTACATAAATATCTTTTTAATGTTTTGCATAGGAGAAAGGAAAAAGCGATGAGAGTATAGAGAATGTTCCATCAACAATTTCTTGTCTATCAACTTCCCAATGAGCATAAACTTCAACGGGAGATTACAGAAGGTCGTACTTGGTCCCAATTTGAAGCCCTTGTTCTCTTAAATGTGTTACATAAATATCTTTTTAATGTTTTGCATAGGAGAAAGGAAAAAGCGATGAGAGTATAGAGAATGTTCCATCAACAATTTCTTGTCTATCAACTTCCCAATGAGCATAAACTTCAACGGGAGATTACAGAAGGTCGTGCTTGGTCCCAATTTGAAGCCCTTGTTCTCTTAAATGTGTTCCATAAATATCTTTTTAATGTTTTGCATAGGAGAAAGGAAAAAGCGATGAGAGTATAGAGAATGTTCCATCAACAATTTCTTGTCTATCAACTTCCCAATGATCATAAACTTTAACGAGAGATTACAGAAGGTCGTGCTTGGTCCCAATTTGAAGCCCTTGTTCTCCTGAATGTGTTCCATAAATATCTTTTTAATGTTTTGTATAGGAGAAAGGAAAAAGCGATGAGAGTATAGAGAATGTTCCATCAACAATTTCTTGTCTATCAACTTCCCAATGAGCATAAACTTCAACGGGAGATTACAGAAGGTCGTGCTTGGTCCCAATTTGAAGCCCTTGTTCTCTTAAATGTGTTCCATAAATATCTTTTTAATGTTTTGCATAGGAGAAAGGAAAAAGCGATGAGAGTATAGAGAATGTTCCATCAACAATTTCTTGTCTATCAACTTCCCAATGATCATAAACTTCAACGGGAGATTACAGAAGGTCGTGCTTGGTCCCAATTTGAAGCCCTTGTTCTCCTGAATGTGTTCCATAAATATCTTTTTAATGTTTCGTAGAGAATGTTCCATCAACAATTTCTTGTCTATCAACTTCCCAATGAGCATAAACTTTAACGAGAGATTACAGAAGGTCGTGCTGGGTCCCAATTTGAAGCCCTTGTTCTCCTGAATGTGTTCCATAAATATCTTTTTAATGTATTGTATAGGAGAAAGGAAAAAGCGATGAGAGTATAGAGAATGTTCCATCAACAATTTCTTGTCTATCAACTTCCCAATGAGCATAAACTTCAACGGGAGATTACAGAAGGTCCTGCTTGGTCCCAATTTGAAGCCCTTGTTCTCTTAAATGTGTTCCATAAATATCTTTTTAATGTTTTGCATAGGAGAAAGGAAAAAGCGATGAGAGTATAGAGAATGTTCCATCAACAATTTCTTGTCTATCAACGTCCCAATGAGCATAAACTTCAACGGGAGATTACAGAAGGTCGTGCTTGGTCCCAATTTGAAGCCCTTGTTCTCCTGAATGTGTTCCATAAATATCTTTTTAATGTTTTGTATAGGAGAAAGGAAAAAGCGATGAGAGTATAGAGAATGTTCCATCAACAATTTCTTGTCTATCAACTTCCCAATGATCATAAACTTCAACGGGAGATTACAGAAGGTCGTGCTTGGTCCCAATTTGAAGCCCTTGTTCTCCTGAATGTGTTCCATAAATATCTTTTTAATGTTTCGTAGAGAATGTTCCATCAACAATTTCTTGTCTATCAACTTCCCAATGAGCATAAACTTTAACGAGAGATTACAGAAGGTCGTGCTTGGTCCCAATTTGAAGCCCTTGTTCTCTTAAATGTGTTCCATAAATATCTTTTTATGTTTTGCATAGGAGAAAGGAAAAAGCGATGAGAGTATAGAGAATGTTCCATCAACAATTTCTTGTCTATCAACTTCCCAATGAGCATAAACTTCAACGGGAGATTACAGAAGGTCGTGCTTGGTCCCAATTTGAAGCCCTTGTTCTCTTAAATGTGTTCCATAAATATCTTTTTAATGTTTTGCATAGGAGAAAGGAAAAAGCGATGAGAGTATAGAGAATGTTCCATCAACAATTTCTTGTCTATCAACGTCCCAATGAGCATAAACTTCAACGGGAGATTACAGAAGGTCGTGCTTGGTCCCAATTTGAAGCCCTTGTTCTCCTAAATGTGTTACATAAATATCTTTTTAATGTTTTGCATAGGAGAAAGGAAAAAGCGATGAGAGTATAGAGAATGTTCCATCAACAACTTCTTGTCTATCAACTTCCCAATGGGCATAAACTTCAACGGGAGGTTACAGAAGGTCGTGCTTGGTCCCAATTTGAAGCCCTTGTTCTCCTAAATGTGTTACATAAATATCTTTTTAATGTTTTGCATAGGAGAAAGGAAAAAGCGATGAGAGTATAGAGAATGTTCCATCAACAATTTCTTGTCTATCAACTTCCCAATGAGCATAAACTTCAACGGGAGATTACAGAAGGTCCTGCTTGGTCCCAATTTGAAGCCCTTGTTCTCTTAAATGTACTTCAACGGGAGATTACAGAAGGTCGTGCTTGGTCCCAATTTGAAGCCCTTGTTCTCCTGAATGTGTTCCATAAATATCTTTTTAATGTTTCGTAGAGAATGTTCCATCAACAATTTCTTGTCTATCAACTTCCCAATGAGCATAAACTTCAACGGGAGATTACAGAAGGTCGTGCTTGGTCCCAATTTGAAGCCCTTGTTCTCCTGAATGTGTTCCATAAATATCTTTTTAATGTTTTGTATAGGAGAAAGGAAAAAGCGATGAGAGTATAGAGAATGTTCCATCAACAATTTCTTGTCTATCAACTTCCCAATGAGCATAAACTTCAACGGGAGATTACAGAAGGTCGTGCTTGGTCCCAATTTGAAGCCCTTGTTCTCCTAAATGTGTTCCATAAATATCTTTTTAATGTTTTGCATAGGAGAAAGGAAAAAGCGATGAGAGTATAGAGAATGTTCCATCAACAATTTCTTGTCTATCAACTTCCCAATGAGCATAAACTTCAACGGGAGATTACAGAAGGTCGTGCTTGGTCCCAATTTGAAGCCCTTGTTCTCCTGAATGTGTTCCATAAATATCTTTTTAATGTTTTGCATAGGAGAAAGGAAAAAGCGATGAGAGTATAGAGAATGTTCCATCAACAATTTCTTGTCTATCAACTTCCCAATGAGCATAAACTTCAACGGGAGATTACAGAAGGTCGTGCTTGGTCCCAATTTGAAGCCCTAGTTCTGCTAAATGTGTTCCATAAATATCTTTTTAATGTTTTGCATAGGAGAAAGGAAAAAGCGATGAGAGTATAGAGAATGTTCCATCAACAATTTCTTGTCTATCAACTTCCCAATGAGCATAAACTTCAACGGGAGATTACAGAAGGTCGTGCTTGGTCCCAATTTGAAGCCCTTGTTCTCCTGAATGTGTTCCATAAATATCTTTTTAATGTTTTGCATAGGAGAAAGGAAAAAGCGATGAGAGTATAGAGAATGTTCCATCAACAATTTCTTGTCTATCAACTTCCCAATGAGCATAAACTTCAACGGGAGATTACAGAAGGTCGTGCTTGGTCCCAATTTGAAGCCCTTGTTCTCCTGAATGTGTTCCATAAATATCTTTTTAATGTTTTGCATAGGAGAAAGGAAAAAGCGATGAGAGTATAGAGAATGTTCCATCAACAATTTCTTGTCTATCAACTTCCCAATGAGCATAAACTTCAACGGGAGATTACAGAAGGTCGTGCTTGGTCCCAATTTGAAGCCCTTGTTCTCCTGAATGTGTTCCATAAATATCTTTTTAATGTTTTGCATAGGAGAAAGGAAAAAGCGATGAGAGTATAGAGAATGTTCCATCAACAATTTCTTGTCTATCAACTTCCCAATGAGCATAAACTTCAACGGGAGATTACAGAAGGTCGTGCTTGGTCCCAATTTGAAGCCCTTGTTCTCCTGAATGTGTTCCATAAATATCTTTTTAATGTTTTGCATAGGAGAAAGGAAAAAGCGATGAGAGTATAGAGAATGTTCCATCAACAATTTCTTGTCTATCAACTTCCCAATGAGCATAAACTTCAACGGGAGATTACAGAAGGTCGTGCTTGGTCCCAATTTGAAGCCCTTGTTCTCCTGAATGTGTTCCATAAATATCTTTTTAATGTTTTGCATAGGAGAAAGGAAAAAGCGATGAGAGTATAGAGAATGTTCCATCAACAATTTCTTGTCTATCAACTTCCCAATGAGCATAAACTTCAACGGGAGATTACAGAAGGTCGTGCTTGGTCCCAATTTGAAGCCCTTGTTCTCCTGAATGTGTTCCATAAATATCTTTTTAATGTTTTGCATAGGAGAAAGGAAAAAGCGATGAGAGTATAGAGAATGTTCCATCAACAATTTCTTGTCTATCAACTTCCCAATGAGCATAAACTTCAACGGGAGATTACAGAAGGTCGTGCTTGGTCCCAATTTGAAGCCCTTGTTCTCCTGAATGTGTTCCATAAATATCTTTTTAATGTTTTGCATAGGAGAAAGGAAAAAGCGATGAGAGTATAGAGAATGTTCCATCAACAATTTCTTGTCTATCAACTTCCCAATGAGCATAAACTTCAACGGGAGATTACAGAAGGTCGTGCTTGGTCCCAATTTGAAGCCCTTGTTCTCCTGAATGTGTTCCATAAATATCTTTTTAATGTTTTGCATAGGAGAAAGGAAAAAGCGATGAGAGTATAGAGAATGTTCCATCAACAATTTCTTGTCTATCAACTTCCCAATGAGCATAAACTTCAACGGGAGATTACAGAAGGTCGTGCTTGGTCCCAATTTGAAGCCCTTGTTCTCCTGAATGTGTTCCATAAATATCTTTTTAATGTTTTGCATAGGAGAAAGGAAAAAGCGATGAGAGTATAGAGAATGTTCCATCAACAATTTCTTGTCTATCAACTTCCCAATGAGCATAAACTTCAACGGGAGATTACAGAAGGTCGTGCTTGGTCCCAATTTGAAGCCCTTGTTCTCCTGAATGTGTTCCATAAATATCTTTTTAATGTTTTGCATAGGAGAAAGGAAAAAGCGATGAGAGTATAGAGAATGTTCCATCAACAATTTCTTGTCTATCAACTTCCCAATGAGCATAAACTTCAACGGGAGATTACAGAAGGTCGTGCTTGGTCCCAATTTGAAGCCCTTGTTCTCCTGAATGTGTTCCATAAATATCTTTTTAATGTTTTTCGATGAGAGTATAGAGAATGTTCCATCAACAATTTCTTGTCTATCAACTTCCCAATGAGCATAAACTTCAACGGGAGATTACAGAAGGTCGTGCTTGGTCCCAATTTGAAGCCCTTGTTCTCCTGAATGTGTTCCATAAATATCTTTTTAATGTTTTGCATAGGAGAAAGGAAAAAGCGATGAGAGTATAGAGAATGTTCCATCAACAATTTCTTGTCTATCAACTTCCCAATGAGCATAAACTTCAACGGGAGATTACAGAAGGTCGTGCTTGGTCCCAATTTGAAGCCCTTGTTCTCCTGAATGTGTTCCATAAATATCTTTTTAATGTTTTGCATAGGAGAAAGGAAAAAGCGATGAGAGTATAGAGAATGTTCCATCAACAATTTCTTGTCTATCAACTTCCCAATGAGCATAAACTTCAACGGGAGATTACAGAAGGTCGTGCTTGGTCCCAATTTGAAGCCCTTGTTCTCCTGAATGTGTTCCATAAATATCTTTTTAATGTTTTTAGGAGAAAGGAAAAAGCGATGAGAGTATAGAGAATGTTCCATCAACAATTTCTTGTCTATCAACTTCCCAATGAGCATAATCTTCAACGGGAGATTACAGAAGGACGTGCTTGGTCCTAATGTGAAGCTTTTGTTCCCCTGAATGTGTTCAATATATATCTTTTTAATGTTTTGCATAGGAGAGAGGAAAAAGCGATGAGAGTATAGAGAATGTTCCATCAACAATTTCTTGTCTATCAACTTCAAAATGATCATAAACTTCAAGGGGAGATTACAGAAGGTCGTGCTTGGTCCCAATTTGAAGCCCTTGTTCTCCTGAATGTGTTCCATAAATATCTTTTTAATGTTTTGCATAGGAGAAAGGAAAAAGCGATGAGAGTATAGAGAATGTTCCATCAACAATTTCTTGTCTATCAACTTCCCAATGAGCATAAACTTCAACGGGAGATTACAGAAGGTCGTGCTTGGTCCCAATTTGAAGCCCTTGTTCTCCTGAATGTGTTCCATAAATATCTTTTTAATGTTTTGCATAGGAGAAAGGAAAAAGCGATGAGAGTATAGAGAATGTTCCATCAACAATTTCTTGTCTATCAACTTCCCAATGAGCATAAACTTCAACGGGAGATTACAGAAGGTCGTGCTTGGTCCCAATTTGAAGCCCTTGTTCTCCTGAATGTGTTCCATAAATATCTTTTTAATGTTTTGCATAGGAGAAAGGAAAAAGCGATGAGAGTATAGAGAATGTTCCATCAACAATTTCTTGTCTATCAACTTCCCAATGAGCATAAACTTCAACGGGAGATTACAGAAGGTCGTGCTTGGTCCCAATTTGAAGCTCTTATTCTCCTGAATGTGTTCCATAAATATCTTTTTAATGTTTTGCATAGGAGAAAGGAAAAAGCGATGAGAGTATAGAGAATGTTCCATCAACAATTTCTTGTCTATCAACTTCCCAATGAGCATAAACTTCAACGGGAGATTACAGAAGGTCGTGCTTGGTCCCAATTTGAAGCCCTTGTTCTCCTGAATGTGTTCCATAAATATCTTTTTAATGTTTTGCATAGGAGAAAGGAAAAAGCGATGAGAGTATAGAGAATGTTCCATCAACAATTTCTTGTCTATCAACTTCCCAATGAGCATAAACTTCAACGGGAGATTACAGAAGGTCGTGCTTGGTCCCAATTTGAAGCCCTTGTTCTCCTGAATGTGTTCCATAAATATCTTTTTAATGTTTTGCATAGGAGAAAGGAAAAAGCGATGAGAGTATAGAGAATGTTCCATCAACAATTTCTTGTCTATCAACTTCCCAATGAGCATAAACTTCAACGGGAGATTACAGAAGGTCGTGCTTGGTCCCAATTTGAAGCCCTTGTTCTCCTGAATGTGTTCCATAAATATCTTTTTAATGTTTTGCATAGGAGAAAGGAAAAAGCGATGAGAGTATAGAGAATGTTCCATCAACAATTTCTTGTCTATCAACTTCCCAATGAGCATAAACTTCAACGGGAGATTACAGAAGGTCGTGCTTGGTCCCAATTTGAAGCCCTTGTTCTCCTGAATGTGTTCCATAAATATCTTTTTAATGTTTTGCATAGGAGAAAGGAAAAAGCGATGAGAGTATAGAGAATGTTCCATCAACAATTTCTTGTCTATCAACTTCCCAATGAGCATAAACTTCAACGGGAGATTACAGAAGGTCGTGCTTGGTCCCAATTTGAAGCCCTTGTTCTCCTGAATGTGTTCCATAAATATCTTTTTAATGTTTTGCATAGGAGAAAGGAAAAAGCGATGAGAGTATAGAGAATGTTCCATCAACAATTTCTTGTCTATCAACTTCCCAATGAGCATAAACTTCAACGGGAGATTACAGAAGGTCGTGCTTGGTCCCAATTTGAAGCCCTTGTTCTCCTGAATGTGTTCCATAAATATCTTTTTAATGTTTTGCATAGGAGAAAGGAAAAAGCGATGAGAGTATAGAGAATGTTCCATCAACAATTTCTTGTCTATCAACTTCCCAATGAGCATAAACTTCAACGGGAGATTACAGAAGGTCGTGCTTGGTCCCAATTTGAAGCCCTTGTTCTCCTGAATGTGTTCCATAAATATCTTTTTAATGTTTTGCATAGGAGAAAGGAAATAGAGATGAGAGTATAGAGAATGTTCCATCAACAATTTCTTGTCTATCAACTTCCCAATGAGCATAAACTTCAACGGGAGATTACAGAAGGTCGTGCTTGGTCCCAATTTGAAGCCCTTGTTCTCCTGAATGTGTTCCATAAATATCTTTTTAATGTTTTTAGGAGAAAGGAAAAAGCGATGAGAGTATAGAGAATGTTCCATCAACAATTTCTTGTCTATCAACTTCCCAATGAGCATAAACTTCAACGGGAGATTACAGAAGGTCGTGCTTGGTCTGAATTTGAAGCCCTTGTTCTCCTGAATGTGTTCCATAAATATCTTTTTAATGTTTTGCATAGGAGAAAGGAAAAAGCGATGAGAGTATAGAGAATGTTCCATCAACAATTTCTTGTCTATCAACTTCCCAATGAGCATAAACTTCAACGGGAGATTACAGAAGGTCGTGCTTGGTCCCAATTTGAAGCACTAGTTCTCCTGAATGTGTTCCATAAATATCTTTTTAATGTTTTGCATAGGAGAAAGGAAAAAGCGATGAGAGTATAGAGAATGTTCCATCAACAATTTCTTGTCTATCAACTTCCCAATGAGCATAAACTTCAACGGGAGATTACAGAAGGTCGTGCTTGGTCCCAATTTGAAGCCCTTGTTCTCCTGAATGTGTTCCATAAATATCTTTTTAATGTTTTGCATAGGAGAAAGGAAAAAGCGATGAGAGTATAGAGAATGTTCCATCAACAATTTCTTGTCTATCAACTTCCCAATGAGCATAAACTTCAACGGGAGATTACAGAAGGTCGTGCTTGGTCCCAATTTGAAGCCCTTGTTCTCCTGAATGTGTTCCATAAATATCTTTTTAATGTTTTGCATAGGAGAAAGGAAAAAGCGATGAGAGTATAGAGAATGTTCCATCAACAATTTCTTGTCTATCAACTTCCCAATGAGCATAAACTTCAACGGGAGATTACAGAAGGTCGTGCTTGGTCCCAATTTGAAGCCCTTGTTCTCCTGAATGTGTTCCATAAATATCTTTTTAATGTTTTGCATAGGAGAAAGGAAAAAGCGATGAGAGTATAGAGAATGTTCCATCAACAATTTCTTGTCTATCAACTTCCCAATGAGCATAAACTTCAACGGGAGATTACAGAAGGTCGTGCTTGGTCCCAATTTGAAGCCCTTGTTCTCCTGAATGTGTTCCATAAATATCTTTTTAATGTTTTGCATAGGAGAAAGGAAAAAGCGATGAGAGTATAGAGAATGTTCCATCAACAATTTCTTGTCTATCAACTTCCCAATGAGCATAAACTTCAACGGGAGATTACAGAAGGTCGTGCTTGGTCCCAATTTGAAGCCCTTGTTCTCCTGAATGTGTTCCATAAATATCATGTTAATGTTGTGTATTGGAGTAAGGAAAAAGCGATGAGAGTATAGAGAATGTTCCATCAACAATTTCTTGTCTATCAACTTCCCAATGAGCATAAACTTCAACGGGAGATTACAGAAGGTCGTGCTTGGTCCCAATTTGAAGCCCTTGTTCTCCTGAATGTGTTCCATAAATATCTTTTTAATGTTTTGCATAGGAGAAAGGAAAAAGCGATGAGAGTATAGAGAATGTTCCATCAACAATTTCTTGTCTATCAACTTCCCAATGAGCATAAACTTCAACGGGAGATTACAGAAGGTCGGGCTTGCTCCCACTTTGAATCCCAAGTATTCCTAAATGTGTTCCATAAAAATCATTCTAATGTTTTGCATAGGAGAAAGGAAAAAGCGATGAGAGTATAGAGAATGTTCCATCAACAATTTCTTGTCTATCAACTTCCCAATGAGCATAAACTTCAACGGGAGATTACAGAAGGTCGTGCTTGGTCCCAATTTGAAGCCCTTGTTCTCCTGAATGTGTTCCATAAATATCTTTTTAATGTTTTTCGATGAGAGTATAGAGAATGTTCCATCAACAATTTCTAGTCTATCAACTTCCCAATGAGCATAAACTTCAACGGGAGATTACAGAAGGTCGTGCTTGGTCCCAATTTGAAGCCCTTGTTCTCCTGAATGTGTTCCATAAATATCTTTTTAATGTTTTGTATAGGAGAAAGGAAAAAGCGATGAGAGTATAGAGAATGTTCCATCAACAATTTCTTGTCTATCAACTTCCCAATGAGCATAAACTTCAACGGGAGATTACAGAAGGTCGTGCTTGGTCCCAATTTGAAGCCCTTGTTCTCCTGAATGTGTTCCATAAATATCTTTTTAATGTTTTGCATAGGAGAAAGGAAAAAGCGATGAGAGTATAGAGAATGTTCCATCAACAATTTCTTGTCTATCAACTTCCCAATGAGCATAAACTTCAACGGGAGATTACAGAAGGTCGTGCTTGGTCCCAATTTGAAGCCCTTGTTCTCCTGAATGTGTTCCATAAATATGTTATTAATGTTTTGCATAGGAGAAAGGAAAAAGCGATGAGAGTATAGAGAATGTTCCATCAACAATTTCTTGTCTATCAACTTCCCAATGAGCATAAACTTCAACGGGAGATTTCAGAAGGTCGTGCTTGGTCCCAATTTGAAGCCCTTGTTCTCCTGAATGTGTTCCATAAATATCTTTTTAATGTTTTGCATAGGAGAAAGGAAAAAGCGATGAGAGTATAGAGAATGTTCCATCAACAATTTCTTGTCTATCAACTTCCCAATGAGCATAAACTTCAACGGGAGATTACAGAAGGTCGTGCTTGGTCCCAATTTGAAGCCCTTGTTCTCCTGAATGTGTTCCATAAATATCTTTTTAATGTTTTGCATAGGAGAAAGGAAAAAGCGATGAGAGTATAGAGAATGTTCCATCAACAATTTCTTGTCTATCAACTTCCCAATGAGCATAAACTTCAACGGGAGATTACAGAAGGTCGTGCTTGGTCCCAATTTGAAGCCCTTGTTCTCCTGAATGTGTTCCATAAATATCTTTTTAATGTTTTGCATAGGAGAAAGGAAAAAGCGATGAGAGTATAGAGAATGTTCCATCAACAATTTCTTGTCTATCAACTTCCCAATGAGCATAAACTTCAACGGGAGATTACAGAAGGTCGTGCTTGGTCCCAATTTGAAGCCCTTGTTCTCCTGAATGTGTTCCATAAATATCTTTTTAATGTTTTGCATAGGAGAAAGGAAAAAGCGATGAGAGTATAGAGAATGTTCCATCAACAATTTCTTGTCTATCAACTTCCCAATGAGCATAAACTTCAACGGGAGATTACAGAAGGTCGTGCTTGGTCCCAATTTGAAGCCCTTGTTCTCCTGAATGTGTTCCATAAATATCTTTTTAATGTTTTTCGTATAGAGAATGTTCCATCAACAATTTCTTGTCTATCAACTTCCCAATGAGCATAAACTTCAACGGGAGATTACAGAAGGTCGTGCTTGGTCCCAATTTGAAGCCCTTGTTCTCCTGAATGTGTTCCATAAATATCTTTTTAATGTTTTGCATAGGAGAAAGGAAAAAGCGATGAGAGTATAGAGAATGTTCCATCAACAATTTCTTGTCTATCAACTTCCCAATGAGCATAAACTTCAACGGGAGATTACAGAAGGTCGTGCTTGGTCCCAATTTGAAGCCCTTGTTCTCCTGAATGTGTTCCATAAATATCTTTTTAATGTTTTGCATAGGAGAAAGGAAAAAGCGATGAGAGTATAGAGAATGTTCCATCAACAATTTCTTGTCTATCAACTTCCCAATGAGCATAAACTTCAACGGGAGATTACAGAAGGTCGTGCTTGGTCCCAATTTGAAGCCCTTGTTCTCCTGAATGTGTTCCATAAATATCTTTTTAATGTTTTGCATAGGAGAAAGGAAAAAGCGATGAGAGTATAGAGAATGTTCCATCAACAATTTCTTGTCTATCAACTTCCCAATGAGCATAAACTTCAACGGGAGATTACAGAAGGTCGTGCTTGGTCCCAATTTGAAGCCCTTGTTCTCCTGAATGTGTTCCATAAATATCTTTTTAATGTTTTGCATAGGAGAAAGGAAAAAGCGATGAGAGTATAGAGAATGTTCCATCAACAATTTCTTGTCTATCAACTTCCCAATGAGCATAAACTTCAACGGGAGATTACAGAAGGTCGTGCTTGGTCCCAATTTGAAGCCCTTGTTCTCCTGAATGTGTTCCATAAATATCTTTTTAATGTTTTTAGGAGAAAGGAAAAAGCGATGAGAGTATAGAGAATGTTCCATCAACAATTTCTTGTCTATCAACTTCCCAATGAGCATAAACTTCAACGGGAGATTACAGAAGGTCGTGCTTGGTCCCAATTTGAAGCCCTTGTTCTCCTGAGTGTGTCCCATAAATATCTTTTTAATGTTTTGCATAGGAGAAAGGAAAAAGCGATGAGAGTATAGAGAATGTTCCATCAACAATTTCTTGTCTATCAACTTCCCAATGAGCATAAACTTCAACGGGAGATTACAGAAGGTCGTGCTTGGTCCCAATTTGAAGCCCTTGTTCTCCTGAATGTGTTCCATAAATATCTTTTTAATGTTTTTAGGAGAAAGGAAAAAGCGATGAGAGTATAGAGAATGTTCCATCAACAATTTCTTGTCTATCAACTTCCCAATGAGCATAAACTTCAACGGGAGATTACAGAAGGTCGTGCTTGGTCCCAATTTGAAGCCCTTGTTCTCCTGAATGTGTTCCATAAATATCTTTTTAATGTTTTGCATAGGAGAAAGGAAAAAGCGATGAGAGTATAGAGAATGTTCCATCAACAATTTCTTGTCTATCAACTTCCCAATGAGCATAAACTTCAACGGGAGATTACAGAAGGTCGTGCTTGGTCCCAATTTGAAGCCCTTGTTCTCCTGAATGTGTTCCATAAATATCTTTTTAATGTTTTGCATAGGAGAAAGGAAAAAGCGATGAGAGTATAGAGAATGTTCCATCAACAATTTCTTGTCTATCAACTTCCCAATGAGCATAAACTTCAACGGGAGATTACAGAAGGTCGTGCTTGGTCCCAATTTGAAGCCCTTGTTCTCCTGAATGTGTTCCATAAATATCTTTTTAATGTTTTGCATAGGAGAAAGGAAAAAGCGATGAGAGTATAGAGAATGTTCCATCAACAATTTCTTGTCTATCAACTTCCCAATGAGCATAAACTTCAACGGGAGATTACAGAAGGTCGTGCTTGGTCCCAATTTGAAGACCTAGTTCTCCTGAATGTGTTCCATAAATATCTTTTTAATGTTTTGCATAGGAGAAAGGAAAAAGCGATGAGAGTATAGAGAATGTTCCATCAACAATTTCTTGTCTATCAACTTCCCAATGAGCATAAACTTCAACGGGAGATTACAGAAGGTCGTGCTTGGTCCCAATTTGAAGCCCTTGTTCTCCTGAATGTGTTCCATAAATATCTTTTTAATGTTTTGCATAGGAGAAAGGAAAAAGCGATGAGAGTATAGAGAATGTTCCATCAACAATTTCTTGTCTATCAACTTCCCAATGAGCATAAACTTCAACGGGAGATTACAGAAGGTCGTGCTTGGTCCCAATTTGAAGCCCTTGTTCTCCTGAATGTGTTCCATAAATATCTTTTTAATGTTTTGCATAGGAGAAAGGAAAAAGCGATGAGAGTATAGAGAATGTTCCATCAACAATTTCTTGTCTATCAACTTCCCAATGAGCATAAACTTCAACGGGAGATTACAGAAGGTCGTGCTTGGTCCCAATTTGAAGCTCTTATTCTCCTGAATGTGTTCCATAAATATCTTTTTAATGTTTTGCATAGGAGAAAGGAAAAAGCGATGAGAGTATAGAGAATGTTCCATCAACAATTTCTTGTCTATCAACTTCCCAATGAGCATAAACTTCAACGGGAGATTACAGAAGGTCGTGCTTGGTCCCAATTTGAAGCCCTTGTTCTCCTGAATGTGTTCCATAAATATCTTTTTAATGTTTTTCGATGAGAGTATAGAGAATGTTCCATCAACAATTTCTTGTCTATCAACTTCCCAATGAGCATAAACTTCAACGGGAGATTACAGAAGGTCGTGCTTGGTCCCAATTTGAAGCCCTTGTTCTCCTGAATGTGTTCCATAAATATCTTTTTAATGTTTTGCATAGGAGAAAGGAAAAAGCGATGAGAGTATAGAGAATGTTCCATCAACAATTTCTTGTCTATCAACTTCCCAATGAGCATAAACTTCAACGGGAGATTACAGAAGGTCGTGCTTGGTCCCAATTTGAAGCCCTTGTTCTCCTGAATGTGTTCCATAAATATCTTTTTAATGTTTTGCATAGGAGAAAGGAAAAAGCGATGAGAGTATAGAGAATGTTCCATCAACAATTTCTTGTCTATCAACTTCCCAATGAGCATAAACTTCAACGGGAGATTACAGAAGGTCGTGCTTGGTCCCAATTTGAAGCCCTTGTTCTCCTGAATGTGTTCCATAAATATCTTTTTAATGTTTTGCATAGGAGAAAGGAAAAAGCGATGAGAGTATAGAGAATGTTCCATCAACAATTTCTTGTCTATCAACTTCCCAATGAGCATAAACTTCAACGGGAGATTACAGAAGGTCGTGCTTGGTCCCAATTTGAAGCCCTTGTTCTCCTGAATGTGTTCCATAAATATCTTTTTAATGTTTTGTATAGGAGAAAGGAAAAAGCGATGAGAGTATAGAGAATGTTCCATCAACAATTTCTTGTCTATCAACTTCCCAATGAGCATAAACTTCAACGGGAGATTACAGAAGGTCGTGCTTGGTCCAAATTTGAAGCCCTTGTTCTCCTGAATGTGTTCAATAAATATCTTTTTAATGTTTTGCATCAGAGAAAGAAAAAAGTGATGAGAGTATAGAGAATGTTCCATCAACAATTTCTTGTCTATCAACTTCCCAATGAGCATAAACTTCAACGGGAGATTACAGAAGGTCGTGCTTGGTCCAAGTTTAAGCGCTTGTTCTGATGAATGTGTTCCATAAATATCTTTTTAATGTTTTGCATAGGAGAAAGGAAAAAGCGATGAGAGTATAGAGAATGTTCCATCAACAATTTCTTGTCTATCAACTTCCCAATGAGCATAAACTTCAACGGGAGATTACAGAAGGTCGTGCTTGGTCCCAATTTGAAGCCCTTGTTCTCCTGAATGTGTTCCATAAATATCTTTTTAATGTTTTGCATAGGAGAAAGGAAAAAGCGATGAGAGTATAGAGAATGTTCCATCAACAATTTCTTGTCTATCAACTTCCCAATGAGCATAAACTTCAACGGGAGATTACAGAAGGTCGTGCTTGGTCCCAATTTGAAGCCCTTGTTCTCCTGAATGTGTTCCATAAATATCTTTTTAATGTTTTGCATAGGAGAAAGGAAAAAGCGATGAGAGTATAGAGAATGTTCCATCAACAATTTCTTGTCTATCAACTTCCCAATGAGCATAAACTTCAACGGGAGATTACAGAAGGTCGTGCTTGGTCCCAATTTGAAGCCCTTGTTCTCCTGAATGTGTTCCATAAATATCTTTTTAATGTTTCGTAGAGAATGTTCCATCAACAATTTCTTGTCTATCAACTTCCCAATGAGCATAAACTTCAACGGGAGATTACAGAAGGTCGTGCTTGGTCCCAATTTGAAGCCCTTGTTCTCCTGAATGTGTTCCATAAATATCTTTTTAATGTTTTGCATAGGAGAAAGGAAAAAGCGATGAGAGTATAGAGAATGTTCCATCAACAATTTCTTGTCTATCAACTTCCCAATGAGCATAAACTTCAACGGGAGATTACAGAAGGTCGTGCTTGGTCCCAATTTGAAGCCCTTGTTTTCCTGAATATGTTCCATAAATATTTTTTTAATGTTTTTTATAGACGAAAGGAAAAAGCGATGAGAGTATAGAGAATGTTCCATCAACAATTTCTTGTCTATCAACTTCCCAATGAGCATAAACTTCAACGGGAGATTACAGAAGGTCGTGCTTGTTCCCAATTTGAAGCCCTTGTTTTCCTGAATGTGTTCCATAAATATCTTTTTAATGTTTTGCATAGGAGAAAGGAAAAAGCGATGAGAGCATAGAGAATGTTCCATCAACAATTTCTTGTCTATCAACTTCCCAATGAGCATAAACTTCAACGGGAGATTACAGAAGGTCGTGCTTGGTCCCAATTTGAAGCCCTTGTTCTCCTGAATGTGTTCCATAAATATCTTTTTAATGTTTTGCATAGGAGAAAGGAAAAAGCGATGAGAGTATAGAGAATGTTCCATCAACAATTTCTTGTCTATCAACTTCCCAATGAGCATAAACTTCAACGGGAGATTACAGAAGGTCGTGCTTGGTCCCAATTTGAAGCCCTTGTTCTCCTGAATGTGTTCCATAAATATCTTTTTAATGTTTTGCATAGGAGAAAGGAAAAAGCGATGAGAGTATAGAGAATGTTCCATCAACAATTTCTTGTCTATCAACTTCCCAATGAGCATAAACTTCAACGGGAGATTACAGAAGGTCGTGCTTGGTCCCAATTTGAAGCCCTTGTTCTCCTGAATGTGTTCCATAAATATCTTTTT
Source organism: Ceriodaphnia dubia (assembly GCA_022539655.2). Taxonomy (NCBI): domain Eukaryota; kingdom Metazoa; phylum Arthropoda; class Branchiopoda; order Diplostraca; family Daphniidae; genus Ceriodaphnia; species Ceriodaphnia dubia. The sequence continues at coordinate 126,628 of JAKUCG020000236.1, read as the reverse complement.
AATGTTTTGTATAGGAGAAAGGAAAAAGCGATGAGAGTATAGAGAATGTTCCATCAACAATTTCTTGTCTATCAACTTCCCAATGAGCATAAACTTCAACGGGAGATTACAGAAGGTCGTGCTTGGTCCCAATTTGAAGCCCTTGTTCTCCTGAATGTGTTCCATAAATATCTTTTTAATGTTTTGCATAGGAGAAAGGAAAAAGCGATGAGAGTATAGAGAATGTTCCATCAACAATTTCTTGTCTATCAACTTCCCAATGAGCATAAACTTCAACGGGAGATTACAGAAGGTCGTGCTTGGTCCCAATTTGAAGCCCTTGTTCTCCTGAATGTGTTCCATAAATATCTTTTTAATGTTTTGCATAGGAGAAAGGAAAAAGCGATGAGAGTATAGAGAATGTTCCATCAACAATTTCTTGTCTATCAACTTCCCAATGAGCATAAACTTCAACGGGAGATTACAGAAGGTCGTGCTTGGTCCCAATTTGAAGCCCTTGTTCTCCTGAATGTGTTCCATAAATATCTTTTTAATGTTTCGTAGAGAATGTTCCATCAACAATTTCTTGTCTATCAACTTCCCAATGAGCATAAACTTCAACGGGAGATTACAGAAGGTCGTGCTTGGTCCCAATTTGAAGCCCTTGTTCTCCTGAATGTGTTCCATAAATATCTTTTTAATGTTTTGCATAGGAGAAAGGAAAAAGCGATGAGAGTATAGAGAATGTTCCATCAACAATTTCTTGTCTATCAACTTCCCAATGAGCATAAACTTCAACGGGAGATTACAGAAGGTCGTGCTTGGTCCCAATTTGAAGCCCTTGTTCTCCTGAATGTGTTCCATAAATATCTTTTTAATGTTTTGCATAGGAGAAAGGAAAAAGCGATGAGAGTATAGAGAATGTTCCATCAACAATTTCTTGTCTATCAACTTCCCAATGAGCATAAACTTCAACGGGAGATTACAGAAGGTCGTGCTTGGTCCCAATTTGAAGCCCTTGTTCTCCTGAATGTGTTCCATAAATATCTTTTTAATGTTTTGCATAGGAGAAAGGAAAAAGCGATGAGAGTATAGAGAATGTTCCATCTGTTCTCTTAAATGTGTTCCATAAATATCTTTTTAATGTTTTGCATAGGAGAAAGGAAAAAGCGATGAGAGTATAGAGAATATTCCATCAACAATTTCTTGTCTATCAACTTCCCAATGATCATAAACTTCAACGGGAGATTACAGAAGGTCGTGCTTGGTCCCAATTTGAAGCCCTTGTTCTCCTGAATGTGTTCCATAAATATCTTTTTAATGTTTCGTAGAGAATGTTCCATCAACAATTTCTTGTCTATCAACGTCCCAATGAGCATAAACTTCAACGGGAGATTACAGAAGGTCGTGCTTGGTCCCAATTTGAAGCCCTTGTTCTCCTGAATGTGTTCCATAAATATATTTTTAATGTTTTGTATAGGAGAAAGGAAAAAGCGATGAGAGTATAGAGAATGTTCCATCAACAATTTCTTGTCTATCAACTTCCCAATGAGCAAAAACTTCAACGGGAGATTACAGAAGGTCGTGCTTGGTCCCAATTTGAAGCACTTGTTCTCCTAAATGTGTTACATAAATATCTTTTTAATGTTTTGCATAGGAGAAAGGAAAAAGCGATGAGAGTATAGAGAATGTTCCATCAACAATTTCTTGTCTATCAACGTCCCAATGAGCATAAACTTCAACGGGAGATTACAGAAGGTCGTGCTTGGTCCCAATTTGAAGCCCTTGTTCTCCTGAATGTGTTCCATAAATATATTTTTAATGTTTTGTATAGGAGAAAGGAAAAAGCGATGAGAGTATAGAGAATGTTCCATCAACAATTTCTTGTCTATCAACTTCCCAATGAGCAAAAACTTCAACGGGAGATTACAGAAGGTCGTGCTTGGTCCCAATTTGAAGCCCTTGTTCTCCTAAATGTGTTCCATAAATATCTTTTTAATATTTTGCATAGGAGAAAGGAAAAAGCGATGAGAGTATAGAGAATATTCCATCAACAATTTCTTGTCTATCAACTTCCCAATGATCATAAACTTCAACGGGAGATTACAGAAGGTCGTGCTTGGTCCCAATTTGAAGCCCTTGTTCTCCTGAATGTGTTCCATAAATATCTTTTTAATGTTTCGTAGAGAATGTTCCATCAACAATTTCTTGTCTATCAACGTCCCAATGAGCATAAACTTCAACGGGAGATTACAGAAGGTCGTGCTTGGTCCCAATTTGAAGCACTTGTTCTCCTAAATGTGTTACATAAATATCTTTTTAATGTTTTGCATAGGAGAAAGGAAAAAGCGATGAGAGTATAGAGAATGTTCCATCAACAATTTCTTGTCTATCAACTTCCCAATGAGCATAAACTTCAACGAGAGATTACAGAAGGTCGTGCTTGGTCCCAATTTGAAGCCCTTGTTCTCTTAAATGTGTTCCATAAATATCTTTTTAATGTTTTGCATAGGAGAAAGGAAAAAGCGATGAGAGTATAGAGAATGTTCCATCAACAATTTCTTGTCTATCAACGTCCCAATGAGCATAAACTTCAACGGGAGATTACAGAAGGTCGTGCTTGGTCCCAATTTGAAGCCCTTGTTCTCCTAAATGTGTTACATAAATATCTTTTTAATGTTTTGCATAGGAGAAAGGAAAAAGCGATGAGAGTATAGAGAATGTTCCATCAACAATTTCTTGTCTATCAACTTCCCAATGGGCATAAACTTCAACGGGAGGTTACAGAAGGTCGTGCTTGGTCCCAATTTGAAGCCCTTGTTCTCCTTAATGTGTTACATAAATATCTTTTTAATGTTTTGCATAGGAGAAAGGAAAAAGCGATGAGAGTATAGAGAATGTTCCATCAACAATTTCTTGTCTATCAACTTCCCAATGAGCATAAACTTCAACGGGAGATTACAGAAGGTCCTGCTTGGTCCCAATTTGAAGCCCTTGTTCTCTTAAATGTGTTCCATAAATATCTTTTTAATGTTTTGCATAGGAGAAAGGAAAAAGCGATGAGAGTATAGAGAATGTTCCATCAACAATTTCTTGTCTATCAACGTCCCAATGAGCATAAACTTCAACGGGAGATTACAGAAGGTCGTGCTTGGTCCCAATTTGAAGCCCTTGTTCTCCTGAATGTGTTCCATAAATATATTTTTAATGTTTTGTATAGGAGAAAGGAAAAAGCGATGAGAGTATAGAGAATGTTCCATCAACAATTTCTTGTCTATCAACTTCCCAATGAGCAAAAACTTCAACGGGAGATTACAGAAGGTCGTGCTTGGTCCCAATTTGAAGCACTTGTTCTCCTAAATGTGTTACATAAATATCTTTTTAATGTTTTGCATAGGAGAAAGGAAAAAGCGATGAGAGTATAGAGAATGTTCCATCAACAATTTCTTGTCTATTAACTTCCCAATGAGCATAAACTTCAACGGGAGATTACAGAAGGTCGTGCTTGGTCCCAATTTGAAGCCCTTGTTCTCTTAAATGTGTTCCATAAATATCTTTTTAATGTTTTGCATAGGAGAAAGGAAAAAGCGACGAGAGTATAGAGAATATTCCATCAACAATTTCTTGTCTATCAACTTCCCAATGATCATAAACTTCAACGGGAGATTACAGAAGGTCGTGCTTGGTCCCAATTTGAAGCCCTTGTTCTCCTGAATGTGTTCCATAAATATCTTTTTAATGTTTCGTAGAGAATGTTCCATCAACAATTTCTTGTCTATCAACGTCCCAATGAGCATAAACTTCAACGGGAGATTACAGAAGGTCGTGCTTGGTCCCAATTTGAAGCCCTTGTTCTCCTGAATGTGTTCCATAAATATCTTTTTAATGTTTTGTATAGGAGAAAGGAAAAAGCGATGAGAGTATAGAGAATGTTCCATCAACAATTTCTTGTCTATCAACTTCCCAATGAGCATAAACTTCAACGGGAGATTACAGAAGGTCGTGCTTGGTCCCAATTTGAAGCCCTTGTTCTGCTGAATGTGTTCCATAAATATCTTTTTAATGTTTGACTAGGAGAAAGGAAAAAGCGATGAGAGTATAGAGAATGTTCCATCAACAATTTCTTGTCTATCAACTTCCCAATGAGCATAAACTTCAACGGGAGATTACAGAAGGTCGTGCTTGGTCCCAATTTGAAGCCCTTGTTCTCCTGAATGTGTTCCATAAATATCTTTTTAATGTTTTGCATAGGAGAAAGGAAAAAGCGATGAGAGTATAGAGAATGTTCCATCAACAATTTCTTGTCTATCAACGTCCCAATGAGCATAAACTTCAACGGGAGATTACAGAAGGTCGTGCTTGGTCCCAATTTGAAGCCCTTGTTCTCCTGAATGTGTTCCATAAATATCTTTTTAATGTTTTGTATAGGAGAAAGGAAAAAGCGATGAGAGTATAGAGAATGTTCCATCAACAATTTCTTGTCTATCAACGTCCCAATGAGCATAAACTTCAACGGGAGATTACAGAAGGTCGTGCTTGGTCCCAATTTGAAGCACTTGTTCTCCTAAATGTGTTACATAAATATCTTTTTAATGTTTTGCATAGGAGAAAGGAAAAAGCGATGAGAGTATAGAGAATGTTCCATCAACAATTTCTTGTCTATCAACTTCCCAATGAGCATAAACTTCAACGGGAGATTACAGAAGGTCGTGCTTGGTCCCAATTTGAAGCACTTGTTCTCCTAAATGTGTTACATAAATATCTTTTTAATGTTTTGCATAAGAGAAAGGAAAAAGCGATGAGAGTATAGAGAATGTTCCATCAACAATTTCTTGTCTATCAACTACCCAATGAGCATAAACTTCAACGGGAGATTACAGAAGGTCGTGCTTGGTCCCAATTTGAAGCCCTTGTTCTCCTTAATGTGTTCCATAAATATCTTTTTAATGTTTTGCATAGGAGAAAGGAAAAAGCGATGAGAGTATAGAGAATGTTCCATCAACAATTTCTTGTCTATCAACTTCCCAATGGGCAAAAACTTCAACGAGAGATTAGAGAAGGTCGAGCTTGGTCCCAATTTGAAACCCTTGGTCTCCTGAATATGTTCCATTAATATCATTTTAATGTTTTTTATAGGAGAAATATGTTAAAAAATTGCCTAGTCCTTCTTATGGCCACAACTTTTTACATCGCAAAGACCCCCAACTTCTGTTACAATATTATAAACGAACGAGTTAAAAGGATCATTTTGAAAATTTGTACGACCTTCTAGCGTCCTTTGTTCGTCAGATAATCAAGTTGGAAGCTCTCTATCAGTTTTAGAAAAATTGCGTAGTCCTTCTTATGGCCGTAACTTTCTACATCGCAAAGACCCCCAACGTCTGTTACAATATTATTGAAGAAGGAGTTAAATGGATCATTTTGAGAGTTTGGACGACCTTCTAGCGTCCTTTGTTCGTCAGAAAATTTAGCTGGAAGTTCTCTATCAGTTTCATCACTCCTAACCAGTTTTCCCTCAAATACAGAGAAAACGGTAGTAGAAAGCGGAAATACGAATGCAGCACGAGCATCTGCATTAAAAACTATACTTAGTCGTGCTGTTTCGAAAGAATTTCATTTTTTGACGAAAATCTCACTTTTTCTCATACTATAGACTTCCTATTTTTGCGAATTTCGTCGATTTTCGAAATTTTCCAGGAAATACAAGATTTTGGTTGTAAATAATCCGTAGATTACGAAAATTGAAATCATTGTGATAACAGTTGGCTTTTAAGGAGTGAAAAAAGAGAAGTTGTGAAGTTTTTCGAAAATAGGCTATCATAGTTCTTCTGATGGCCATTAATTTTTTAATCGGTAATACAACCAAGGTTTGTTACATTATCATTGAAGAAGAAGTTAAAAGGATCATTGTGAGATTTTTGACGACCTTTTAGCGTCCTGCGTTCTTCAGATTAATGAATTGAAAGTTCTCTATCATTATGAGCTCTTTTAACCAGTTTTCCTCAAATACAGAGGAAACGTTAGTAGATAGCGGAAATTCGAATTGCAGCACAAGAATCTGAATGAAAAACTACACTCCTAGTGTTCCTTCTGAAGAATTTCAGTTTTTGATGAAAATCGCACTTTTTTCGAAGCGAAAGATCCGATTGAGATTTTCGCAGTAGTTAGAGGACGTTTGAAGGATCATTTTCCGCTCAAATTTTTATTCTAACGTGTTCGGATTGTGAAGATTTCCTGTTTCAATGGTAAATTTTACCTTGTAAATCCAATACAGAGAAAACGGCAGCAGATAGCGGAAATTTGAATGCAGCACGAGAATCTGCATGGAGAACTACACTTATAGTGTGGTTTCCGAAGAATGCTAGTTTTCGACGAAAATCGCACTTTTTCCATACTATATACTTCCTATTTCTGTGAATTTCGTCGGTTTTCAAAATTTTCCCAAATTCACAAGTAACTGGTGGTAAATGTCCCGTAGATTACGAAAATCGCCCTCATTTTTACAAGAGTTGGCTTCTAAGGGGTAAAAAAGCAAGAAATTTGATAGCCTATCTATTTTTTCCCTCTATTTTGTTGTACGAGCGATAGATCCGATTGTTATTTTTACAGTACATAGAGGACATTATAAGGATCATTTTCTGCTAAAGTTGTTCATTCTCACGTGATCGGATTTTGAAGATATCTCGTTAAAGTTGTAAATTTTAACTTGTAAATCAAATACAGAGGAAACGGCAGCAGACAGCGTAAATACGAATGCAGCACGAGAACCTGCATGAAAAACTTCACATATAGTGTTGTTTCTGAAGAATTCTAGTTTTCGACGAAAATCGCACTTTTTCCCATACTATAGACTTCCTATTTTTGTGAATTTCGTCGATTTTCAAAATTAACACATGATTTTGGTGGGAAATGATCTGTAGATTACGAAAGTGGCCATCATTTTAGGGGTTGCAATATGTTATTTGTTTCAAAGACAACGTTCTTCAACTTCTGACGACGAATTACAGAGAAGGAGAGAAGATAGGAGGACGTACTTGGTCTCAATTTGAAGCTCTTGGTCTCTTGTATGTGCTCTAAAAATATCGTTGGTATGTAAAGCCCCTGAAACGCGCATCAAGCATTGCAATACGTTCGATTTTTCACCAACAACGTGATTCAACTTCCGAATGGGATTTACAGATAACGCGAGAAGATAGAAAGATGTACTTGGTCTCAATTTCAAGCCTTTAGGTTTCTTGTATGTGCTCCCAAAATATCGTGCGTATGTAAAGCCCGTGGTACGCTCAGCAAGAATTGCAAAGTTACTTGTTTCAAATACAACGTTCTTCAACTTCAAAATCACCGTTCTTCAACTTCTGATGCCGATTGAAAGAGAAGGCGAGAAGATAGAAAGACGTACTTGTTCTCAATTTGAACCCTTCGGTTTCTTGTATGTGCTCCAAAAATATCTCAACAAGGATTGCATAAATATTTGTTTCATATACACCGTTCTTCAACTTCTGACGCCGATTTACAGAGAAGTCGAGAAGATAGAAAGACGTACTTGGTTTTATTTTGAAGCCTTTGTTTTTATGTATGTGCTCCTAAAATATCGTGCGTATGTAAAGCCTGTGGTATGCTCAGCAAGGATTGCAAATTACTTGTTTCATATAGACCGTTCTTCAACTTCATAGACACCGTTCTTCAACTTCTGACGCCGATTAACAGAGAAGGCGAGGAGATAGAAAGACGTACCTGGTCCCATTTTGAAGCCTGAGTTTTCATGTATGTGCTCCTAAAATATCGTGCGTATGTAAAGCCTGTGGTATGCTCAGCAAGGATTGCAAAGTTACTTGTTTCATATAGACCGCTCTTCAAATTCATAGACACCGTTCTTCAACTTCTGACGCCGATTTACAGAGAAGGAGAGGAGATAGAAAGACGTACTTGGTCTCATTTTGAAGCCTTTGTTTTCATGTATGTGCTCCTTAAATATCGTGCGTATGTAAAGCCTGTGGTATGCTCAGCAAGGATTGCAAAGTTACTTGTTTAATATTGACCGTTCTTCAACTTCATAGACACAGTTTTTCATCTTCTGACGCCGATTTACAGAGAAGGCGAGGAGATAGAAAGACGTACTCGGTACCATTTTGAAGCCTTTGTTTAATGTATGTGCTCCTAAAATATCGTGCGTATATACAGCCTGTGGTATGCTCAGCAAGGAATGCAAATTTACTAGTTTCATATTGACGGTTTGTTCAACTTCTGACGCCGATTTACAAAGAAGGCGAGGAGATAGAAAGACGTACTTGGTCTCATTTTGAAGCCTTTGTTTTTATGTATGCGCTCCTAAAATATCGTGCGTATGTAAAGCCTGTGGTATGCTCAGCAAGGATTGCAAAGTTACTTGTTTAATATAGACCGTTCTTCAACTTCATAGACACAGTTTTTCATCTTCTGACGCCGATTTACAGAGAAGGCGAGGAGATAGAAAGACGTACTTGGTCTAATTTTGAAGCCTTTGTTTTCATGCATGTGCTCCTTAAATATCGTGCGTATGTAAAGCCTGTGGTATGCTCAGCAAGGATGGCAAATTTACTTGTTTCATATTGACGGTTTGTTCAACTTCTGACGCCGATTTACAGAGAAGTCGAGGAGACAGAAATACGTACTTGGTCAAATTTTGAAGCCTTTGTTTTCATGTATGTGCTACTAAAATATCGTGCGTATGTAAAGCCTGTGGTATGCTCAGCAAGAATTGCAAAGTTACTTGTTTCAAATACAACGTTCTTCAACTTCAAAATCACCGTTCTTCAACTTCTGACGCCGATTTACAGAGAAGGCAAGGATATAGAAAGACGTACTTGTTCTCATTTTGAAGCCTTTGTTTTCATGTATGTGCTCCTAAAATATCGTGCGTATGTAAAGCCTGTGGTATGCTCAGCAAGGATTGCAAATTACTTGTTTCATATAGACCGTTCTTCAACTTCATAGACACCGTTCTTAAACTTCTGACGCCGATTTACAGAGAAGGCGAGGAGATAGAAAGACGTACTTGAGCTCATTTTGAAGCCTTTGTTTTCATGTATGTGCTCCTAAAATATCGTGCGTATGTAAAGCCTGTGGTATGCTCAGCAAGGATTGCAAAGTTACTTGTTTCATATAGACCGTTCTTCAACTTCATAGACACAGTTCTTCAACTTCTGACGCCAATTTACAGAGAAGGAGAGGAGATAGAAAAATGTACTTGGTCTCATGTTGAAGCCTTTGTTTTCATGCATGTGCTCCTTAAATATCGTGCGTATGTAAAGCCTGTGGTAGGCTTAGCAAGGATTGCAAAATTACTTGTTTAATATAGACCGTTCTTCAACTTCAAAGACACAGTTTTTCAACTTCTGACGCCAATTTACAGAGAAGGCGAGGAGATAGAAAGACGTACTTGGTCTAATTTTGAAGCCTTTGTTTTCATGCATGTGCTCCTTAAATATCGTGCGTATGTAAAGCCTGTGGTATGCTCAGCAAGGATGGCAAATTTACTTGTTTCATATTGACGGTTTGTTCAACTTCTGACGCCGATTTACAGAGAAGTCGAGGAGACAGAAACACGTACTTGGTCTCATTTTGAAGCCTTTGTTTTCATGTATGCGCTCCTAAAATATCGTGCGTATGTAAAGCCTGTGGTATGCTCAGCAAGGATTGCAAATTACTTGTTTTATATAGACCGTTCATCAACTTCATAGACACAGTTCTTCAACTTCTGACGCCAATTTACAGAGAAGGCGAGGAGATAGAAAGACGTACTTGGTCTCATTTTGAAGCCTTTGTTTTCATGTATGTGCTCCTTAAATATCGTGCGTATGTAAAGCCTGTGGTATGCTCAGCAAGGATTGCAATGTTACTTGTTTCATATAGACCGTTCTTCAACTTCATAGACACCGTTCTTCAACTTCTGACGCCGATTTACAGAGAAGGCGAGGAGATAGAAAGACGTACTTGGTCTAATTTTGAAGCCTTTGTTCTAATGCATGTGCTCCTTAAATATCGTGCGTATGTAAAGCCTGTGGTATGCTCAGCAAGGATTGCAAATTTACTTGTTTCATATTGACGGTTTGTTCAACTTCTGACGCCGATTTACAGAGAAGTCGAGGAGACAGAAACACGTACTTGGTCTCATTTTGAAGCCTTTGTTTTCATGTATGTGCTCCTAAAATATCGTGCGTATGTAAAGCCTGTGGTATGCTCAGCAAGGATTGCAAATTACTTGTTTCATATAGACCGTTCTTCAACTTCATAGACACCGTTCTTCAAATTCTGACGCCGATTTACAGAGAAGGCGAGGAGATAGAAAGACGTACTTGGTCTCATTTTGAAGCCTTTGTTTTCATGTATGTGCTCCTTAAATATCGTGCGTATGTAAAGCCTGTGGTATGCTCAGCAAGGATTGCAATGTTACTTGTTTAATATAGACCGTTCTTCAACTTCATAGACACAGTTCTTCAACTTCTGACGCCAATTTACAGAGAAGGAGAGGAGATAGAAAAACGTACTTGGTCTCATGTTGAAGCCTTTGTTTTCATGCATGTGCTCCTTAAATATCGTGCGTATGTAAAGCCTGTGGTATGCTCAGCAAGGATTGCAATGTTACTTTTTTAATATAGACCGTTCTTCAACTTCTGACGCCGATTTACAGAGAAGTCGAGGAGACAGAAACACGTACTTGGTCTCATTTTGAAGCCTTTGTTTTCATGTATGTGCTCCTTAAATATCGTGCGTATGTAAAGCCTGTGGTATGCTCAGCAAGGATTGCAAATTACTTGTTTAATATAGACCGTTCTTCAACTTCATAGACACAGTTCTTCAACTTCTGACGCCAATTTACAGAGAATGAGAGGAGATAGAAAAACGTACTTGGTCTCATGTTGAAGCCTTTGTTTTCATGTATGTGCTCCTAAAATATCGTGCGTATGTAAAGCCTGTGGTATGCTCAGCAAGGATTGCAAATTTACTAGTTTCATATTGACGGTTTGTTCAACTTCTGACGCCGATTTACAGAGAAGTCGAGGAGATAGAAAGACGTACTTGGTCTCATTTTGAAGCCTTTGTTTTCATGTATGTGCTCCTAAAATATCGTGCGTATGTAAAGCCTATGGTATGCTCAGCAAGGATTGCAAATTACTTGTTTCATATAGACCGTTCTTCAATTTCTGACGCCGATTTACAAAGAAGGCGAGGAGATAGAAAGACGTACTTGGTCTCATTTTGAAGCCTTTGTTTTCATGTATGTGCTCCTTAAATATCGTGCGTATGTAAAGCCTGTGGTATGCTCAGCAAGGATTGCAAATTTACTTGTTTCATATTGACAGTTTGTTCAACTTCTGACGCCGATTTACAGAGAAGTCGAAGAGACAGAAACACGTACTTGGTCTCATTTTGAAGCCTTTGTTTTCATGTATGTGCTCCTAAAATATCGTGCGTATGTAAAGCCTGTGGTATGCTCAGCAAGGATTGCAAATTACTTGTTTCATATAGACCGTTCTTCAATTTCTGACGCCGATTTACAAAGAAGGCGAGGAGATAGAAAGACGTACTTGGTCTCATTTTGAAGCCTTTGTTTTTATGTATGTGCTCCTAAAATATCGTGCGTATGTAAAGCCTGTGGTATGCTCAGCAAGGATTGCAAATTACTTGTTTCATATAGACCGTGCTTCAATTTCTGACGCCGATTTACAAAGAAGGCGAGGAGATAGAAAGACGTACTTGGTCTCATTTTGAAGCCTTCGTTTTCATGTATGTGCTCCTTAAATATCGTGCGTATGTAAAGCCTGTGGTATGTTCAGCAAGGATTGCAAAGTTACTTGTTTCATATAGACCGTTCTTCAACTTCTGACTCTGATTTACAGAGAAGGCGAGGAGATAGAAAGACGTACTTGGTCCCATTTTGAAGCCTTTGTTTTCATGTATGTGCTCCTAAAATATCGTGCGTATGTAAAGCCTGTGGTATGCTCAGCAAGGATTGCAAAGTTACTTGTTTCATATAGACCGTTCTTCAACTTCATAGACACAGTTCTTCAACTTCTGACGCCAATTTACAGAGAAGGCGAGGAGATAGAAAGACGTACTTGGTCTAATTTTGAAGCCTTTGTTTTCATGCATGTGCTCCTTAAATATCGTGCGTATGTAAAGCCTGTGGTATGCTCAGCAAGGATTGCAATGTTACTTGTTTAATATAGACCGTTCTTCAACTTCATAGACACAGTTCTTCAACTTCTGACGCCAATTTACAGAGAAGGAGAGGAGATGGAAAAACGAACTTGGTCTCATGTTGAAGCCTTTGTTTTCATGCATGTGCTCCTTAAATATCGTGCGTATGTAAAGCCTGTGGTATGCTCAGCAAGGATTGCAAATTACTTGTTTAATATAGACCGTTCTTCAACTTCTGACGCAGATTTACAAAGAAGGCGAGGAGATAGAAAGACGTACTTGGTCTCATTTTGAAGCCTTTGTTTTCATGTATGTGCTCCTTAAATATCGTGCGTATGTAAAGCCTGTGGTATGCTCAGCAAGGATTGCAAAGTTACTTGTTTCATATAGACCGTTCTTCAACTTCATAGACACAGTTCTTCAACTTCTGACGCCAATTTACAGAGAAGGCGAGGAGATAGAAAGACGTACTTGGTCTCATTTTGAAGCCTTTGTTTTCATGTATGTGCTCCTAAAATATCGTGCGTATGTAAAGCCTGTGGTATGCTCAGCAAGGATTGCAATGTTACTTGTTTAATATAGACCGTCCTTCAACTTCATAGACACAGTTCTTCAACTTCTGACGCCAATTTACAGAGAAGGAGAGGAGATAGAAAAACGTACTTGGTCTCATGTTGAAGCCTTTGTTTTCATGCATGTGCTCCTTAAATATCGTGCGTATGTAAAGCCTGTGGTATGCTCAGCAAGGATTGCAATGTTACTTGTTTAATATAATTTTGAAGCCTTTGTTTTCATGTATGTGCTCCTAAAATATCGTGCGTATGTAAAGCCTGTGGTATGTTCAGCAAGGATTGCAATGTTACTTGTTTCATAGAGACACAGTTCTTCAACTTCTGACGCCAATTTACAGAGAATGCGAGGAGATAGAAAGACGTACTTGGTCTCATGTTGAAGCCTTTGTTTTCATGCATGTGCTCCTAAATATCGTGCGTATGTAAAGCCTGTGGTATGCTCAGCAAGGATTGCAATGTTACTTGTTTCATATAGACCGTTCTTCAACTTCATAGACACAGTTCTTCAACTTCTGACGCCAATTTACAGAGAAGGCGAGGAGATAGAAAGACGTACTTGGTTTAAATTTGAAGCCTTTGTTTTTATGCATGTGCTCCTTAAATATCGTGCGTATGTAAAGCCTGTGGTATGCTCAGCAAGGATTGCAAATTTACTTGTTTCATATTGACGGTTTGTTCAACTACGCCGATCGTCAAGGAGACAGAAACACGTACTTGGTCTCATTTTGAAGCCTTTGTTTTCATGTATGTGCTCCTTAAATATCGCGTATGTAAAGCCTGATGCTGCAATTGCAAATTACTTGTTTAATATAGACCGTTCTTCAACTTCATAGACACAGTTCTTCAACTTCTGACGCCAATTTACAGAGAAGGCGAGGAGATAGAAAGACGTACTTGGTCTCATTTTGAAGCCTTTGTTTTCATGCATGTGCTCCTTAAATATCGTGCGTATGTAAAGCCTGTGGTATGCTCAGCAAGGATTGCAAATTTACTTGTTTCATATTGACGGTTTGTTCAACTTCTGACGCCGATTTACAAAGAAGGCGAGGAGAGAGAAAGACGTACTTGGTCTCATTTTGAAGCCTTTGTTTTCATGTATGTGCTCCTAAAATATCGTGCGTATGTAAAGCCTGTGGTATGCTCAGCAAGGATTGCAAATTACTTGTTTCATATAGACCGTTCTTCAACTTCATAGACACCGTTCTTCAACTTCTGACGCCGATTTACAGAGAAGGCGAGGAGATAGAAAGACGTACTTGGTCTCATTTTGAAGCCTTTGTTTTCATGTATGTGCTCCTAAAATATCGTGCGTATGTAAAGCCTGTGGTATGCTCAGCAAGGATTGCAATGTTACTTGTTTCATATAGACCGTTCTTCAACTTCATAGACACAGTTCTTCAACTTCTGACGCCGATTTACAGAGAAGGCGAGGAGATAGAAAGACGTACTTGGTCTCATTTTGAAGCCTTTGTTTTCATGTATGTGCTCCTTAAATATCGTGCGTATGTAAAGCCTGTGGTATGCTCAGCAAGGATTGCAATGTTACTTGTTTCATATAGACCGTTCTTCAACTTCATAGACACAGTTCTTCAACTTCTGACGCCAATTTACAAAGAAGGCGAGGAGATAGAAAGACGTACTTGGTCTCATTTTGAAGCCTTTGTTTTCATGTATGTGCTCCTTAAATATCGTGCGTATGTAAAGCCTGTGGTATGCTCAGCAAGGATTGCAAATTACTTGTTTCATATAGACGGTTTCTTCAACTTCTGACGCCGATTTACAGAGAAGGCGAGGAGATAGAAAGACGTACTTGGTCTCATTTTGAAGCCTTTGTTTTCATGTATGTGCTCCTTAAATATCGTGCGTATGTAAAGCCTGTGGTATGCTCAGCAAGGATTGCAAATTACTTGTTTCATATAGACCGTTCTTCAACTTCTGACGCCGATTTACAGAGAAGGCGAGGAGATAGAAAGACGTACTTGGTCTCATTTTGAAGCCTTTGTTTTCATGTATGTGCTCCTAAAATATCGTGCGTATGTAAAGCCTGTGGTATGCTCAGCAAGGATTGCAAAGTTACTTGTTTCATATAGACCGTTCTTCAACTTCATAGACACAGTTCTTCAACTTCTGACGCCAATTTACAGAGAAGGCGAGGAGATAGAAAGACGTACTTGGTCTCATTTTGAAGCCTTTGTTTTCATGTATGTGCTCCTAAAATATCGTGCGTATGTAAAGCCTGTGGTATGCTCAGCAAGGATTGCAAATTACTTGTTTCATATAGACCGTTCTTCAACTTCATAGACACCGTTCTTCAACTTCTGACGCCGATTTACAGAGAAGGCGAGGAGATAGAAAGACGTACTTGGTCTCATTTTGAAGCCTTTGTTTTCATGTATGTGCTCCTAAAATATCGTGCGTATGTAAAGCCTGTGGTATGCTCAGCAAGGATTGCAATGTTACTTGTTTCATATAGACCGTTCTTCAACTTCATAGACACAGTTCTTCAACTTCTGACGCCAATTT
The DNA here is from genome assembly GCA_022539655.2 of Ceriodaphnia dubia. Taxonomy (NCBI): domain Eukaryota; kingdom Metazoa; phylum Arthropoda; class Branchiopoda; order Diplostraca; family Daphniidae; genus Ceriodaphnia; species Ceriodaphnia dubia. The sequence continues at coordinate 111,374 of JAKUCG020000236.1, read as the reverse complement.
ACAGAGAAGGCGAGGAGATAGAAAGACGTACTTGGTCCGATTTTGAAGCCTTTATGTGCTCCTTAAATATCGTGCGTATGTAAAGCCTGTGGTATGCTCAGCAAGGATTGCAAATTTACTTGTTTCATATTGACGGTTTGTTCAACTTCTGACGCCGATTTACAGAGAAGGCGAGGAGATAGAAAGACGTACTTGGTCTCATTTTGAAGCCTTTGTTTTCATGTATGTGCTCCTAAAATATCGTGCGTATGTAAAGCCTGTGGTATGCTCAGCAAGGATTGCAAATTACTTGTTTCATATAGACCGTTCTTCAACTTCATAGACACCGTTCTTCAACTTCTGACGCCGATTTACAGAGAAGGCGAGGAGATAGAAAGACGTACTTGGTCTCATTTTGAAGCCTTTGTTTTCATGTATGTGCTCCTAAAATATCGTGCGTATGTAAAGCCTGTGGTATGCTCAGCAAGGATTGCAATGTTACTTGTTTCATATAGACCGTTCTTCAACTTCATAGACACAGTTCTTCAACTTCTGACGCCGATTTACAGAGAAGGCGAGGAGATAGAAAGACGTACTTGGTCAAATTTTGAAGCCTTTGTTTTCATGTATGTGCTCCTAAAATATCGTGCGTATGTAAAGCCTGTGGTATGCTCAGCAAGGATTACAATGTTACTTGTTTCATATAGACCGTTCTTCAACTTCATAGACACAGTTCTTCAACTTCTGACGCCGATTTACAAAGAAGGCGAGGAGATAGAAAGACGTACTTGGTCTCATTTTGAAGCCTTTGTTTTCATGTATGTGCTCCTTAAATATCGTGCGTATGTAAAGCCTGTGGTATGCTCAGCAAGGATTGCAAATTACTTGTTTAATATAGACCGTTCTTCAACTTCTGACGCCGATTTACAAAGAAGGCGAGGAGATAGAAAGACGTACTTGGTCTCATTTTGAAGCCTTTGTTTTCATGTATGTGCTCCTTAAATATCGTGCGTATGTAAAGCCTTTGGTATGCTCAGCAAGGATTGCAAATTACTTGTTTCATATAGACCGTTCTTCAACTTCTGACTCTGATTTACAGAGAAGGCGAGGAGATAGAAAGACGTACTTGGTCTCATTTTGAAGCCTTTGTTTTCATGTATGTGCTCCTAAAATATCGTGCGTATGTAAAGCCTGTGGTATGCTCAGCAAGGATTGCAAATTACTTGTTTCATATAGACCGTTCTTCAACTTCATAGACACAGTTCTTCAACTTCTGACGCCAATTTACAGAGAAGGCGAGGAGATAGAAACACGTACTTGGTCTCATTTTGAAGCCTTTGTTTTCATGTATGTGCTCCTAAAATATCGTGCGTATGTAAAGCCTGTGGTATGCTCAGCAAGGATTGCAAATTTACTTGTTTCATATTGACGGTTTCTTCAACTTCTGACGCCGATTTACAGAGAAGGCGAGGAGATAGAAAGACGTACTTGGTCTCATTTTGAAGCCTTTGTTTTCATGTATGTGCTCCTAAAATATCGTGCGTATGTAAAGCCTGTGGTATGCTCAGCAAGGATTGCAAATTACTTGTTTCATATAGACCGTTCTTCAACTTCTGACGCTGATTTACAGAGAAGGCGAGGAGATAGAAAGACGTACTTGGTCTCATTTTGAAGCCTTTGTTTTCATGTATGTGCTCCTAAAATATCGTGCGTATGTAAAGCCTGTGGTATGCTCAGCAAGGATCGCAAATTACTTGTTTCATATAGACCGTTCTTCAACTTCATAGACACCGTTCTTCAACTTCTGACGCCGATTTACAGAGAAGGCGAGGAGATAGAAAGACGTACTTGGTCTCATTTTGAAGCCTTTGTTTTCATGTATGTGCTCCTAAAATATCGTGCGTATGTAAAGCCTGTGGTATGCTCAGCAAGGATTGCAAATTACTTGTTTCATATAGACCGTTCTTCAACTTCATAGACACCGTTCTTCAACTTCTGACGCCGATTTACAGAGAAGGCGAGGAGATAGAAAGACGTACTTGGTCTCATTTTGAAGCCTTTGTTTTCATGTATGTGCTCCTAAAATATCGTGCGTATGTAAAGCCTGTGGTATGCTCAGCAAGGATTGCAAAGTTACTTGTTTCATATAGACCGTTCTTCAACTTCATAGACACAGTTCTTCAACTTCTGACGCCAATTTACAGAGAAGGCGAGGAGATAGAAAGACGTACTTGGTCTCATTTTGAAGCCTTTGTTTTCATGTATGTGCTCCTTAAATATCGTGCGTATGTAAAGCCTGTGGTATGCTCAGCAAGGATTGCAAAGTTACTTGTTTCATATTGACCGTTCTTCAACTTCTGACGCCGATTTACAGAGAAGGCGAGGAGATAGAAAGACGTACTTGGTCTCATTTTGAAGCCTTTGTTTTCATGTATGTGCTCCTAAAATATCGTGCGTATGTAAAGCCTGTGGTATGCTCAGCAAGGATTGCAAATTACTTGTTTAATATAGACCGTTCTTCAACTTCAGACGCCGATTTACAGAGAAGGCGAGGAGATAGAAAGACATACTTGGTCCCATTTTGAGGCCATTGTTTTCATGTATGTGCACCTAAAATATCGTGCGTATGTAAAGCCTGTGGTATGCTCAGCAAGGATTGCAAATTACTTGTTTCATATAGACCGTTCTTCAACTTCATAGACACAGTTCTTCAACTTCTGACGCCAATTTACAGAGAAGGCGAGGAGATAGAAAGACGTACTTGGTCTCATTTTGAAGCCTTTGTTTTCATGTATGTGCTCCTTAAATATCGTGCGTATGTAAAGCCTGTGGTATGCTCAGCAAGGATTGCAAAGTTACTTGTTTCATATAGACCGTTCTTCAACTTCTGACGCCGATTTACAAAGAAGGCGAGGAGATAGAAAGACGTACTTGGTCTCATTTTGAAGCCTTTGTTTTCATGTATGTGCTCCTAAAATATCGTGCGTATGTAAAGCCTGTGGTATGCTCAGCAAGGATTGCAAATTACTTGTTTCATATAGACCGTTCTTCAATTTCTGACTCTGATTTACAGAGAAGGCGAGGAGATAGAAAGACGTACTTGGTCTCATTTTGAAGCCTTTGTTTTCATGTATGTGCTCCTAAAATATCGTGCGTATGTAAAGCCTGTGGTATGCTCAGCAAGGATTGCAAAGTTACTTGTTTCATATAGACCGTTCTTCAACTTCTGACGCCGATTTACAAAGAAGGCGAGGAGATAGAAAGACGTACTTGGTCTCATTTTGAAGCCTTTGTTTTCATGTATGTGCTCCTAAAATATCGTGCGTATGTAAAGCCTGTGGTATGCTCAGCAAGGATTGCAAAGTTACTTGTTTCATATAGACCGTTCTTCAACTTCATAGACACCGTTCTTCAACTTCTGACGCCGATTTACAGAGAAGGCGAGGAGATAGAAAGACGTACTTGGTCTCATTTTGAAGCCTTTGTTTTTATGTATTTGCAAGGATTGCAAATTACTTGTTTCATATAGACCGTTCTTCAACTTCATAGACACCGTTCTTCAACTTCTGACGCCGATTTACAGAGAAGGCGAGGAGATAGAAAGACGTACTTGGTCTCATTTTGAAGCCTTTGTTTTCATGTATGTGCTCCTAAAATATCGTGCGTATGTAAAGCCTGTGGTATGCTCAGCAAGGATTGCAAAGTTACTTGTTTCATATAGACCGTTCTTCAACTTCATAGACACAGTTCTTCAACTTCTGACGCCAATTTACAGAGAAGGCGAGGAGATAGAAAGACGTACTTGGTCTCATTTTGAAGCCTTTGTTTTCATGTATGTGCTCCTTAAATATCGTGCGTATGTAAAGCCTGTGGTATGCTCAGCAAGGATTGCAAATTACTTGTTTCATATAGACCGTTCTTCAACTTCATAGACACCGTTCTTCAACTTCTGACGCCGATGTACCGAGAAGGCGAGGAGATAGAAAGACGTACTTGGTCTCATTTTGAAGCCTTTGTTTTCATGTATGTGCTCCTAAAATATCGTGCGTATGTAAAGCCTGTGGTATGCTCAGCAAGGATTGCAAAGTTACTTGTTTCATATAGACCGTTCTTCAACTTCATAGACACCGTTCTTCAACTTCTGACGCCGATTTACAGAGAAGGCGAGGAGATAGAAAGACGTACTTGGTCTCATTTTGAAGCCTTTGTTTTCATGTATGTGCTCCTAAAATATCGTGCGTATGTAAATCCTGTGGTATGCTCAGCAAGGATTGCAAAGTTACTTGTTTCATATAGACCGTTCTTCAACTTCATAGACACCGTTCTTCAACTTCTGACGCCGATTTACAGAGAAGGCGAGGAGATAGAAAGACGTACTTGGTCTCATTTTGAAGCCTTTGTTTTCATGTATGTGCTCCTAAAATATCGTGCGTATGTAAAGCCTGTGGTATGCTCAGCAAGGATTGCAAATTTACTTGTTTCATATAGACCGTTCTTCAACTTCTGACGCCGATTTACAGAGAAGGCGAGGAGATAGAAAGACGTACTTGGTCTCATTTTGAAGCCTTTGTTTTCATGTATGTGCTCCTAAAATATCGTGCGTATGTAAAGCCTGTGGTATGCTCAGCAAGGATTGCAAATTTACTTGTTTCATATTGACGGTTTCTTCAACTTCTGACGCCGATTTACAGAGAAGGCGAGGAGATAGAAAGACGTACTTGGTCTCATTTTGAAGCCTTTGTTTTCATGTATGTGCTCCTAAAATATCGTGCGTATGTAAAGCCTGTGGTATGCTCAGCAAGGATTGCAAATTACTTGTTTCATATAGACCGTTCTTCAACTTCATAGACACCGTTCTTCAACTTCTGACGCCGATTTACAGAGAAGGCGAGGAGATAGAAAGACGTACTTGGTCTCATTTTGAAGCCTTTGTTTTCATGTATGTGCTCCTAAAATATCGTGCGTATGTAAAGCCTGTGGTATGCTCAGCAAGGATTGCAAAGTTACTTGTTTCATATAGACCGTTCTTCAACTTCATAGACACAGTTCTTCAACTTCTGACGCCGATTTACAGAGAAGGCGAGGAGATAGAAAGACGTACTTGGTCTCATTTTGAAGCCTTTGTTTTCATGTATGTGCTCCTAAAATATCGTGCGTATGTAAAGCCTGTGGTATGCTCAGCAAGGATTGCAAAGTTACTTGTTTCATATAGACCGTTCTTCAACTTCATAGACACAGTTCTTCAACTTCTGACGCCGATTTACAGAGAAGGCGAGGAGATAGAAAGACGTACTTGGTCTCATTTTGAAGCCTTTGTTTTCATGTATGTGCTCCTAAAATATCGTGCGTATGTAAAGCCTGTGGTATGCTCAGCAAGGATTGCAAATTACTTGTTTCATATAGACCGTTCTTCAACTTCTGACGCCGATTTACAAAGAAGGCGAGGAGATAGAAAGACGTACTTGGTCTCATTTTGAAGCCTTTGTTTTCATGTATGTGCTCCTTAAATATCGTGCGTATGTAAAGCCTGTGGTATGCTCAGCAAGGATTGCAAATTACTTGTTTCATATAGACCGTTCTTCAACTTCTGACGCCGATTTACAGAGAAGGCGAGGAGATAGAAAGACGTACTTGGTCTCATTTTGAAGCCTTTGTTTTCATGTATGTGCTCCTAAAATATCGTGCGTATGTAAAGCCTGTGGTATGCTCAGCAAGGATTGCAAATTACTTGTTTCATATAGACCGTTCTTCAACTTCATAGACACAGTTCTTCAACTTCTGACGCCTATTTACCGAGAAGGCGAGGAGATAGAAAGACGTACTTGCTCTCATTTTGAAGCCTTTGTTTTCATGTATGTGCTCCTAAAATATCGTGCGTATGTAAAGCCTGTGGTATGCTCAGCAAGGATTGCAAATTTACTTGTTTCATATAGACCGTTCTTCAACTTCTGACGCCGATTTACAAAGAAGGCGAGGAGATAGAAAGACGTACTTGGTCTCATTTTGAAGCCTTTGTTTTCATGTATGTGCTCCTAAAATATCGTGCGTATGTAAAGCCTGTGGTATGCTCAGCAAGGATTGCAAATTACTTGTTTCATATAGACCGTTCTTCAACTTCTGACGCCGATTTACAGAGAAGGCGAGGAGATAGAAAGACGTACTTGGTCTCATTTTGAAGCCTTTGTTTTCATGTATGTGCTCCTAAAATATCGTGCGTATGTAAATCCTGTGGTATGCTCAGCAAGGATTGCAAAGTTACTTGTTTCATATAGACCGTTCTTCAACTTCATAGACACCGTTCTTCAACTTCTGACGCCGATTTACAGAGAAGGCGAGGAGATAGAAAGACGTACTTGGTCTCATTTTGAAGCCTTTGTTTTCATGTATGTGCTCCTAAAATATCGTGCGTATGTAAAGCCTGTGGTATGCTCAGCAAGGATTGCAAATTACTTGTTTCATATAGACCGTTCTTCAACTTCATAGACACCGTTCTTCAACTTCTGACGCCGATTTACAGAGAAGGCGAGGAGATAGAAAGACGTACTTGGTCTCATTTTGAAGCCTTTGTTTTCATGTATGTGCTCCTAAAATATCGTGCGTATGTAAAGCCTGTGGTATGCTCAGCAAGGATTGCAAAGTTACTTGTTTCATATAGACCGTTCTTCAACTTCATAGACACAGTTCTTCAACTTCTGACGCCGATTTACAGAGAAGGCGAGGAGATAGAAAGACGTACTTGGTCTCATTTTGAAGCCTTTGTTTTCATGTATGTGCTCCTAATATATCGTGCGTATGTAAAGCCTGTGGTATGCTCAGCAAGGATTGCAAAGTTACTTGTTTCATATTGACGGTTTGTTCAACTTCTGACGCCGATTTACAAAGAAGGCGAGGAGATAGAAAGACGTACTTGGTCTCATTTTGAAGCCTTTGTTTTCATGTATGTGCTCCTAAAATATCGTGCGTATGTAAAGCCTGTGGTATGCTCAGCAAGGATTGCAAATTACTTGTTTCATATAGACCGTTCTTCAACTTCTGACGCCGATTTACAAAGAAGGCGAGGAGATAGAAAGACGTACTGGGTTCATTTTGAAGCCTTTGTTTTCATGTATGTGCTCCTAAAATATCGTACGTATGTAAAGCCTGTGGTATGCTCAGCAAGGATTGCAAATTACTTGTTTCATATAGACCGTTCTTCAACTTCATAGACACCGTTCTTCAACTTCTGACGCCGATTTACAGAGAAGGCGAGGAGATAGAAAGACGTACTTGGTCTCATTTTGAAGCCTTTGTTTTCATGTATGTGCTCCTAAAATATCGTGCGTATCTAAAGCCTGTGGTATGCTCAGCAAGGATTGCAAAGTTACTTGTTTCATATAGACGGTTCTTCAACTTCTGACGCCGATTTACAGAGAAGGCGAGGAGATAGAAAGACGTACTTGGTCTCATTTTGAAGCCTTTGTTTTCATGTATGTGCTCCTAAAATATCGTGCGTATGTAAAGCCTGTGGTATGCTCAGCAAGGATTGCAAATTACTTGTTTCATATAGACCGTTCTTCAACTTCTGACTCTGATTTACAGAGAAGGCGAGGAGATAGAAAGACGTACTTGGTCACATTTTGAAGCCTTTGTTTTCATGTATGTGCTCCTAAAATATCGTGCGTATGTAAAGCCTGTGGTATGCTCAGCAAGGATTGCAAAGTTACTTGTTTCATATAGACCGTTCTTCAACTTCTGACGCCGATTTACAAAGAAGGCGAGGAGATAGAAAGACGTACTTGGTCTCATTTTGAAGCCTTTGTTTTCATGTATGTGCTCCTAAAATATCGTGCGTATGTAAAGCCTGTGGTATTCTCAGCAAGGATTGCAAATTACTTGTTTCATATAGACCGTTCTTCAACTTCATAGACACCGTTCTTCAACTTTCTGACGCCGATTTACAGAGAAGGCGAGGAGATAGAAAGACGTACTTGGTCTCATTTTGAAGCCTTTGTTTTTATGTATTTGCAAGGATTGCAAATTACTTGTTTCATATAGACCGTTCTTCAACTTCATAGACACCGTTCTTCAACTTCTGACGCCGATTTACAGAGAAGGCGAGGAGATAGAAAGACGTACTTGGTCTCATTTTGAAGCCTTTGTTTTCATGTATGTGCTCCTAAAATATCGTGCGTATGTAAAGCCTGTGGTATGCTCAGCAAGGATTGCAAAGTTACTTGTTTCATATAGACCGTTCTTCAACTTCATAGACACAGTTCTTCAACTTCTGACGCCGATTTACAGAGAAGGCGAGGAGATAGAAAGACGTACTTGGTCTCATTTTGAAGCCTTTGTTTTCATGTATGTGCTCCTAAAATATCGTGCGTATGTAAAGCCTGTGGTATGCTCAGCAAGGATTGCAAATTACTTGTTTCATATAGACCGTTCTTCAACTTCATAGACACCGTTCTTCAACTTCTGACGCCGATTTACAGAGAAGGCGAGGAGATAGAAAGACGTACTTGGTCTCATTTTGAAGCCTTTGTTTTCATGTATGTGCTCCTAAAATATCGTGCGTATGTAAAGCCTGGGGTATGCTAAGCAAGGATTGCAAAGTTACTTGTTTCATATAGACCGTTCTTCAACTTCATAGACACCGTTCTTCAACTTCTGACGCCGATTTACAGAGAAGGCGAGGAGATAGAAAGACGTACTTGGTCTCATTTTGAAGCCTTTGTTTTCATGTATGTGCTCCTAAAATATCGTGCGTATGTAAAGCCTGTGGTATGCTCAGCAAGGATTGCAAAGTTACTTGTTTCATATAGACAGTTCTTCAACTTCATAGACACCGTTCTTCAACTTCTGACGCCGATTTACAGAGAAGGCGAGGAGATAGAAAGACGTACTTGGTCTCATTTTGAAGCCTTTGTTTTCATGTATGTGCTCCTAAAATATCGTGCGTATGTAAAGCCTGTGGTATGCTCAGCAAGGATTGCAAATTACTTGTTTCATATAGACCGTTCTTCAACTTCATAGACACAGTTCTTCAACTTCTGACGCCGATTTACAGAGAAGGCGAGGAGATAGAAAGACGTACTTGGTCTCATTTTGAAGCCTTTGTTTTCATGTATGTGCTCCTAAAATATCGTGCGTATGTAAAGCCTGTGGTATGCTCAGCAAGGATTGCAAATTTACTTGTTTCATATTGACGGTTTGTTCAACTTCTGACGCCGATTTACAGAGAAGGCGAGGAGATAGAAAGACGTACTTGGTCTCATTTTGAAGCCTTTGTTTTCATGTATGTGCTCCTAAAATATCGTGCGTATGTAAAGCCTGTGGTATGCTCAGCAAGGATTGCAAAGTTACTTGTTTCATATAGACCGTTCTTCAACTTCATAGACACCGTTCTTCAACTTCTGACGCCGATTTACAGAGAAGGCGAGGAGATAGAAAGACGTACTTGGTCTCATTTTGAAGCCTTTGTTTTCATGTATGTGCTCCTAAAATATCGTGCGTATGTAAAGCCTGTGGTATGCTCAGCAAGGATTGCAAATTACTTGTTTCATATAGACCGTTCTTCAACTTCATAGACACCGTTCTTCAACTTCTGACGCCGATTTACAGAGAAGGCGAGGAGATAGAAAGACGTACTTGGTCTCATTTTGAAGCCTTTGTTTTCATGTATGTGCTCCTAAAATATCGTGCGTATGTAAAGCCTGTGGTATGCTCAGCAAGGATTGCAAATTACTTGTTTCATATAGACGGTTTCTTCAACTTCTGACGCCGATTTACAGAGAAGGCGAGGAGATAGAAAGACGTACTTGGTCTCATTTTGAAGCCTTTGTTTTCATGTATGTGCTCCTAAAATATCGTGCGTATGTAAAGCCTGTGGTATGCTCAGCAAGGATTGCAAATTACTTGTTTCATATAGACCGTTCTTCAACTTCATAGACACCGTTCTTCAACTTCTGACGCCGATTTACAGAGAAGGCGAGGAGATAGAAAGACGTACTTGGTCTCATTTTGAAGCCTTTGTTTTCATGTATGTGCTCCTAAAATATCGTGCGTATGTAAAGCCTGTGGTATGCTCAGCAAGGATTGCAAATTAACTTGTTTCATATTGACGGTTTGTTCAACTTCTGACGCCGATTTACAGAGAAGGCGAGGAGATAGAAAGACGTACTTGGTCTCATTTTGAAGCCTTTGTTTTCATGTATGTGCTCCTAAAATATCGTGCGTATGTAAAGCCTGTGGTATGCTCAGCAAGGATTGCAAATTACTTGTTTCATATAGACCGTTCTTCAACTTCATAGACACCGTTCTTCAACTTCTGACGCCGATTTACAGAGAAGGCGAGGAGATAGAAAGACGTACTTGGTCTCATTTTGAAGCCTTTGTTTTCATGTATGTGCTCCTAAAATATCGTGCGTATGTAAAGCCTGTGGTATGCTCAGCAAGGATTGCAAATTACTTGTTTCATATAGACCGTTCTTCAACTTCATTGACACCGTTCTTCAACTTCTGACGCCGATTTACAGAGAAGGCGAGGAGATAGAAAGACGTACTTGGTCTCATTTTGAAGCCTTTGTTTTCATGTATGTGCTCCTAAAATATCGTGCGTATGTAAAGCCTGTGGTATGCTCAGCAAGGATTGCAAATTACTTGTTTCATATAGACCGTTCTTCAACTTCATAGACACAGTTCTTCAACTTCTGACGCCGATTTACAGAGAAGGCGAGGAGATAGAAAGACGTACTTGGTCACATTTTGAAGCCTTTGTTTTCATGTATGTGCTCCTAAAATATCGTGCGTATGTAAAGCCTGTGGTATGCTCAGCAAGGATTGCAAAGTTACTTGTTTCATATAGACCGTTCTTCAACTTCATAGACACAGTTCTTCAACTTCTGACGCCGATTTACAGAGAAGGCGAGGAGATAGAAAGACGTACTTGGTCTCATTTTGAAGCCTTTGTTTTCATGTATGTGCTCCTAAAATATCGTGCGTATGTTAAGCCTTTGGTATGCTCAGCAAGGATTGCAAATTACTTGTTTCATATAGACCGTTCTTCAACTTCTGACGCCGATTTACAAAGAAGGCGAGGAGATAGAAAGACGTACTTGGTCTCATTTTGAAGCCTTTGTTTTCATGTATGTGCTCCTAAAATATCGTGCGTATGTAAAGCCTGTGGTATGCTCAGCAAGGATTGCAAATTACTTGTTTCATATAGACGGTTTCTTCAACTTCTGACGCCGATTTACAGAGAAGGCGAGGAGATAGAAAGACGTACTTGGTCTCATTTTGAAGCCTTTGTTTTCATGTATGTGCTCCTAAAATATCGTGCGTATGTAAAGCCTGTGGTATGCTCAGCAAGGATTGCAAATTACTTGTTTCATATAGACCGTTCTTCAACTTCTGACGCCGATTTACAAAGAAGGCGAGGAGATAGAAAGACGTACTTGGTCTCATTTTGAAGCCTTTGTTTTCATGTATGTGCTCCTAAAATATCGTGCGTATGTAAAGCCTGTGGTATGCTCAGCAAGGATTGCAAATTACTTGTTTCATATAGACCGTTCTTCAACTTCATAGACACCGTTCTTCAACTTCTGACGCCGATTTACAGAGAAGGCGAGGAGATAGAAAGACGTACTTGGTCTCATTTTGAAGCCTTTGTTTTCATGTATGTGCTCCTAAAATATCGTGCGTATGTAAAGCCTGTGGTATGCTCAGCAAGGATTGCAAATTACTTGTTTCATATAGACCGTTCTTCAACTTCTGACGCCGATTTACAGAGAAGGCGAGGAGATAGAAAGACGTACTTGGTCTCATTTTGAAGCCTTTGTTTTCATGTATGTGCTCCTAAAATATCGTGCGTATGTAAAGCCTGTGGTATGCTCAGCAAGGATTGCAAATTACTTGTTTCATATAGACCGTTCTTCAACTTCATAGACACCGTTCTTCAACTTCTGACGCCGATTTACAGAGAAGGCGAGGAGATAGAAAGACGTACTTGGTCTCATTTTGAAGCCTTTGTTTTCATGTATGTGCTCCTAAAATATCGTGCGTATGTAAAGCCTGTGGTATGCTCAGCAAGGATTGCAAAGTTACTTGTTTCATATAGACCGTTCTTCAACTTCATAGACACCGTTCTTCAACTTCTGACGCCGATTTACAGAGAAGGCGAGGAGATAGAAAGACGTACTTGGTCTCATTTTGAAGCCTTTGTTTTCATGTATGTGCTCCTAAAATATCGTGCGTATGTAAAGCCTGTGGTATGCTCAGCAAGGATTGCAAATTAACTTGTTTCATATTGACGGTTTCTTCAACTTCTGACGCCGATTTACAGAGAAGGCGAGGAGATAGAAAGACGTACTTGGTCTCATTTTGAAGCCTTTGTTTTCATGTATGTGCTCCTAAAATATCGTGCGTATGTAAAGCCTGTGGTATGCTCAGCAAGGATTGCAAATTACTTGTTTCATATAGACCGTTCTTCAACTTCTGACGCCGATTTACAAAGAAGGCGAGGAGATAGAAAGACGTACTTGGTCTCATTTTGAAGCCTTTGTTTTCATGTATGTGCTCCTAAAATATCGTGCGTATGTAAAGCCTGTGGTATGCTCAGCAAGGATTGCAAATTACTTGTTTCATATAGACCGTTCTTCAACTTCATAGACACCGTTCTTCAACTTCTGACGCCGATTTACAGAGAAGGCGAGGAGATAGAAAGACGTACTTGGTCTCATTTTGAAGCCTTTGTTTTCATGTATGTGCTCCTAAAATATCGTGCGTATGTAAAGCCTGTGGTATGCTCAGCAAGGATTGCAAATTACTTGTTTCATATAGACCGTTCTTCAACTTCATAGACACCGTTCTTCAACTTCTGACGCCGATTTACAGAGAAGGCGAGGAGATAGAAAGACGTACTTGGTCTCATTTTGAAGCCTTTGTTTTCATGTATGTGCTCCTAAAATATCGTGCGTATGTAAAGCCTGTGGTATGCTCAGCAAGGATTGCAAATTACTTGTTTCATATAGACCGTTCTTCAACTTCTACGCTGATTTACAGAGAAGGCGAGGAGATAGAAAGACGTACTTGGTCTCATTTTGAAGCCTTTGTTTTCATGTATGTGCTCCTAAAATATCGTGCGTATGTAAAGCCTGTGGTATGCTCAGCAAGGATTGCAAAGTTACTTGTTTCATATAGACCGTTCTTCAACTTCTGACGCCGATTTACAAAGAAGGCGAGGAGATAGAAAGACGTACCTGGTCTGATTTTGAAGCCTTTGTTTTCATGTATGTGCTCCTAAAATATCGTGCGTATGTAAAGCCTGTGGTATGTTCAGCAAGGATTGCAAAGTTACCTGTTTCATATAGACCGTTCTTCAACTTCATAGACACCGTTCTTCAACTTCTGACGCCGATTTACAGAGAAGGCGAGGAGATAGAAATACGTACTTGGTCTAATTTTGAAGCCTTTGTTTTCATGTATGTGCAAATATTGCAAATTACTTGTTTCATATAGACCGTTCTTCAACTTCATAGACACCGTTCTTCAACTTCTGACGCCGATTTACAGAGAAGGCGAGGAGATAGAAAGACGTACTTGGTCTCATTTTGAAGCCTTTGTTTTCATGTATGTGCTCCTAAAATATCGTGCGTATGTAAAGCCTGTGGTATGCTCAGCAAGGATTGCAAAGTTACTTGTTTCATATAGACCGTTCTTCAACTTCATAGACACAGTTCTTCAACTTCTGACGCCGATTTACAGAGAAGGCGAGGAGATAGAAAGACGTACTTGGTCTCATTTTGAAGCCTTTGTTTTCATGTATGTGCTCCTAAAATATCGTGCGTATGTAAAGCCTGTGGTATGCTCAGCAAGGATTGCAAATTACTTGTTTCATATAGACCGTTCTTCAACTTCATAGACACCGTTCTTCAACTTCTGACGCCGATTTACAGAGAAGGCGAGGAGATAGAAAGACGTACTTGGTCTCATTTTGAAGCCTTTGTTTTCATGTATGTGCTCCTAAAATATCGTGCGTATGTAAAGCCTGTGGTATGCTCAGCAAGGATTGCAAAGTTACTTGTTTCATATAGACCGTTCTTCAACTTCATAGACACCGTTCTTCAACTTCTGACGCCGATTTACAGAGAAGGCGAGGAGATAGAAAGACGTACTTGGTCTCATTTTGAAGCCTTTGTTTTCATGTATGTGCTCCTAAAATATCGTGCGTATGTAAAGCCTGTGGTATGCTCAGCAAGGATTGCAAAGTTACTTGTTTCATATAGACCGTTCTTCAACTTCATAGACACCGTTCTTCAACTTCTGACGCCGATTTACAGAGAAGGCGAGGAGATAGAAAGACGTACTTGGTCTCATTTTGAAGCCTTTGTTTTCATGTATGTGCTCCTAAAATATCGTGCGTATGTAAAGCCTGTGGTATGCTCAGCAAGGATTGCAAATTACTTGTTTCATATAGACCGTTCTTCAACTTCATAGACACCGTTCTTCAACTTCTGACGCCGATTTACAGAGAAGGCGAGGAGATAGAAAGACGTACTTGGTCTCATTTTGAAGCCTTTGTTTTCATGTATGTGCTCCTAAAATATCGTGCGTATGTAAAGCCTGTGGTATGATCAGCAAGGATTGCAAAGTTACTTGTTTCATATAGACCGTTCTTCAACTTCTGACGCCGATTTACAGAGAAGGCGAGGAGATAGAAAGACGTACTTGGTCTCATTTTGAAGCCTTTGTTTTCATGTATGTGCTCCTAAAATATCGTGCGTATGTAAAGCCTGTGGTATGCTCAGCAATGATTGCAAAGTTACTTGTTTCATATAGACCGTTCTTCAACTTCATAGACACCGTTCTTCAACTTCTGACGCCGATTTACAGAGAAGGCGAGGAGATAGAAAGACGTACTTGGTCTCATTTTGAAGCCTTTGTTTTCATGTATGTGCTCCTAAAATATCGTGCGTATGTAAAGCCTGTGGTATGCTCAGCAAGGATTGCAAATTACTTGTTTCATATAGACCGTTCTTCAACTTCATAGACACCGTTCTTCAACTTCTGACGCCGATTTACAGAGAAGGCGAGGAGATAGAAAGACGTACTTGGTCTCATTTTGAAGCCTTTGTTTTCATGTATGTGCTCCTAAAATATCGTGCGTATGTAAAGCCTGTGGTATGCTCAGCAAGGATTGCAAATTACTTGTTTCATATTGACGGTTCTTCAACTTCTGACGCCGATTTACAGAGAAGGCGAGGAGATAGAAAGACGTACTTGGTCTCATTTTGAAGCCTTTGTTTTCATGTATGTGCTCCTAAAATATCGTGCGTATGTAAAGCCTGTGGTATGCTCAGCAAGGATTGCAAATTACTTGTTTCATATAGACCGTTCTTCAACTTCATAGACACCGTTCTTCAACTTCTGACGCCGATTTACAGAGAAGGCGAGGAGATAGAAAGACGTACTTGGTCTCATTTTGAAGCCTTTGTTTTCATGTATGTGCTCCTAAAATATCGTGCGTATGTAAAGCCTGTGGTATGCTCAGCAAGGATTGCAAATTACTTGTTTCATATAGACCGTTCTTCAACTTCTGACGCCGATTTACAAAGAAGGCGAGGAGATAGAAAGACGTACTTGGTCTCATTTTGAAGCCTTTGTTTTCATGTATGTGCTCCTAAAATATCGTGCGTATGTAAAGCCTGTGGTATGCTCAGCAAGGATTGCAAATTACTTGTTTCATATAGACCGTTCTTCAACTTCATAGACACCGTTCTTCAACTTCTGACGCCGATTTACAGAGAAGGCGAGGAGATAGAAAGACGTACTTGGTCTCATTTTGAAGCCTTTGTTTTCATGTATGTGCTCCTAAAATATCGTGCGTATGTAAAGCCTGTGGTATGCTCAGCAAGGATTGCAAATTACTTGTTTCATATAGACCGTTCTTCAACTTCATAGACACCGTTCTTCAACTTCTGACGCCGATTTACAGAGAAGGCGAGGAGATAGAAAGACGTACTTGGTCTCATTTTGAAGCCTTTGTTTTCATGTATGTGCTCCTAAAATATCGTGCGTATGTAAAGCCTGTGGTATGCTCAGCAAGGATTGCAAATTACTTGTTTCATATAGACCGTTCTTCAACTTCATAGACACCGTTCTTCAACTTCTGACGCCGATTTACAGAGAAGGCGAGGAGATAGAAAGACGTACTTGGTCTCATTTTGAAGCCTTTGTTTTCATGTATGTGCTCCTAAAATATCGTGCGTATGTAAAGCCTGTGGTATGCTCAGCAAGGATTGCAAAGTTACTTGTTTCATATAGACCGTTCTTCAACTTCATAGACACAGTTCTTCAACTTCTGACGCCGATTTACAGAGAAGGCGAGGAGATAGAAAGACGTACTTGGTCTCATTTTGAAGCCTTTGTTTTCATGTATGTGCTCCTAAAATATCGTGCGTATGTAAAGCCTGTGGTATGCTCAGCAAGGATTGCAAATTACTTGTTTCATATAGACGGTTTCTTCAACTTCTGACGCCGATTTACAGAGAAGGCGAGGAGATAGAAAGACGTACTTGGTCTCATTTTGAAGCCTTTGTTTTCATGTATGTGCTCCTAAAATATCGTGCGTATGTAAAGCCTGTGGTATGCTCAGCAAGGATTGCAAATTACTTGTTTCATATAGACCGTTCTTCAACTTCTGACGCCGATTTACAGAGAAGGCGAGGAGATAGAAAGACGTACTTGGTCTCATTTTGAAGCCTTTGTTTTCATGTATGTGCTCCTAAAATATCGTGCGTATGTAAAGCCTGTGGTATGCTCAGCAAGGATTGCAAATTACTTGTTTCATATAGACCGTTCTTCAACTTCTGACGCCGATTTACAGAGAAGGCGAGGAGATAGAAAGACGTACTTGGTCTCATTTTGAAGCCTTTGTTTTCATGTATGTGCTCCTAAAATATCGTGCGTATGTAAAGCCTGTGGTATGCTCAGCAAGGATTGCAAATTACTTGTTTCATATAGACCGTTCTTCAACTTCATAGACACCGTTCTTCAACTTCTGACGCCGATTTACAGAGAAGGCGAGGAGATAGAAAGACGTACTTGGTCTCATTTTGAAGCCTTTGTTTTCATGTATGTGCTCCTTAAATATCGTGCGTATGTAAAGCCTGTGGTATGCTCAGCAAGGATTGCAAATTACTTGTTTCATATTGACCGTTCTTCAACTTCTGACGCCGATTTACAGAGAAGTCGAGGAGATAGAAAGACGTACTTGGTCTCATTTTGAAGCCTTTGTTTTCATGTATGTGCTCCTAAAATATCGTGCGTATGTAAAGCCTGTCAACTTCATTGACACCGTTCTTCAACTTCAGACGCCGATTTACAGAGAAGGCGAGGAGATAGAAAGACGTACTTGGTCTCATTTTAAAGCTTTTGTTTTTATGTATGGGCTTCTAAAATATCGTGTGTATGTAAAGCCTGTGGTTAGCTCAGCAAGGATTGCAAATTACTTGTTTCATATAGACCGTTCTTAAACTTCATAGACACAGTTCTTCAACTTCTGACGCCGATTTACAGAGAAGGCGAGGAGATAGAAAGACGTACTTGGTCTCATTTTGAAGCCTTTGATTTCATGTATGTGCTCCTATAATATCGTGCGTATGTAAAGCCTGTGGTATGCTCAGCAAGGATTGCAAAGTTACTTGTTTCATATAGACCGTTCTTCAACTTCATAGACACAGTTCTTCAACTTCTGACGCCAATTTACAGAGAAGGCGAGGAGATAGAAAGACGTACTTGGTCTAATTTTGAAGCCTTTGTTTTCATGCATGTGCTCCTTAAATATCGTGCGTATGTAAAGCCTGTGGTATGCTCAGCAAGGATTGCAAATTAACTTGTTTCATATTGACGGTTTGTTCAACTTCTGACGCCGATTTACAGAGAAGTCGAGGAGACAGAAACACGTACTTGGTCTCATTTTGAAGCCTTTGTTTTCATGTATGTGCTCCTAAAATATCGTGCGTTTGTAAAGCCTGAGGTTAGCTCAGCAAGGATTGCAAATTACTTGTTTCATATAGACCGTTCTTCAACTTCTGACGCCGATTTACAAAGAAGGCGAGGAGATAGAAAGACGTACTTGGTCTCATTTTGAAGCCTTTGATTTCATGTATGTGCTCCTAAAATATCGTGCGTATGTAAAGCCTGTGGTATGCTCAGCAAGGATTGCAAATTACTTGTTTCATATAGACCGTTCTTCAACTTCATAGACACCGTTCTTCAACTTCTGACGCCGATTTACAGAGAAGTCGAGGAGACAGAAACACGTACTTGGTCTCATTTTGAAGCCTTTGTTTTCATGTATGTGCCCCTAAAATATCGTGTGTATGTAAAGCCTGTGGTATGCTCAGCAAGGATTGCAAATTACTTGTTTCATATAGACCGTTCTTCAACTTCATTGACACCGTTCTTCAACTTCAGACGCCGATTTACAGAGAAGGCGAGGAGATAGAAAGACGTACTTGGTCTCATTTTAAAGCTTTTGTTTTTATGTATGGGCTTCTAAAATATCGTGTGTATGTAAAGCCTGTGGATAGCTCAGCAAGGATTGCAAATTACTTGTTTCATATAGACCGTTCTTCAACTTCATAGACACAGTTCTTCAACTTCTGACGCCGATTTACAGAGAAGGCGAGGAGATAGAAAGACGTACTTGGTCTCATTTTGAAGCCTTTGATTTCATGTATGTGCTCCCAAAATATCGTGCGTATGTAAAGCCTGTGGTATGCTCAGCAAGGATTGCAAAGTTACTTGTTTCATATAGACCGTTCTTCAACTTCATAGACACAGTTCTTCAACTTCTGACGCCAATTTACAGAGAAGGCGAGGAGATAGAAAGACGTACTTGGTCTAATTTTGAAGCCTTTGTTTTCATGCATGTGCTCCTTAAATATCGTGCGTATGTAAAGCCTGTGGTATGCTCAGCAAGGATTGCAAATTTACTTGTTTCATATTGACGGTTTGTTAAACTTCTGACGCCGATTTACAGAGAAGTCGAGGAGACAGAAACACGTACTTGGTCTCATTTTGAAGCCTTTGTTTTCATGTATGTGCTCCTAAAATATCGTGCGTATGTAAAGCCTGTGGTATGCTCAGCAAGGATTGCAAATTACTTGTTTCATATAGACCGTTCTTCAACTTCATAGACACAGTTCTTCAACTTCTGAAGCCGATTTACAGAGAAGGAAAGGAGATAGAAAGACGTACTTGGTCCCATTTTGAAGCCTTTGTTTTCATGTATGTGCTCCTAAAATATCGTGCGTATGTACAGCCTGTGGTATGCTCAGCAAGGATTGCAAATTTACTTGTTTCATATAGACCGTTCTTCAACTTCTGACGCTGATTTACAGAGAAGGCGAGGAGATAGAAAGACGTACTTGGTCCCATTTTGAAGCCTTTGTTTTCATGTATGTGCTCCTAAAATATCGTGCGTATGTAAAGCCTGAGGTTAGCTCAGCAAGGATTGCAAATTACTTGTTTCATATAGACCGTTCTTCAACTTCATTGACACCGTTCTTCAACTTCAGACGCCAATTTACAGAGAAGGCGAGGAGATAGAAAGACGTACTTGGTCTCATTTTAAAGCTTTTGTTTTTATGTATGGGCTTCTAAAATATCGTGTGTATGTAAAGCCTGTGGATAGCTCAGCAAGGATTGCAAATTACTTGTTTCATATAGACCGTTCTTCAACTTCATAGACACAGTTCTTCAACTTATGACGCCGATTTACAGAGAAGGCGAGGAGATAGAAAGACGTACTTGGTCTCATTTTGAAGCCTTTGATTTCATGTATGTGCTCCTAAAATATCGTGCGTATGTAAAGCCTGTGGTATGCTCAGCAAGGATTGCAAAGTTACTTGTTTCATATAGACCGTTCTTCAACTTCATAGACACAGTTCTTCAACTTCTGACGCCAATTTACATAGAAGGCGAGGAGATAGAAAGACGTACTTGGTCTAATTTTGAAGCCTTTGTTTTCATGCATGTGCTCCTTAAATATCGTGCGTATGTAAAGCCTGTGGTATGCTCAGCAAGGATTGCAAATTAACTTGTTTCATATTGACGGTTTGTTCAACTTCTGACGCCGATTTACAGAGAAGTCGAGGAGACAGAAACACGTACTTGGTCTCATTTTGAAGCCTTTGTTTTCATGTATGTGCTCCTAAAATATCGTGCGTATATAAAGCCTGTGGTATGCTCAGCAAGGATTGCAAATTACTTGTTTCATATAGACCGTTCTTCAACTTCATAAACACCGTTCTTCAACTTCTGACGCCGATTTACAGAGAAGTCGAGGAGATAGAAAGACGTACTTGGTCCCATTTTGAAGCCTTTGTTTTCATGTATGTGCCCCTAAAATATCGTGTGTATGTAAAGCCTGTGGTATGCTCAGCAAGGATTGCAAATTACTTGTTTCATATAGACCGTTCTTCAACTTCATTGACACCGTTCTTCAACTTCAGACGCCAATTTACAGAGAAGGCGAGGAGATAGAAAGACGTACTTGGTCTCATTTTAAAGCTTTTGTTTTTATGTATGGGCTTCTAAAATATCGTGTGTATGTAAAGCCTGTGGTTAGCTCAGCAAGGATTGCAAATTACTTGTTTCATATAGACCGTTCTTCAACTTCATAGACACAGTTCTTCAACTTCTGACGCCAATTTACAGAGAAGGCGAGGAGATAGAAAGACGTACTTGGTCTAATTTTGAAGCCTTTGTTTTCATGCATGTGCTCCTTAATTATCGTGCGTATGTAAAGCCTGTGGTATGCTCAGCAAGGATTGCAAATTAACTTGTTTCATATTGACGGTTTGTTCAACTTCTGACGCCGATTTACAGAGAAGTCGAGGAGACAGAAACACGTACTTGGTCTCATTTTGAAGCCTTTGTTTTCATGTATGTGCTCCTAAAATATCGTGCGTATGTAAAGCCTGTGGTATGCTCAGCAAGGATTGCAAATTACTTGTTTCATATAGACCGTTCTTCAACTTCATAAACACCGTTCTTCAACTTCTGACGCCGATTTACAGAGAAGTCGAGGAGATTGAAAGACGTACTTTGTCCCATTTTGAAGCCTTTGTTTTCATGTATGTGCCCCTAAAATATCGTGTGTATGTAAAGCCTGTGGTATGCTCAGCAAGGATTGCAAATTTACTTGTTTCATATAGACCGTTCTTCAACTTCTGACGCTGATTTACAGAGAAGGCGAGGAGATAGAAAGACGTACTTGGTCCCATTTTGAAGCCTTTGTTTTCATGTATGTGCTCCTAAAATATCGTGCGTATGTAAAGCCTGAGGTTAGCTCAGCAAGGATTGCAAATTACTTGTTTCATATAGACCGTTCTTCAACTTCATAGACACAGTTCTTCAACTTCTGACGCCAATTTAAAGAGAAGGCGAAGAGATAGAAAGACGTACTTGGTCTAGTTTTGAAGCCTTTGTTTTCATGCATGTGCTCCTTAAATATCGTGCGTATGTAAAGCCTGTGGTATGCTCAGCAAGGATTGCAAATTTACTTGTTTCATATTGACGGTTTGTTCAACTTCTGACGCCGATTTACAGAGAAGTCGAGGAGACAGAAACACGTACTTGGTCTCATTTTGAAGCCTTTGTTTTCATGTATGTGCTCCTAAAATATCGTGCGTATGTAAAGCCTGTGGTTAGCTCAGCAAGGATTGCAAATTACTTGTTTCATATAGACCGTTCTTCAACTTCATAGATACAGTTCTTCAACTTCTGAAGCCGATTTACAGAGAAGGCGAGGAGATAGAAAGACGTACTTGGTCCCATTTTGAAGCCTTTGTTTTCATGTATGTGCTCCTAAAATATCGTGCGTATGTACAGCCTTTGATATGCTCAGCAAGGATTGCAAATTTACTTGTTTCATATTGACCGTTCTTCAACTTCTGACGCTGATTTACAGAGAAGGCGAGGAGATAGAAAGACGTACTTGGTCTAATTTTGAAGCCTTTGTTTTCATGCATGTGCTCCTTAAATATCGTGCGTATGTCAAGCCTGTGGTATGCTCAGCAAGGATTGCAAATTTACTTGTTTCATATTGACGGTTTGTTAAACTTCTGACGCCGATTTACAGAGAAGTCGAAGAGACAGAAACACGTACTTGGTCTCATTTTGAAGCCTTTGTTTTCATGTATGTGCTCCTAAAATATCGTGCGTATGTAAAGCCTGTGGTTAGCTCAGCAAGGATTGCAAATTACTTGTTTCATATAGACCGTTCTTCAACTTCATAGATACAGTTCTTCAACTTCTGAAGCCGATTTACAGAGAAGGCGAGGAGATAGAAAGACGTACTTGGTCCCATTTTGAAGCCTTTGTTTTCATGTATGTGCTCCTAAAATATCGTGCGTATGTACAGCCTGTGGTATGCTCAGCAAGGATTGCAAATTTACTTGTTTCATATAGACCGTTCTTCAACTTCATAGACACAGTTCTTCAACTTCTGACGCCAATTTACAGAGAAGGCGAGGAGATAGAAAGACGTACTTGGTCCCATTTTGAAGCCTTTGTTTTCATGTATGTGCTCCTAAAATATCGTGCGTATGTACAGCCTTTGATATGCTCAGCAAGGATTGCAAATTTACTTGTTTCATATTGACCGTTCTTCAACTTCTGACGCTGATTTACAGAGAAGGCGAGGAGATAGAAAGACGTACTTGGTCTAATTTTGAAGCCTTTGTTTTCATGCATGTGCTCCTTAAATATCGTGCGTATGTCAAGCCTGTGGTATGCTCAGCAAGGATTGCAAATTTACTTGTTTCATATTGACGGTTTGTTAAACTTCTGACGCCGATTTACAGAGAAGTCGAAGAGACAGAAACACGTACTTGGTCTCATTTTGAAGCCTTTGTTTTCATGTATGTGCTCCTAAAATATCGTGCGTATGTAAAGCCTGTGGTTAGCTCAGCAAGGATTGCAAATTACTTGTTTCATATAGACCGTTCTTCAACTTCATAGATACAGTTCTTCAACTTCTGAAGCCGATTTACAGAGAAGGCGAGGAGATAGAAAGACGTACTTGGTCCCATTTTGAAGCCTTTGTTTTCATGTATGTGCTCCTAAAATATCGTGCGTATGTACAGCCTGTGGTATGCTCAGCAAGGATTGCAAATTTACTTGTTTCATATAGACCGTTCTTCAACTTCATAGACACAGTTCTTCAACTTCTGACGCCAATTTACAGAGAAGGCGAGGAGATAGAAAGACGTACTTGGTCCCATTTTGAAGCCTTTGTTTTCATGTATGTGCTCCTAAAATATCGTGCGTATGTACAGCCTTTGATATGCTCAGCAAGGATTGCAAATTTACTTGTTTCATATTGACCGTTCTTCAACTTCTGACGCTGATTTACAGAGAAGGCGAGGAGATAGAAAAACGTACTTGGTCCCATTTTGAAGCCTTTGTTTTCATGTATGTGCTCCTAAAATATCGTGCGTATGTAAAGCCTGAGGTTACCTCAGCAAGGATTGCAAATTACTTGTTTCATATAGACCGTTCTTCAACTTCATAGACACAGTTCTTCAACTTCTGACGCCAATTTAAAGAGAAGGCGAAGAGATAGAAAGACGTACTTGGTCTCATTTTGAAGCATTTGTTTTCATGTATGTGCCCCTAAAATATCGTGTGTATGTAAAGCCTGTGGTATGCTCAGCAAGGATTGCAAATTACTTGTTTCATATAGACCGTTCTTCAACTTCATTGACACCGTTCTTCAACTTCAGACGCCGATTTACAGAGAAGGCGAGGAGATAGAAAGACGTACTTGGTCTCATTTTAAAGCTTTTGTTTTTATGTATGGGCTTCTAAAATATCGTGCGTATGTAAAGCCTGTGGTATGCTCAGCAAGGATTGCAAATTTACTTGTTTCATATTGACGGTTTGTTAAACTTCTGACGCCGATTTACAGAGAAGTCGAAGAGACAGAAACACGTACTTGGTCTCATTTTGAAGCCTTTGTTTTCATGTATGTGCTCCTAAAATATCGTGCGTATGTAAAACCTGTGGTTAGCTCAGCAAGGATTGCAAATTACTTGTTTTATATAGACCGTTCTTCAACTTCATAGATACAGTTCTTCAACTTCTGAAGCCGATTTACAGAGAAGGCGAGGAGATAGAAAGACGTACTTGGTCCCATTTTGAAGCCTTTGTTTTCATGTATGTGCTCCTAAAATATCGTGCGTATGTACAGTACAGCCTGTGGTATGCTCAGCAAGGATTGCAAATTTACTTGTTTCATATAGACCGTTCTTCAACTTCATAGACACAGTTCTTCAACTTCTGACGCCAATTTACAGAGAAGGCGAGGAGATAGAAAGACGTACTTGGTCCCATTTTGAAGCCTTTGTTTTCATGTATGTGCTCCTAAAATATCGTGCGTATGTACAGCCTTTGATATGCTCAGCAAGGATTGCAAATTTACTTGTTTCATATTGACCGTTCTTCAACTTCTGACGCTGATTTACAGAGAAGGCGAGGAGATAGAAAGACGTACTTGGTCTAATTTTGAAGCCTTTGTTTTCATGCATGTGCTCCTTAAATATCGTGCGTATGTCAAGCCTGTGGTATGCTCAGCAAGGATTGCAAATTTACTTGTTTCATATTGACGGTTTGTTAAACTTCTGACGCCGATTTACAGAGAAGTCGAAGAGACAGAAACACGTACTTGGTCTCATTTTGAAGCCTTTGTTTTCATGTATGTGCTCCTAAAATATCGTGCGTATGTAAAGCCTGTGGTTAGCTCAGCAAGGATTGCAAATTACTTGTTTCATATAGACCGTTCTTCAACTTCATAGATACAGTTCTTCAACTTCTGAAGCCGATTTACAGAGAAGGCGAGGAGATAGAAAGACGTACTTGGTCCCATTTTGAAGCCTTTGTTTTCATGTATGTGCTCCTAAAATATCGTGCGTATGTACAGCCTGTGGTATGCTCAGCAAGGATTGCAAATTTACTTGTTTCATATAGACCGTTCTTCAACTTCATAGACACAGTTCTTCAACTTCTGACGCCAATTTACAGAGAAGGCGAGGAGATAGAAAGACGTACTTGGTCCCATTTTGAAGCCTTTGTTTTCATGTATGTGCTCCTAAAATATCGTGCGTATGTACAGCCTTTGATATGCTCAGCAAGGATTGCAAATTTACTTGTTTCATATTGACCGTTCTTCAACTTCTGACGCTGATTTACAGAGAAGGCGAGGAGATAGAAAAACGTACTTGGTCCCATTTTGAAGCCTTTGTTTTCATGTATGTGCTCCTAAAATATCGTGCGTATGTAAAGCCTGAGGTTACCTCAGCAAGGATTGCAAATTACTTGTTTCATATAGACCGTTCTTCAACTTCATAGACACAGTTCTTCAACTTCTGACGCCAATTTAAAGAGAAGGCGAAGAGATAGAAAGACGTACTTGGTCTCATTTTGAAGCATTTGTTTTCATGTATGTGCCCCTAAAATATCGTGTGTATGTAAAGCCTGTGGTATGCTCAGCAAGGATTGCAAATTACTTGTTTCATATAGACCGTTCTTCAACTTCATTGACACCGTTCTTCAACTTCAGACGCCGATTTACAGAGAAGGCGAGGAGATAGAAAGACGTACTTGGTCTCATTTTAAAGCTTTTGTTTTTATGTATGGGCTTCTAAAATATCGTGCGTATGTAAAGCCTGTGGTATGCTCAGCAAGGATTGCAAATTTACTTGTTTCATATTGACGGTTTGTTAAACTTCTGACGCCGATTTACAGAGAAGTCGAAGAGACAGAAACACGTACTTGGTCTCATTTTGAAGCCTTTGTTTTCATGTATGTGCTCCTAAAATATCGTGCGTATGTAAAACCTGTGGTTAGCTCAGCAAGGATTGCAAATTACTTGTTTCATATAGACCGTTCTTCAACTTCATAGACACAGTTCTTCAACTTCTGAAGCCGATTTACAGAGAAGGCGAGGAGATAGAAAGACATACTTGGTCCCATTTTGAAGCCTTTGTTTTCATGTATGTGCTCCTAAAATATCGTGCGTATGTACAGCCTTTGATATGCTCAGCAAGGATTGCAAATTTACTTGTTTCATATAGACCGTTCTTCAACTTCTGACGCTGATTTACAGAGAAGGCGAGGAGATAGAAAAACGTACTTGGTCCCATTTTGAAGCCTTTGTTTTCATGTATGTGCTCCTAAAATATCGTGCGTATGTAAAGCCTGAGGTTAGCTCAGCAAGGATTGCAAATTACTTGTTTCATATAGACCGTTCTTCAACTTCATAGACACAGTTCTTCAACTTCTGACGCCAATTTAAAGAGAAGGGGAAGAGATAGAAAGACGTACTTGGTCTCATTTTGAAGCATTTGTTTTCATGTATGTGCCCCTAAAATATCGTGTGTATGTAAAGCCTGTGGTATGCTCAGCAAGGATTGCAAATTACTTGTTTCATATAGACCGTTCTTCAACTTCATTGACACCGTTCTTCAACTTCAGACGCCGATTTACAGAGAAGGCGAGGAGATAGAAAGACGTACTTGGTCTCATTTTAAAGCTTTTGTTTTTATGTATGGGCTTCTAAAATATCGTGCGTATGTAAAGCCTGTGGTATGCTCAGCAAGGATTGCAAAGTTACTTGTTTCATATAGACCGTTCTTCAACTTCATAGACACAGTTCTTCAACTTCTGACGCCAATTTACAGAGAAGGCGAGGAGATAGAAAGGCGATATGGTCTAATTTTGAAGCCTTTGTTTTCATGCATGTGCTCCTTAAATATCGTGCGTATGTAAAGCCTGTGGTATGCTCAGCAAGGATTGCAAATTTACTTGTTTCATATTGACGGTTTGTTAACTTCTGACGCCGATTTACAGAGAAGTCGAAGAGACAGAAACACGTACTTGGTCTCATTTTGAAGCCTTTGTTTTCATGTATGTGCTCCTTAAATATCGTGCGTATGTAACCTGTGGTATGCTCAGCAAGGATTGCAAATTACTTGTTTCATATAGACCGTTCTTCAACTTCATATAGACCGTTCTTCAACTTCATAGACACCGTTCTTCAACTTCTGACGCCGATTTACAGAGAAGGCGAGGAGATAGAAAGACGTACTTGGTCCCATTTTGAAGCCTTTGATTTCATGTATGTGCTCCTAAAATATCGTGCGTATGTACAGCCTGTGGTATGCTCAGCAAGGATTGCAAATTTACTTGTTTCATATAGACCGTTCTTCAACTTCTGACGCTGATTTACAGAGAAGGCGAGGAGATAGAAAAACGTACTTGGTCCCATTTTGAAGCCTTTGTTTTTATGTAGGTCCTCCTAAAATATCGTGCGTATGTAAAGCCTGTGGTATGCTCAGCAAGGATTGCAAATTCACTTGTTTCATATTGACGGTTTGTTCAACTTCTGACGCCGATTTACAGAGAAGTCGAGGAGATAAAAGACGTACTTGGTCTCATTTTGAAGCCTTTGTTTTCATGTATGTGCTCCTTAAATATCGTGCGTATGTAAAGCCTGTGGTATGCTCAGCAAGGATTGCAAATTACTTGTTTCATATAGACCGTTCTTCAACTTCATAGACACCGTTCTTCAACTTCTGACGCCGATTTACAGAGAAGGCGAGGAGATAGAAAGACGTACTTGGTCTCATTTTAAAGCTTTTGTTTTTAAGTATGGGCTTCTAAAATATCGTGTGTATGTAAAGCCTGTGGTTAGCTCAGCAAGGATTGCAAATTACTTGTTTCATATAGACCGTTCTTCAACTTCATAGACACCGTTCTTCAACTTTCTGACGCCGATTGACAGAGAAGGAGAGGAGATAGAAGGACGTACTTGGGTTCATTTTGAAGCCTTTGTTTTCATGTATGTGCTCCTAAAATATCGTGCGTATGTAAAGCCTGTGGTATGCTCAGCAAGGATTGCAAATTTACTTGTTTCATATTGACGGTTTGTTCAACTTCTGACGCCGATTTACAGAGAAGGCGAGGAGATAGAAAGACGTACTTGGTCTAATTTTTAAGCCTTTGTTTTCATGCATGTGCTCCTTAAATAAATTTTAAAGAATCTGTTCTACCGTCCACAGAAGAAAAATCGACCGGTACGGTATCCAAAACTAAGTAGATTCAAACTGCAGATGGAAATCTCAAGTATTCAATAGCCTAACAGTCTCCTGTGTAATTACTTTTACGTAGAATGAAGGTACGGTCATTTCAACGCTTCAGAAACGGTAAAAAGAATCTTTTCTACCGTCCACAGAAGAAAAATCGACAAGTACGGTATCCAAGACTGAGTAGATTCAAATAGGAGATGGAAATTTCAAGTATTCAATAGCCTAACAGTCTCCTGTGTAGTTACTTTTACTTACAATGAAGGTACGGTCATTTCAACGCTTCAGATACGGTAAAAAGAATCTGTTCTAGCGTCCACAAAAGAAAATTCGACCGGTACGGTATCCAAAACTAAGTAGATTTAAATAGGAGATGGAAATCTCAAGTATTCAATTGCCTGACAGTACCCTACGTTCATTATATTCACGTACAATGATGGTACGGTCATTTCAACGCTTCAGATACGGTAAAAAGAATCTTTTCTACCGTCCACAGAAGAAAATTCGACAAGTACGGTATCCAAAACTAAGTAGATTCAAAAAGGAGATGGAAATCTCAAGTATTCAATTGCCTGACAGTACCCTACGTTCATTATATTCACGTACAATGATGGTACGGTCATTTCAAGGCTTCAGATACGGTAAAAAGAATCTTTTCTAGCGTCCACAGAAGAAATTTCGACCTGTACGGTATCCAAAACTAAGTAGATTCAAATAGGAGATGGAAATTTCAAGTATGCCTAACAGTCTCCTGTGTAATTACTTTTACTTACAATGAAGGTACGGTCATTTCAACGCTTCAGATACGGTAAAAAGAATCTGTTCTAGCGTCCACAAAAGAAAATTCGACCGGTACGGTATCCAAAACTAAGTAGATTCAAAAAGGAGATAGAAATCTCAAGTATTCAATAGCCTGACAGTACCCTACGTTCATTATATTCACGTACAATGATGGTACGGTCATTTCAACGCTTCAGAAACGGTAAAAAGAATCTGTTCTACCGTCCACAGAAGAAAAATCGACCGGTACGGTATCCAAAACTAAGTAGATTCAAAAAGGAGATGGAAATCTCAAGTATTCAATAGCCTGACAGTACCCTACGTTCATTATATTCACGTACAATGATGGTACGGTCATCTCAACGCTTCAGAAACGGTAAAAAGAATCTGTTCTACCGTCCACAGAAGAAAAATCGACAAGTACGGTATCCAAGACTGAGTAGATTCAAATAGGAGATGGAAATTTCAAGTATTCAATAGCCTAACAGTCTCCTGTGTAATTACTTTTACGTACAATGAAGGTACGGTCATTTCAACGCTTCAGATACGGTAAAAAGAATCTGTTCTAGCGTCCACAAAAGAAAATTCGACCGGTACGGTATCCAAAACTAAGTAGATTCAAATAGGAGATGGAAATCTCAAGTATTCAATAGCCTGACAGTACCCTACGTTCATTATATTCACGTACAATGATGGTACGGTCATTTCAACGCTTCAGATACGGTAAAAAGAATCTGTTCTAGCGTCCACAGAAGAAAATTCGACCGGTACGGTATCCAAAACTAAGTAGATTCAAACAGCAGATGGAAATCTCAAGTATTCAATAGCCTAACAGTCTCCTGTGTAATTACTTTTACGTACAATGAAGGTACGGTCATTTCAACGCTTCAGAAACGGTAAAAAGAATCTGTTCTACCGTCCACAGAAGAAAAATCGACAAGTACGGTATCCAAGACTGAGTAGATTCAAATAGGAGATGGAAATTTCAAGTATTCAATAGCCTAACAGTCTCCTGTGTACTTACTTTTACGTACAATGAAGGTACGGTCATTTCAACGCTTCAGATACGGTAAAAAGAATCTGTTCTAGCGTCCACAAAAGAAAATTCGACCGGTACGGTATCCAAAACTAAGTAGATTCAAATAGGAGATGGAAATCTCAAGTATTCAATAGCCTGACAGTACCCTACGTTCATTATATTCACGTACAATGATGGTACGGTCATTTCAACGCTTCAGATACGGTAAAAAGAATCTTTTCTACCGTCCACAGAAGAAAATTCGACAAGTACGGTATCCAAAACTAAGTAGATTCAAAAAGGAGATGGAAATCTCAAGTATTCAATTGCCTGACAGTACCCTACGTTCATTATATTCACGTACAATGATGGTACGGTCATTTCAACGCTTCAGATACGGTAAAAAGAATCTTTTCTAGCGTCCACAGAAGAAAAATCGACCGGTACGGTATCCAAAACTAAGTAGATTCAAAAAGGAGATGGAAATCTCAAGTATTCAATAGCCTAACAGTCTCCTCTGTAATAAATATTCACGTACAATGAAGGTACGGTCATTTCAACGATTCAGATACGGTAAAAAGAATCTGTTCTAGCGTCCACACAAGAAAATTCGACCGGTACGGTATCCAAAACTAAGTAGATTCAAAAAGGAGATGGAAATCTCAAGTATTCAATAGCCTGACAGTACCCTACGTTCATTATATTCACGTACAATGATGGTACGGTCATTTCAACGCTTCAGAAACGGTAAAAAGAATCTGTTCTACCGTCCACAGAAGAAAAATCGACCGGTACGGTATCCAAAACTAAGTAGATTCAAAAAGGAGATGCAAATCTCAAGTATTCAATAGCCTGACAGTACCCTACGTTCATTATATTCACGTACAATGATGGTACGGTCATTTCAACGCTTCAGAAACGGTAAAAAGAATCTGTTCTACCGTCCACAGAAGAAAAATCGACAAGTACGGTATCCAAGACTGAGTAGATTCAAATAGGAGATGGAAATTTCAAGTATTCAATAGCCTAACAGTCTCCTGTGTAATTACTTTTACGTACAATGAAGGTACGGTCATTTCAACGCTTCAGATACGGTAAAAAGAATCTGTTCTAGCGTCCACAAAAGAAAATTCGACCGGTACGGTATCCAAAACTAAGTAGATTCAAATAGGAGATGGAAATCTCAAGTATTCAATAGCCTGACAGTACCCTACGTTCATTATATTCACGTACAATGATGGTACGGTCATTTCAACGCTTCAGATACGGTAAAAAGAATCTGTTCTAGCGTCCACAGAAGAAAATTCGACCGGTACGGTATCCAAAACTTAGTAGATTCAAATAGGAGATGGAAATCTCAAGTATTCAATAGCCTGACAGTACCCTACGTTCATTATATTCACGTACAATGATGGTACGGTCATTTCAACGCTTCAGATACGGTAAAAAGAATCTTTTCTAGCGTCCACAGAAGAAAATTCGACCGGTACGGTATCCAAAACTAAGTAGATTCAAATAGGAGATGAAAATCTCAAGTATTCAATAGCCTGACAGTACCCTACGTTCATTATATTCACGTACAATGATGGTACGGTCATTTCAACGCTTCAGAAACGGTAAAAAGAATCTGTTCTACCGTCCACAGAAGAAAAATCGACCGGTACGGTATCCAAAACTAAGTAGATTCAAACAGCAGATGAAAATCTCAAGTATTCAATAGCCTAACAGTCTCCTGTGTAATTACTTTTACGTTCAATGAAGGAACGGTCATTTCAACGCCTCAGATACGGTAAAAAGAATCTGTTCTACCGTCCACAGAAGAAAATTCCACCGTTACGGTATCCAAAACTAAGTAGATTCAAATAGGAGATGGAAATCTCAAGTATTCAATAGCCTGACAGTACCCTACGTTCATTATATTCACGTACAATGATGGTACGGTCATTTCAACGCTTCAGATACGGTAAAAAGAATCTTTTCTACCGTCCACAGAAGAAAATTCCACCGGTACGGTATCCAAAACTAAGTAGATTCAAAAAGGAGATGGAAATCTCAAGTATTCAATTGCCTGACAGTACCCTACGTTCATTATATTCACGTACAATGATGGTACGGTCATTTCAACGCTTCAGATACGGTAAAAAGAATCTGTTCTAGCGTCCACAGAAGAAAATTCGACCGGTACGGTATCCAAAACTTAGTAGATTCAAATAGGAGATGGAAATCTCACGTATTCAATAGCCTGCCAGTACCCTACGTTCATTATATTCACGTACAATGATGGTACGGTCATTTCAAGGCTTCAGATACGGTAAAAAGAATCTTTTCTAGCGTCCACAGAAGAAAATTCGACCGGTACGGTATCCAAAACTAAGTAGATTCAAATAGGAGATGAAAATCTCAAGTATTCAATAGCCTGACAGTACCCTACGTTCATTATATTCACGTACAATGATGGTACGGTCATTTCAAGGCTTCAGATACGGTAAAAAGAATCTTTTCTAGCGTCCACAGAAGAAAAATCGACCGGTACGGTATCCAAAACTAAGTAGATTCAAATAGGAGATGGAAATCTCAAGTATTCAATAGCCTAACAGTCTCCTGTGTAATTACTTTTACGTTCAATGAAGGAACGGTCATTTCAACGCTTCACAAACGGTAAAAAAAATCTGTTCTACCGTCCACAGAAGAAAAATCGACCGGTACGGTATCCAAAACTAAGTAGATTCAAATAGGAGATGAAAATCTCAAGTATTCAATAGCCTGACAGTACCCTACGTTTATTATATTCACGTACAATGATGGTACGGTCATTTCAACGCTTCAGAAAAGGTAAAAAGAATCTGTTCTACCGTCCACAGAAGAAAATTCCACCGGTACGGTATCCAAAACTAAGTAGATTCAAAAAGGAGATGGAAATCTCAAGTATTCAATTGCCTGACAGTACCCTACGTTCATTATATTCACGTACAATGATGGTACGGTCATTTCAACGCTTCAGATACGGTAAAAAGAATCTTTTCTAGCGTCCACAGAAGAAAATTCGACCGGTACGGTATCCAAAACTTAGTAGATTCAAATAGGAGATGGAAATCTCACGTATTCAATAGCCTGACAGTACCCTACGTTCATTATATTCACGTACAATGATGGTACGGTCATTTCAACGCTTCAGAAACGGTAAAAAGAATCTGTTCTAGCGTCCACAGAAGAAAATTCGACCGTTACGGTATCCAAAACTAAGTAGATTCAAATAGGAGATGAAAATCTCAAGTATTCAATAGCCTGACAGTACCCTACGTTCATTATATTCACGTACAATGATGGTACGGTCATTTCAACGCTTCAGATACGGTAAAAAGAATCTTTTCTAGCGTCCACAGAAGAAAAATCGACCGGTACGGTATCCAAAACTAAGTAGATTCAAATAGGAGATGGAAATCTCAAGTTTTCAATAGCCTGACAGTACCCTACGTTCATTATATTCACGTACAATGATGGTACGGTCATTTCAACGCTTCAGAAACGGTAAAAAGAATCTGTTCTACCGTTCACAGAAGAAAAATCGACCGGTACGGTATCCAAAACTAAGTAGATTCAAATAGGAGATGGAAATCTCAAGTATTCAATAGCCTGACAGTACCCTACGTTCATTATATTCACGTACAATGATGGTACGGTCATTTCAACGCTTCAGAAACGGTAAAAAGAATCTGTTCTACCGTCCACAGAAGAAAAATCGACAAGTACGGTATCCAAGACTGAGTAGATTCAAATAGGAGATGGAAATTTCAAGTATTCAATAGCCTAACAGTCTCCTGTGTAATTACTTTTACGTAGAATGAAGGTACGGTCATTTCAACGCTTCAGATACGGTAAAAAGAATCTGTTCTACCGTCCACAGAAGAAAAATCGACCGGTACGATATCCAAAACTAAGTAGATTCAAAAAGGAGATGGAAATCTCAAGTATTCAATAGCCTGACAGTACCCTACGTTCATTATATTCACGTACAATGATGGTACAGTCATTTCAACGCTTCAGAAACGGTAAAATGAATCTGTTCTACCGTCCACAGAAGAAAATTCGACCGGTACGGTATCCAAAACTAAGTAGATTCAAAAAGGAGATGGAAATCTCAAGTATTCAATAGCCTGACAGTACCCTACGTTCATTATATTCACGTACAATGATGGTACGGTCATTTCAACGCTTCAGATACGGTAAAAAGAATCTGTTCTAGCGTCCACAAAAAAAATTCGACTGGTACGGTATCCAAAACTTAAAGGATTCAAATAGGAGATGGAAATCTCAAGTATTCAATAGCCTGACAGTACCCTACGTTCATTATATTCACGTACAATGATGGTACGGTCATTTCAACGCTTCAGAAACGGTAAAAAGAATCTGTTCTAGCGTCCACCGAAGAAAAATCGACAAGTACGGTATCCAAGACTGAGTAGATTCAAATAGGAGATGGAAATTTCAAGTATTCAATAGCCTAACAGTCTCCTGTGTAATTACTTTTACGTACAACTGAGCTACGGTCATTTCAACGCTTCAGATACGGTAAAAAGAATCTGTTCTAGCGTCCACAAAAGAAAATTCGACCGGTACGGTATCCAAAACTAAGTAGATTCAAAAAGGAGATGGAAATCTCAAGTATTCAATTGCCTGACAGTACCCTACGTTCATTATATTCACGTACAATGATGGTACGGTCATTTCAACGCTTCAGAAACGGTAAAAAAAATCTGTTTTACCGTCCACAGAAGAAAATTCCACCGGTACGGTATCCAAAACTAAGTAGATTCAAAAAGGAGATGGAAATCTCAAGTATTCAATTGCCTGACAGTACCCTACGTTCATTATATTCACGTACAATGATGGTACGGTTTTCAACGCTTCAGAAACGGTAATAAGAATCTGTTTTACCGTCCACAGAAGAAAATTCCACCGGTACGGTATCCAAAACTAAGTAGATTCAAAAAGGAGATGGAAATCTCAAGTATTCAATAGCCTAACAGTCTCCTGTGTAATTACTTTTACGTTCAATGAAGGTACGGTCATTTCAACGATTCAGATACGGTAAAAAGAATCTGTTCTACCGTCCACAGAAGAAAATTCGACCGGTACGGTATCCAAAACTAAGTAGATTCAAATAGGAGATGGAAATCTCAAGTATTCAATAGCCTGACAGTACCCTACGTTCATTATATTTACGTACAATGATGGTACGGTCATTTCAACGCTTCAGAAACGGTAAAAAAAATCTGTTCTACCGTCCACAGAAGAAAAATCGACAAGTACGGTATCCAAGACTGAGTAGATTCAAATAGGAGATGGAAATTTCAAGTATTCAATAGCCTAACAGTCTCCTGTGTAATTACCTTCACGTACAATGATGGTACGGTCATTTCAACGCTTCAGAAACGGTAAAAAAAATCTGTTCTAGCGTCCACAGAAGAAAATTCGACCGGTACGGTATCCAAAACTTAGTAGATTCAAATAGGAGATGGAAATCTCACGTATTCAATAGCCTGACAGTACCCTACGTTCATTATATTCACGTACAATGATGGTACGGTCATTTCAAGGCTTCAGATACGGTAAAAAGAATCTTTTCTAGCGTCCACAGAAGAAAATTCGACCGGTACGGTATCCAAAACTAAGTAGATTCAAAAAGGAGATGGAAATCTCAAGTATTCAATAGCCTGACAGTACCCTACGTTCATTATGTTGCGGATATCGGCTCCCCTTAATTTCCTACTAACTATTCGTTCCCGCGCTCGACGTCTTTGTGACTTTGTTTCCCTTTCTCTTTCCTTCTTGGCGTCTTTGTTTCTCCCATCCCTTCCTTATTTGCCTGAGGGTCTGGAGTTGAGGAGAAAAACGAGTTGAGTCGGGGCCGGCAGTGTAAAATCGATCGTGTTCGGATGACGTTGTCAAACGTCATCAAGAAATACAAGTTCGTTAAACTCTCAATCGACTAAAACAATTTAATTTAACTACGTCCTAAACATTGGTGCATCGACCGGGAAAGGAACCTTTTTACCTGTTGTGCTGGGATTCGTAAGTTGAGTTAAATTCGTGCCCCGTTTCAATCTCGTATCGTCAAGTCCCGCGTGGCAGATTCCGGCGACACGTGTCGACAAAGTCCTTTCGCAACTCGATCGTCTGTTTCAAGTGTTAAATCGTTTTCATAATAACTACACCACCGCTGGTCCGGCGTTTCGCTGTTCCGCCCTGGTTGGATCGTTCGTTAACACAGAGATCAGCGTCAGTCCCTTTTTTTCGTTTGTGAAGCAACCAACGCTGTCAGTCTCGTGCTGTTCAACCCTTGTTTCAAAACTGCCAAAAGGGAGAAATAGTAGGGCTTCTCGGACGGCCCGCAGCAACAAACGAGCCGCTGAAAACGTGAATCGCGTAACGAACCCAAATCGGCGCGTTATTCATCGTGAACCCATCAACGAAGTTGTAGAAGAGGTTCAAGCCGATCCTGTGGTCGTCGTAGAGCAAATTGCTGCCGAACCCATCGACGCCCAAGCCGAAATTGCTGCAATCCCAGAAGAAGCCCCTCCTGTGGTTTTACCTGACCAACCTGTCATTGGTCAGCAATTACAAGAAGATATTCTCGACATCGGAGGAGATCTATCTGACATTGAGTGACTACGTGTTCAAGCTTCATATCGGACGGTCTGTCGTTCCCGCCGCTCTACCGCTTTGGTCAGACGTTTGCTTGCCCATTGTCTCTAGTTCACTGTGTAAGGAAGCTTCGCACTAAGTAGCGTTTAAAATAGCTAACTTTGATCATTGTCACCGCTGTTTCTCTCCAATCCGTGCCATCATGGCGAGCACCCAACTTGACCCAATAGCTGAGGACGAAGCGAATTGGCCGACAGATATGCCTCAGATAGTTAGCTGGCGCGGACGCGCAAAGGCACGTCACACCGCTGCTTTGAACAAGGCATACAATGCCATGGATGCCGGGCGGGATCGTGACTCAATTTGCGCCCTAAGAATCAATGTGGTCTCGGCTTTTAATGAAGTTGAAGTTCGGCACGATTGGCTTATGAAAAAAAGACCAGCTCTCATAGAGGGCGAAATCGACAACGAGAGTAAATGGCTGACCGAAATTACTACTAACCACCGAGATATTCTTTTGGCTATCGACAAGCATCTTGGTCCAGCTCCCACTCCATCAGTTTCGAGCAGCCATCGTTCCCGCTCATCTAACCGATCATCTACTTCTTCCACTCGTGCGCGCTTGCAAGAATCGGAAAGACTCGAAAAGGAAGCGGCACTTAAATTACAACAAATTAATGAAGAGGCTGAACGAAGATTGGAAGAAGATGAATATATGGGCCAACAGAAACTGGATCAGAAGAAGAGGGAGCGGCAAATTGAAGCGGATAGAAAGAAACGGAGCGCTGAAGCAGAGCTAGAGATCCAAAAACTCAACGCTTCGATACTTCGGCGACAAGTAGAAGAAACAGAGGATACGACTCCGTTACCTGACGTCAACCAGTTGAATAATTTGACTAACCATCCTCAATACGAAACTCCTAGCGGCTACGGTGAGACTGGTCGACTCCAGCCTATTGCCCATCATACAAATCAACCTGCCGTTTATGATGGCCAACCCTCTTTAAACGTGCCCACTACTGCGTTTACTGCAAACCAGCCACCATCGGGACCGAGAGCTCCAGGCGCCTTTTCTCAATTCTTCTCAAGAGCACTGGGCGCGCTTACTCCCCGACGAACAAATCCGCCGACCTTTCCCACATGGAACCGCATACCGTCATTCTTCCAACGACCAACGGGTCCCCAATCAACCCCGTTGGCTCAGCAACCGATACCGGTGGCTCAGCAACCGATACTGTTGGCTCAGCAACCGATACCGTTGGTTCAGCAACCGATACCGTTGGTTCAGCAACCGATACCGTTGCCTCAGCAACCGCCTCCACCGATGACTCCACCGGTCGTTAAACAGCCTATGAATCCACCTGTTGCACCATTAGCGCCTCCAGCAAACCCGCAAAGACACGTAAGATTTCCGCCACAAAATCCGCTTGGCTTTCCAGCACAGAATACGGCCGGCCTACCCGTCGGAAGTGGAGGACAACCCAAACCCACATACTTTGGAAATCCGTCTCAGAATCCCATACCTGGCGTCGGCGCACCTAACCTTTTGAACCCGTTTGCTGCTGTTTTCCCATCAAGTGGGCCGGCTCCCACCTCGCCGGTCGTCGGACAAACGGATGCGTACACGCCTGATGCTTGGATTTTTGAGCTTGACAACCCGATGATCGCGCAACAACCTATCCTTCGTCCACATATCCGACCACCAAGGATGGAGTTGCAAAAATTCGATGGTGACCCTCGTCAGTGGCCGATGTTCATACAGTCATTTAAAATCCAAGTCCACGATACCGTCGATTGTGACGCTGTACGTCTTGCCCACCTACGCGGATGCCTGAGTCCTGAAATCCAAAGTCATATTGGCGAAGCACTTGTGAACCCAGGGCTTTACCAGTTTGCCTTAACCGAACTACAACGGAAATTCGGAAATCCTCAAATAGTGTCGCAGGCATGCACTAACTCGCTACTAGAACTTCAACCTTTCAAAGACGACGATTCGAAGTCCCTTCGACATTTTGCCTCTACCTTGCATTCTGTCGTTGCTACCCTAAACCACAGCGGCTATGGACTGGAGCTTTATTCTAACACAACGCTATTTCAGCTCGTGTCTAAACTTCCACCTATCTTGAGAAGTAGGTGGGGCGAAGTCAGCTGGAGTCTGCAACCCCAAGTACCGAACCTACTCCATTTCGACTGGTGGTTGGACAACGTGTCAATGGCAAATTATACCGTACAAACGATTACTCCGAGTCAACAAAACCCAACGAGACCTGGCCGCTCATCAAGCCACGCAGCAGACTCTAAGGGTAGAACGAGGTCGTCTAGTCCATCTGTTTATCATTCAAGTTCATCGGCGGGCTGTTCCAACTGCGATGGAAATCACCACCTTTCCTCGTGCTACAAATTCAAAGCGATGTCGGTCGAGAAAAGATCAGAATTGGTGAAAGCGAAGAAGCTTTGCTTCCGTTGTCTCGCCGGAACTCACATTGGCTCGGACTGCCCACATTCTGAAATCTGTAACAACAACGGATGTAGAGGGCTTCATCACCCCCTCCTACATGGTGCACCCCGTATTTATCCCGCCAAGCAAGCCGGCCAGTCAACAAGACAGAATGTCGACTTCAAATTGCCACCGAGTTTTAAGTCTCCGCCCCCTTCTCGAAGCACCACCCCGACCGTCGAAGAAGCTCCCAACTTTGCCGGCTGTACCGAAATAGTTCACCGTGGAACCTTACTACCCATAGTGCCAGTCGAGATCAGATCGAACGGAATCGGGATCAAAACCTACGCCCTGTTGGACAATGGCAGCGAAATTACCATGGTGACCGGCCGCATAGCAGAACTCGCCCGTCTTCGTGGTCCCAAAGAGACGACCAAGATCCGAACCGTAAACGGCCATGCTCAACCACAGAAAACCATGAGAGTGGCTTTTAAATTGGCTGCGACAAGAGGTGACGTTTCGTTTGATATCGAAGACGCGATTGTGATTTCATCACTCGTCCTGTCGAGGCGAGCCGTTAATTTGAAAAAACTCGTCAAGGATTGGCCTCATCTAGCTACCGTTCCAATCGAAGAGTCTTCTTTACAGGAAGTAGGAATCCTGGTCGGCCTCGACAACCCTGCTTTACACGAAATTGCCGATCAACGGATCGACCCACTGAACATTCGAGCACCACGGGCAATCCTGACGCATTTCGGCTGGTGCATTATTGGACCAGTGACCTCGTACAAGGAAACGACAGAATCAAACTTTGACAGTTTTCACCTATCTGTTGATGATGGTCAATCGACGGACGAACGTTTAGATTCCTTGGTTAAGCAGTTCCTGCTATCCGACATGTTTGGCGTTAAGCCAGACGCGAAGCCTCCAATTGGCAGAGAAGAAAGTCGTGCGTTAGAGATCCTATCCAGTACAATCCGTCATATCGGAGACCGGTACGAAGTTGGCCTGCTATGGAAGGACGACGAGCCCCGCCTTCCCAACAACCGAAAAATTGCGCTCCGTCGTCTCGTGTCTCTCGAGCGCCGTTTTGCTGCTGACGCAGCTCTGGCCGAAATCTATTGCAAGTCCATCGACGAGTATATTCATCTTAAGC
Organism: Ceriodaphnia dubia; assembly: GCA_022539655.2. Lineage (NCBI taxonomy): Eukaryota > Metazoa > Arthropoda > Branchiopoda > Diplostraca > Daphniidae > Ceriodaphnia > Ceriodaphnia dubia. Next base: position 71,229 of record JAKUCG020000236.1, on the reverse strand, counting down.
ACGCCCGAAAACTCACTCCGGAAGAAGCCAGCATGGAATATCTTGGACGCACTTGGTACATCCCGCATCATCCGGTCTTCAATCCTAACAAACCGGGGAAGTGTCGAGTCGTGTTCGATGGTTCCCTCAAATTCATGGGCCATTCGCTTAACACCGAGTTGATGAAAGGCCCGGACTTTCTTCCAAACTTACCCGGTGTCCTTATGCGGTTGCGTCAAGAGCTCGTTGCTGTTCTCGCGGACATCGAAAAAATGTTCCATCAGGTCCGTGTACGGAAGGAAGACGGATCTGCCTTCCGTTTTCTTTGGAGAACTCCTGGCTCTAGTGAACCGCCAGAGACTTATCAGATGGATGTCTAAATCTTCGGAGCAATTTCATCCCCCTCAATTTGCTCGTACGCCCTTCGCCAAGCCGCCTTGGATTCGGGTACTCACGCCGCTCAGGTCCTTAAGGAGGTCACGGATCACTTCTACGTCGACAACTGGCTAGTATCGTACCCGTCCGAAGCCGAAGCCATTTCAGCCGCCAATATCATGTACGATTCGCTGCTAAAGGGCGGATTTAAGCTCACTCAATGGGCATCATCCAGCTCATCGGTCCGTTCCGTACTCCCCGACCGCGCTAAGTTGGATTCGCCCGTAAACCTGGACCTCGATGCAGCTCCCGTCGAACGTACGCTCGGTTTGCGGTGGGATTACAGTAAAGACGTCTTCATTCTAAAGGTTACTGTTCCTGATTTTGATGGCAAGACCAAACGAGCCATACTTCGGACCGTTTCCAGTATTTTCGACCCTCTGGGTTTCTTAGCAGCCGTCACGTTCACCGCGAAATGCCTCCTTCAAGACATATGGCGAACAGAAGTGGGTTGGGACGACGAAATCGAAGCTCAACTCCTGGAACGATGGCGTAATTGGTTAGACACCTTGGCTTCTTTGGAATCATTAACCATACCCCGCCGCTATTTTTTGAGTCAAGAGGACCATGTCAACACGCAACTCCACATATTCGCCGACGCATCCGACTTGGGGTTTGGAGCAGTGGCATATCTTCGACGCGAATATAGTAATCACGTCGACGTCTCCTTTGTCATGGCGAAATCCCGAGTAGCTGCCCTCAAATTTGCCACCATACACCGAAAGGAACTTTGCGCCGCGGTGATGGCCGTCCGGTTGTGTACTCTCGTCACCAAAGAGCTCCGAATCCCGCTTGAGTCAACTACGTATTGGTCGGATTCGTCAACTGTTTTGTCCTGGATTAATTCAACCTCGTTCCGTTTTCATACATATGTCGGAAACCGACTTGGAGAGATTCTAGACTCGTCTCAACCCGAGCAGTGGCGATACGTACGGACTGCTGCAAACCCCGCTGACGACGTCAGCCGCGGCCTTGATGCTACCAAACTCACGCTTGACCATCGGTGGTTCACTGGACCTCAATATCTACGATCCCCTCCTGTTGCCTGGCCGGCGACTACGCCTATTCCTCCACCGGACCCCAACGATCCGGAAGTGCGTTCCTCGAATTGGGTTGGGTTTGTTCAACGACAGACAGATTCACTTGATCTCCTAATTTCGAAATCTTCGAGGTGGTACCGCCTCGTACGAACGGTCGCGTACGTTCTTCGGTGGGCTCTGAACGCCAGAACGGGACGTGGTAGCCGTAGCGGCGGAGAGTTGACCGCGGCCGAAATCACAGCCGCCCGTATATTTCTCATTCGAAGAACCCAACAAGATTCTTATGCCGAAGAAATTGCCGACTTAAAATCCGAGGGACAAGTCAGCAAAGGATCGCACCTCATTCAGCTGACACCATTTCTGGATCAAAATGGCGTCCTTTGTGTTGGAGGAAGGCTCGATAATGCCCCGCTGCCATTTAACGCTCGCCATCCTATAATTCTTCCAGCGAAATCGCATCTAACGGATATACTGATTTGGAGAGCCCATCAAGACTGTGCCCATTCATCAAACGAAAGGACCCTTCACGAGCTACGACGTCAATACTGGGTCCCTAAAGGATTGATCACCATCAGGAGAGTCATCAAAGCGTGCGTTTTATGCAAGCGTTTTAACCCGAAACCGCTTCAACCGAAAATGGCATCACTCCCCTTTTTTCGTCTTCAACCTGGACTCCCGGCGTTCGCTAGAACAGGTGTCGATTATTTTGGACCAATCGAGGTGTCCATTTTTCGCCGAAAAGTCAAAAGATGGGGATGTTTGTTCACCTGCTTGTCGTCTCGAGCTGTTTGTTTAGTGATGGCATACTCACTAAACACGGACTCGTTTATTTCCTGCTTAAACCGTTTTGAATCACGCTTTGGAACCCCTCTGTCATATCACAGTGATAATGGCACTAACTTTGTCGGTGCAAAAAACGAGTTCGAAGATTGTTTCAAACGAATGGACCAGGCCAAGATTTCAAACCACCTTAGTCGCAGAGAAGTCCAATGGTACTTCAACCCGCCTGCTGCTCCGCATTTCGGAGGCGCGTGGGAGCGTCTAGTTCGGTCCGCCAAACGAGCTCTACTCATCGTGACAAGCGGTCATTCCATGACTGATGAGGTGCTGGTAACTTCTCTGGCGTACGCAGAAAACATGTTGAATAATCGCCCACTCGGTGTTGTGAGCTCCGACCCACGTTCCCCGGAACCGCTCACTCCTAATCATCTATTGCTGACGCGCGCCAATCCGAACCTGCCGCCGAAATTTCGTCAAAAAAGAAGTGGCGGTCTACCGAAGCCTTAATGGACCAATTTTGGGAACGCTGGCAGGCCGAATGGATACCCTCCCTCCTCTTGCGCCAAAAATGGACCGAAAATCAGCGAAACCTGCGTGTCGGCGATATTGTGATGCTCATTGCACCCGCAAGTCCTCGAGGTACCTGGCCTATCGGCCGCGTCTTCAAGGTCAACCCAAGCGCCGATGGAGTGGTGCGATCCGTCTGGATCTGGACACAAGGCACCGAACTCTATCGCCCTGTTGTCGACCTTTGTCTACTCGAAGCCGAAGATGACGAGGAAGCCGATAATCCTGCTGATGTTGCTCCCATTCAAGATGTGATCGGGGCCGGCGATGTTGCGGATATCGGCTCCCCTTAATTTCCTACTAACTATTCGTTCCCGCGCTCGACGTCTTTGTGACTTTGTTTCCCTTTCTCTTTCCTTCTTGGCGTCTTTGTTTCTCCCATTCCTTCCTTATTTGCCTGAGGGTCCGGAGTTGAGGAGAAAAACGAGTTGAGTCGGGGCCGGCAGTGTAAAATCGATCGTGTTCGGATGACGTTGTCAAACGTCATCAAGAAATACAAGTTCGTTAAACTCTCAATCGACTAAAACAATTTAATTTAACTACGTCCTAAACACATTATATTCACGTACAATGATGGTACGGTCATTTCAACGCTTCAGAAACGGTAAAAAGAATCTGTTCTACCGTCCACAGAAGAAAAATCGACAAGTACGGTATCCAAGACTGAGTAGATTCAAATAGGAGATGGAAATTTCAAGTATTCAATAGCCTAACAGTCTCCTGTGTAATTACCTTTACGTACAATGAAGGTACGGTTATTTCAACGCTTCAGATACGGTAAAAAGAATCTGTTCTACCGTCCACAGAAGAAAAATCGACCGGTACGGTATCCAAAACTAAATAGATTCAAAAAGGAGATGGAAATCTCAAGTATTCAATAGCCTGACAGTACCCTACGTTCATTATATTCACGTACAATGATGGTACGGTCATTTCAACGCTTCAGAAACGGTAAAAAGAATCTGTTCTACCGTCCACAGAAGAAAATTCCACCGGTACGGTATCCAAAACTAAATAGATTCAAAAAGGAGATGGAAATCTCAAGTATTCAATAGCCTGACAGTACCCTACTTTCATTATATTCACGTACAATGATGGTACGGTCATTTCAACGCTTCAGAAACGGTAAAAAGAATCTGTTCAACCGTCCACAGAAGAAAATTCGACAGGTACGGTATCCAAAACTAAATAGATTCAAAAAGGAGATGGAAATCTCAAGTATTCAATAGCCTGACAGTACCCTACGTTCATTATATTCACGTACAATGATGGTACGGTCATTTCAACGCTTCAGAAACGGTAAAAAGAATCTGTTCAACCGTCCACAGAAGAAAATTCGACAGGTACGGTATCCAAAACTAAATAGATTCAAAAAGGAGATGGAAATCTCAAGTATTCAATAGCCTGACAGTACCCTACGTTCATTATATTCACGTACAATGATGGTACGGTCATTTCAAGGCTTCAGATACGGTAAAAAGAATCTTTTCTAGCGTCCACAGAAGAAAATTCGACCGGTACGGTATCCAAAACTAAGTAGATTCAAATAGGAGATGGAAATCTCAAGTATTCAATAGCCTGACAGTACCCTACGTTCATTATATTCATGTACAATGATGGTACGGTCATTTCAACGCTTCAGATACGGTAAAAAGAATCTGTTCTAGCGTCCACAGAAGAAAATTCGACTGGTACGGTATCCAAAACTTAGTAGATTCAAATAGGAGATGGAAATCTCAAGTATTCAATAGCCTGACAGTACCCTACGTTCATTATATTCACGTACAATGATGGTACGGTCATTTCAACGCTTCAGAAACGGTAAAAAGAATCTGTTCTAGCGTCCACCGAAGAAAAATCGACAAGTACGGTATCCAAGACTGAGTAGATTCAAATAGGAGATGGAAATTTCAAGTATTCAATAGCCTAACAGTCTCCTGTGTAATTACTTTTACGTACAATGAAGGTACGGTCATTTCAACGCTTCAGATACGGTAAAAAGAATCTGTTCTAGCGTCCACAAAAGAAAATTCGACCGGTACGGTATCCAAAACTAAGTAGATTCAAAAAGGAGATGGAAATCTCAAGTATTCAATAGCCTGACAGTACCCTACGTTCATTATATTCACGTACAATGATAGTACGGTCATTTCAACACTTCAGAAACGGTAAAAAGAATCTGTTCTAGCGTCCACCGAAGAAAAATCGACAAGTACGGTATCCAAGACTGAGTAGATTCAAATAAAAGATGGAAATTTCAAGTATTCAATAGCCTAACAGTCTCCTGTGTAATTACTTTTACGTACAATGATGGTACGGTCATTTCAACGCTTCAGATACGGTAAAAAGAATCTGTTCTAGCGTCCACAGAAGAAAATTCGACCGGTACGGTATCCAAAACTTAGTAGATTCAAATAGGAGATGGAAATCTCACGTATTCAATAGCCTGACAGTACCCTACGTTCATTATATTCACGTACAATGATGGTACGGTCATTTCAAGGCTTCAGATACGGTAAAAAGAATCTTTTCTAGCGTCCACAGAAGAAAATTCGACCGGTACGGTATCCAAAACTAAGTAGATTCAAATTGGAGATGGAAATCTCAAGTATTCAATAGCCTGACAGTACCCTACGTTCATTATATTCACGTACAATGATGGTACAGTCATTTCAACGCTTCAGAAACGGTAAAAAGAATCTGTTCTACCGTCCACAGAAGAAAATTCGACCGGTACGGTATCCAAAACTAAGTAGATTCAAATAGGAGATGGAAATCTCAAGTATTCAATAGCCTGACAGTACCCTACGTTCATTATATTCATGTACAATGATGGTACGATCATTTCAACGCTTCAGATACGGTAAAAAGAATCTGTTCTAGCGTCCACAGAAGAAAATTCGACTGGTACGGTATCCAAAACTTAGTAGATTCAAATAGGAGATGGAAATCTCAAGTATTCAATAGCCTGACAGTACCCTACGTTCATTATATTCACGTACAATGATGGTACGGTCATTTCAACGCTTCAGAAACGGTAAAAAGAATCTGTTCTAGCGTCCACCGAAGAAAAATCGACAAGTACGGTATCCAAGACTGAGTAGATTCAAATAGGAGATGGAAATTTCAAGTATTCAATAGCCTAACAGTCTCCTGTGTAATTACTTTTACGTACAATGAAGGTACGGTCATTTCAACGCTTCAGATACGGTAAAAAGAATCTGTTCTAGCGTCCACAAAAGAAAATTCGACCGGTACGGTATCCAAAACTAAGTAGATTCAAAAAGGAGATGGAAATCTCAAGTATTCAATAGCCTGACAGTACCCTACGTTCATTATATTCACGTACAATGATAGTACGGTCATTTCAACGCTTCAGAAACGGTAAAAAGAATCTGTTCTAGCGTCCACCGAAGAAAAATCGACAAGTACGGTATCCAAGACTGAGTAGATTCAAATAAAAGATGGAAATTTCAAGTATTCAATAGCCTAACAGTCTCCTGTGTAATTACTTTTACGTACAATGATGGTACGGTCATTTCAACGCTTCAGATACGGTAAAAAGAATCTGTTCTAGCGTCCACAGAAGAAAATTCGACCGGTACGGTATCCAAAACTTAGTAGATTCAAATAGGAGATGGAAATCTCACGTATTCAATAGCCTGACAGTACCCTACGTTCATTATATTCACGTACAATGATGGTACGGTCATTTCAAGGCTTCAGATACGGTAAAAAGAATCTTTTCTAGCGTCCACAAAAGAAAATTCGACCGGTACGGTATCCAAAACTAAGTAGATTCAAAAAGGAGATGGAAATCTCAAGTATTCAATAGCCTGACAGTACCCTACGTTCATTATATTCACGTACAATGATGGTACGGTCATTTCAACGCTTCAGAAACGGTAAAAAGAATCTGTTCTACCGTCCACAGAAGAAAAATCGACAAGTACGGTATCCAAGACTGAGTAGATTCAAATAGGAGATGGAAATTTCAAGTATTCAATAGCCTAACAGTCTCCTGTGTAATTACCTTTACGTACAATGAAGGTACGGTCATTTCAACGCTTCAGATACGGTAAAAAGAATCTGTTCTACCGTCCACAGAAGAAAAATCGACCGGTACGGTATCCAAAACTAAGTAGATTCAAAAAGGAGATGGAAATCTCAAGTATTCAATAGCCTGACAGTACCCTACGTTCATTATATTCACGTACAATGATGGTACAGTCATTTCAACGCTTCAGAAACGGTAAAAAGAATCTGTTCTACCGTCCACAGAAGAAAATTCGACCGGTACGGTATCCAAAACTAAATAGATTCAAAAAGGAGATGGAAATCTCAAGTATTCAATAGCCTGACAGTACCCTACGTTCATTATATTCACGTACAATGATGGTACGGTCATTTCAACGCTTCAGAAACGGTAAAAAGAATCTGTTCTACCGTCCACAGAAGAAAATTCGACCGGTACGGTATCCAAAACTTAGTAGATTCAAATAGGAGATGGAAATCTCACGTATTCAATAGCCTGACAGTACCCTACGTTCATTATATTCACGTACAATGATGGTACGGTCATTTCAAGGCTTCAGATACGGTAAAAAGAATCTTTTCTAGCGTCCACAGAAGAAAATTCGACCGGTACGGTATCCAAAACTAAGTAGATTCAAATAGGAGATGGAAATCTCAAGTATTCAATAGCCTGACAGTACCCTACGTTCATTATATTCACGTACAATGATGGTACAGTCATTTCAACGCTTCAGAAACGGTAAAAAGAATCTGTTCTACCGTCCACAGAAGAAAATTCGATCGGTACGGTATCCAAAACTAAATAGATTCAAAAAGGAGATGGAAATCTCAAGTATTCAATAGCCTGACAGGACCCTACGTTCATTATATTCACGTACAATGATGGTACAGTCATTTCAACGCTTCAGAAACGGTAAAAAGAATCTGTTCTACCGTCCACAGAAGAAAATTCGACCGGTACGGTATCCAAAACTAAGTAGATTCAAATAGGAGATGGAAATCTCAAGTATTCAATAGCCTGACAGTACCCTACGTTCATTATATTCATGTACAATGATGGTACGGTCATTTCAACGCTTCAGAAACGGTAAAAAGAATCTGTTCTAGCGTCCACCGAAGAAAAATCGACAAGTACGGTATCCAAGACTGAGTAGATTCAAATAGGAGATGGAAATTTCAAGTATTCAATAGCCTAACAGTCTCCTGTGTAATTACTTTTACGTACAATGAAGGTACGGTCATTTCAACGCTTCAGATACGGTAAAAAGAATCTGTTCTAGCGTCCACAAAAGAAAATTCGACCGGTACGGTATCCAAAACTAAGTAGATTCAAAAAGGAGATGGAAATCTCAAGTATTCAATTGCCTGACAGTACCCTACGTTCATTATATTCACGTACAATGATGGTACGGTCATTTCAACGCTTCAGAAACGGTAAAAAGAATCTGTTCTACCGTCCACAGAAGAAAATTCGACCGGTACGGTATCCAAAACTTAGTAGATTCAAATAGGAGATGGAAATCTCACGTATTCAATAGCCTGACAGTACCCTACGTTCATTATATTCACGTACAATGATGGTACGGTCATTTCAAGGCTTCAGATACGGTAAAAAGAATCTTTTCTAGCGTCCACAGAAGAAAATTCGACCGGTACGGTATCCAAAACTAAGTAGATTCAAATAGGAGATGGAAATCTCAAGTATTCAATAGCCTGACAGTACCCTACGTTCATTATATTCACGTACAATGATGGTACAGTCATTTCAACGCTTCAGAAACGGTAAAAAGAATCTGTTCTACCGTCCACAGAAGAAAATTCGATCGGTACGGTATCCAAAACTAAATAGATTCAAAAAGGAGATGGAAATCTCAAGTATTCAATAGCCTGACAGTACCCTACGTTCATTATATTCACGTACAATGATGGTACGGTCATTTCAACGCTTCAGAAACGGTAAAAAGAATCTGTTCTACCGTCCACAGAAGAAAATTCCACCGGTACGGTATCCAAAACTAAATAGATTCAAAAAGGAGATGGAAATCTCAAGTATTCAATAGCCTGACAGTACCCTACGTTCATTATATTCACGTACAATGATGGTACGGTCATTTCAACGCTTCAGAAACGGTAAAAAGAATCTGTTCAACCGTCCACAGAAGAAAATTCGACAGGTACGGTATCCAAAACTAAATAGATTCAAAAAGGAGATGGAAATCTTTAGTATTCAATAGCCTGACAGTACCCTACGTTCATTATATTCACGTACAATGATGGTACAGTCATTTCAACGCTTCAGAAACGGTAAAAAGAATCTGTTCTACCGTCCACAGAAGAAAATTCGACCGGTACGGTATCCAAAACTAAGTAGATTCAAATAGGAGATGGAAATCTCAAGTATTCAATAGCCTGACAGTACCCTACGTTCATTATATTCATGTACAATGATGGTACGGTCATTTCAACGCTTCAGATACGGTAAAAAGAATCTGTTCTAGCGTCCACAGAAGAAAATTCGACTGGTACGGTATCCAAAACTTAGTAGATTCAAATAGGAGATGGAAATCTCAAGTATTCAATAGCCTGACAGTACCCTACGTTCATTATATTCACGTACAATGATGGTACGGTCATTTCAACGCTTCAGAAACGGTAAAAAGAATCTGTTCTAGCGTCCACCGAAGAAAAATCGACAAGTACGGTATCCAAGACTGAGTAGATTCAAATAGGAGATGGAAATTTCAAGTATTCAATAGCCTAACAGTCTCCTGTGTAATTACTTTTACGTACAATGAAGGTACGGTCATTTCAACGCTTCAGATACGGTAAAAAGAATCTGTTCTAGCGTCCACAAAAGAAAATTCGACCGGTACGGTATCCAAAACTAAGTAGATTCAAAAAGGAGATGGAAATCTCAAGTATTCAATTGCCTGACAGTACCCTACGTTCATTATATTCACGTACAATGATGGTACGGTCATTTCAACGCTTCAGAAACGGTAAAAAGAATCTGTTCTACCGTCCACAGAAGAAAATTCGACCGGTACGGTATCCAAAACTAAGTAGATTCAAATAGGAGATGGAAATCTCAAGTATTCAATAGCCTGACAGTACCCTACGTTCATTATATTCACGTACAATGATGGTACAGTCATTTCAACGCTTCAGAAACGGTAAAAAGAATCTGTTCTACCGTCCACAGAAGAAAATTCGATCGGTACGGTATCCAAAACTAAATAGATTCAAAAAGGAGATGGAAATCTCAAGTATTCAATAGCCTGACAGTACCCTACGTTCATTATATTCACGTACAATGATGGTACGGTCATTTCAACGCTTCAGAAACGGTAAAAAGAATCTGTTCTACCGTCCACAGAAGAAAATTCCACCGGTACGGTATCCAAAACTAAATAGATTCAAAAAGGAGATGGAAATCTCAAGTATTCAATAGCCTGACAGTACCCTACGTTCATTATATTCACGTACAATGATGGTACGGTCATTTCAACGCTTCAGAAACGGTAAAAAGAATCTGTTCAACCGTCCACAGAAGAAAATTCGACAGGTACGGTATCCAAAACTAAATAGATTCAAAAAGGAGATGGAAATCTTTAGTATTCAATAGCCTGACAGTACCCTACGTTCATTATATTCACGTACAATGATGGTACAGTCATTTCAACGCTTCAGAAACGGTAAAAAGAATCTGTTCTACCGTCCACAGAAGAAAATTCGACCGGTACGGTATCCAAAACTAAGTAGATTCAAATAGGAGATGGAAATCTCAAGTATTCAATAGCCTGACAGTACCCTACGTTCATTATATTCATGTACAATGATGGTACGGTCATTTCAACGCTTCAGATACGGTAAAAAGAATCTGTTCTAGCGTCCACAGAAGAAAATTCGACTGGTACGGTATCCAAAACTTAGTAGATTCAAATAGGAGATGGAAATCTCAAGTATTCAATAGCCTGACAGTACCCTACGTTCATTATATTCACGTACAATGATGGTACGGTCATTTCAACGCTTCAGAAACGGTAAAAAGAATCTGTTCTAGCGTCCACCGAAGAAAAATCGACAAGTACGGTATCCAAGACTGAGTAGATTCAAATAGGAGATGGAAATTTCAAGTATTCAATAGCCTAACAGTCTCCTGTGTAATTACTTTTACGTACAATGAAGGTACGGTCATTTCAACGCTTCAGATACGGTAAAAAGAATCTGTTCTAGCGTCCACAAAAGAAAATTCGACCGGTACGGTATCCAAAACTAAGTAGATTCAAAAAGGAGATGGAAATCTCAAGTATTCAATTGCCTGACAGTACCCTACGTTCATTATATTCACGTACAATGATGGTACGGTCATTTCAACGCTTCAGAAACGGTAAAAAGAATCTGTTCTACCGTCCACAGAAGAAAATTCGACCGGTACGGTATCCAAAACTAAATAGATTCAAAAAGGAGATGGAAATCTCAAGTATTCAATAGCCTGACATTACCCTACGTTCATTATATTCACGTACAATGATGGTACGGTCATTTCAACGCTTCAGAAACGGTTAAAAGAATCTGTTCTACCGTCCACAGAAGAAAAATCGACCGGTACGGTATCCAAAACTAAGTAGATTCAAAAAGGAGATAGAAATCTCAAGTATTCAATAGCCTGACATTACCCTACGTTCATTATATTCACGTACAATGATGGTACGGTCATTTCAACGCTTCAGATACGGTAAAAAGAATCTGTTCTAGCGTCCACAGAAGAAAATTCGACCGGTACGGTATCCAAAACTTAGTAGATTCAAATAGGAGATGGGAATCTCAAGTATTCAATAGCCTGACAGTACCCTACGTTCATTATATTCACGTACAATGATGGTACGGTCATTTCAACGCTTCAGAAACGGTAAAAAGAATCTGTTTTACCGTCCACAGAAGAAAATTCCACCGGTACGGTATCCAAAACTAAGTAGATTCAAAAAGGAGATGGAAATCTCAAGTATTCAATAGCCTAACAGTACCCTACGTTCATTATATTCACGTACAATGATGGTACGGTCATTTCAACGCTTCAGAAACGGTAAAAAGAATCTGTTCTAGCGTCCACCGAAGAAAAATCGACAAGTACGGTATCCAAGACTGAGTAGATTCAAATAGGAGATGGAAATTTCAAGTATTCAATAGCCTAACAGTCTCCTGTGTAATTACTTTTACGTACAATGAAGGTACGGTCATTTCAACGCTTCAGATACGGTAAAAAGAATCTGTTCTAGCGTCCACAAAAGAAAATTCGACCGGTACGGTATCCAAAACTAAGTAGATTCAAAAAGGAGATGGAAATCTCAAGTATTCAATTGCCTGACAGTACCCTACGTTCATTATATTCACGTACAATGATGGTACGGTCATTTCAACGCTTCAGAAACGGTAAAAAGAATCTGTTCTACCGTCCACAGAAGAAAATTCCACCGGTACGGTATCCAAAACTAAGTAGATTCAAAAAGGAGTTGGAAATCTCAAGTATTCAATAGCCTGACAGTACCCTACGTTCATTATATTCACATACAATGATGGTACGGTTTTCAACGCTTCAGAAACGGTAAAAAGAATCTGTTTTACCGTCCACAGAAGTAAATTCCACCGGTACGGTATCCAAAACTAAGTAGATTCAAAAAGGAGATGGAAATCTCAAGTATTCAATAGCCTAACAGTCTCCTGTGTAATTACTTTTACGTTCAATGAAGGTACGGTCATTTCAACGATTCAGATACGGTAAAAAGAATCTGTTCTACCGTCCACAGAAGAAAATTCGACCGGTACGGTATCCAAAACTAAGTAGATTCAAAAAGGAGATGGAAATCTCAAGTATTCAATAGCCTAACAGTACCCTACGTTCATTATATTCACGTACAATGATGGTACGGTCATTTCAACGCTTCAGAAACGGTAAAAAGAATCTGTTCTAGCGTCCACCGAAGAAAAATCGACAAGTACGGTATCCAAGACTGAGTAGATTCAAATAAAAGATGGAAATTTCAAGTATTCAATAGCCTAACAGTCTCCTGTGTAATTACTTTTACGTACAATGAAGCTACGGTCATTTCAACGCTTCAGATACGGTAAAAAGAATCTGTTCTAGCGTCCACAAAAGAAAATTCGACCGGTACGGTATCCAAAACTAAGTAGATTCAAAAAGGAGATGGAAATCTCAAGTATTCAATTGCCTGACAGTACCCTACGTTCATTATATTCACGTACAATGATGGTACGGTCATTTCAACGCTTCAGATACGGTAAAAAGAATCTGTTCTAGCGTCCACAGAAGAAAATTCGACCGGTACGGTATCCAAAACTAAATAGATTCAAAAAGGAAATGGAAATCTCAAGTATTCAATAGCCTGACATTACCCTACGTTCATTATATTCACGTACAATGATGGTACGGTCATTTCAACGCTTCAGAAACGGTACAAAGAACCTGTTCTACTGTCCACAGAAGAAAAATCGACCGGTACGGTATCCAAAACTAAGTAGATTCAAAAAGGAGATAGAAATCTCAAGTATTCAATAGCCTGACAGTACCCTACGTTCATTATATTCACGTACAATGATGGTACGGTCATTTCAATGCTTCAGATACGGTAAAAAGAATCTGTTCTAGCGTCCACAGAAGAAAATTCGACCGGTACGGTATCCAAAACTAAGTAGATTCAAAAAGGAGATGGAAATCTCAAGTATTCAATAGCCTGACAGTACCCTACGTTCATTATATTCACATACAATGATGGTACGGTTTTCAACGCTTCAGATACGGTAAAAAGAATCTGTTCTAGCGTCCACAGAAGAAAATTCGACCGGTACGGTATCCAAAACTAAATAGATTCAAAAAGGAGATGGAAATCTCAAGTATTCAATAGCCTGACATTACCCTACGTTCATTATATTCACGTACAATGATGGTACGGTCATTTCAACGCTTCAGAAACGGTACAAAGAACCTGTTCTACCGTCCACAGAAGAAAAATCGACCGGTACGGTATCCAAAACTAAGTAGATTCAAATAGGAGATGGGAATCTCAAGTATTCAATAGCCTGACAGTACCCTACGTTCATTATATTCACGTACAATGATGGTACGGTCATTTCAACGCTTCAGAAACGGTAAAAAAAATCTGTTTTACCGTCCACAGAAGAAAATTCCACCGGTACGGTATCCAAAACTAAGTAGATTCAAAAAGGAGATGGAAATCTCAAGTATTCAATAGCCTAACAGTCTCCTGTGTAATTACTTTTACGTTCAATGAAGGTACGGTCATTTCAACGATTCAGATACGGTAAAAAGAATCTGTTCTACCGTCCACAGAAGAAAATTCGACCGGTACGGTATCCAAAACTAAGTAGATTCAAATAGGAGATGGAAATCTCAAGTATTCAATAGCCTGACAGTACCCTACGTTCATTATATTTACGTACAATGATGGTACGGTCATTTCAACGCTTCAGAAACAGTAAAAAAATCTGTTCTACCGTCCACAGAAGAAAAATCGACAAGTACGGTATCCAAGACTGAGTAGATTCAAATAGGAGATGGAAATTTCAAGTATTCAATAGCCTAACAGTCTCCTGTGTAATTACTTTTACGTACAATGAAGGTACGGTCATTTCAACGCTTCAGATACGGTAAAAAGAATCTGTTCTAGCGTCCACAAAAGAAAATTCGACCGGTACGGTATCCAAAACTAAGTAGATTCAAAAAGGAGATAGAAATCTCAAGTATTCAATAGCCTGACAGTACCCTACGTTCATTATATTCACATACAATGATGGTACGGTTTTCAACGCTTCAGATACGGTAAAAAGAATCTGTTCTAGCGTCCACAGAAGAAAATTCGACCGGTACGGTATCCAAAACTAAATAGATTCAAAAAGGAGATGGAAATCTCAAGTATTCAATAGCCTGACAGTACCCTACGTTCATTATATTCACGTACAATGATGGTACGGTCATTTCAACGCTTCAGAAACGGTAAAAACAATCTGTTCTACCGTCCACAGAAGAAAATTCGACCGGTACGGTATCCAAAACTTAGTAGATTCAAATAGGAGATGGAAATCTCAAGTATTCAATAGCCTGACAGTACCCTACGTTCATTATATTCACGTACAATGATGGTACGGTCATTTCAACAATTCAGATACGGTAAAAAGAATCTTTTTCAGCGTCCACAGAAGAAAATTCGACCGGTACGGTATCCAAAACTTAGTAGATTCAAATAGGAGATGGAAATCTCACGTATTCAATAGCCTGACAGTACCCTACGTTCATTATATTCACGTACAATGATGGTACGGTCATTTCAACGCTTCAGAAACGGTAAAAAGAATCTGTTCTACCGTCCACAGAAGAAAAATCGACCGGTACGGTATCCAAAACTAAGTAGATTCAAAAAGGAAATGGAAATCTGAAGTATTCAATAGCCTGACAGTACCCTACGTTCATTATATTCACGTACAATGATGGTACGGTAATTTCAACGCTTCAGAAACGGTAAAAAGAATTTGTTCTACCGTCCACAGAAGAAAATTCCACCGGTACGGTATCCAAAACTAAGTAGATTCAAAAAGGAGATGGAAATCTCAAGTATTCAATAGCCTGACAGTACCCTACGTTCATTATATTCACGTAAAATGATGGTACGGTCATTTCAACGCTTCAGAAACGGTAAAAACAATCTGTTCTACCGTCCACAGAAGAAAATTCGACCGGTACGGTATCCAAAACTTAGTAGATTCAAATAGGAGATGGAAATCTCAAGTATTCAATAGCCTGACAGTACCCTACGTTCATTATATTCACGTACAATGATGGTACGGTCATTTCAACGCTTCAGATACGGTAAAAAGAATCTTTTCTACCGTCCACAGAAGAAAAATCGACAAGTACGGTATCCAAAACTAAGTAGATTCAAAAAGGAGATGGAAATCTCAAGTATTCAATAGCCTGACAGTACCCTACGTTCATTATATTCACGTACAATGATGGTACTGTCATTTCAACGCTTCAGATACGGTAAAAAGAATCGTTTCTACCGTCCACAGAAGAAAATTCGACCGGTACGGTATCCAAAACTTAGTAGATTCAAATAGGAGATAGGAATCTCAAGTATTCAATAGCCTGACAGTACCCTACGTTCATTATATTCACGTACAATGATGGTACGGTCATTTCAACGCTTCAGAAACGGTAAAAAGAATCTGTTCTACCGTCCACAGAAGAAAAATCGACAAGTACGGTATCCAAGACTGAGTAGATTCAAAAAGGCGATGGAAATTTCAAGTATTCAATAGCCTAACAGTCTCCTGTGTAATTACTTTTACGTACAATGAAGGTACGGTCATTTCAACGCTTCAGATACGGTAAAAAGAATCTGTTTTACCGTCCACAGAAGAAAATTCGACCGGTACGGTATCCAAAACTAAGTAGATTCAAAAAGGAGATGGAAATCTCAAGTATTCAATAGCCTGACAGTACCCTACGTTCATTATATTCACGTAAAATGATGGTACGGTTATTTCAACGCTTCAGATACGGTAAAAAGAATCTGTTCTAGCGTCCACAGAAGAAAATTCGACCGGTACGGCATCCAAAACTTAGTAGATTCAAATAGGAGATGGGAATCTCAAGTATTCAATAGCCTGACAGTACCCTACGTTCATTATATTCACGTACAATGATGGTACGGTCATTTCAACGCTTCAGATACGGTAAAAAGAATCGTTTCTACCGTCCACAGAAGAAAAATCGACAAGTACGGTATCCAAAACTAAGTAGATTCAAAAAGGAGATGGAAATTGCAAGTATTCAATTGCCTGACAGTACCCTACGTTCATTATATTCACGTACAATGATGGTACGGTCATTTCAACGCTTCAGATACGGTAAAAAGAATCTTTTCTACCGTCCACAGAAGAAAAATCGACAAGTACGGTATCCAAAACTAAGTAGATTCAAAAAGGAGATGGAAATCTCAAGTATTCAATAGCCTGACAGTACCCTTTGTTCATTATATTCAAGTACAATGATGGTACGGTCATTTCAACGCTTCAGAAACGGTAAAAAGAATCTGTTCTACCGTCCACAGAAGAAAAATCGACAAGTACGGTATCCAAGACTGAGTAGATTCAAAAAGGAGATGGAAATTTCAAGTATTCAATAGCCTAACAGTCTCCTGTGTAATTACTTTTACGTACAATGAAGGTACGGTCATTTCAACGCTTCAGATACGGTAAAAAGAATCTGTTCTACCGTCCACAGAAGAAAATTCGACCGGTACGGTATCCAAAACTTAGAAGATTCAAATAGGAGATGGAAATCTCAAGTATTCAATAGCCTGACAGTACCCTACGTTCATTATATTCACGTACAATGATGGTACGGTCATTTCAACGCTTCAGATACGGTAAAAAGAATCTTTTCTACCGTCCACAGAAGAAAAATCGACAAGTACGGTATCCAAAACTAAGTAGATTCAAAAAGGAGATGGAAATCTCAAGTATTCAATAGCCTGACAGTACCCTACGTTCATTATATTCACGTACAATGATGGTACTGTCATTTCAACGCTTCAGATACGGTAAAAAGAATCTGTTCTAGCGTCCACAGAAGAAAATTCGACCGGTACGGTATCCAAAACTTAGTAGATTCAAATAGGAGATAGGAATCTCAAGTATTCAATAGCCTGACAGTACCCTACGTTCATTATATTCACGTACAATGATGGTACGGTCATTTCAACGCTTCAGAAACGGTAAAAAGAATCTGTTCTACCGTCCACAGAAGAAAAATCGACAAGTACGGTATCCAAGACTGAGTAGATTCAAAAAGGCGATGGAAATTTCAAGTATTCAATAGCCTAACAGTCTCCTGTGTAATTACTTTTACGTACAATGAAGGTACGGTCATTTCAACGCTTCAGATACGGTAAAAAGAATCTGTTCTACCATCCACAGAAGAAAATTCGACCGGTACGGTATCCAAAACTTAGTAGATTCAAATAGGAGATGGAAATCTCAAGTATTCAATAGCCTGACAGTACCCTACGTTCATTTTATTCACGTACAATGATGGTACGGTCATTTCAACGCTTCAGATACGGTAAAAAGAATCTGTTCTAGCGTCCACAGAAGAAAATTCGACCGGTACGGTATCCAAAACTTAGTAGATTCAAATAGGAGATGGGAATCTCAAGTATTCAATAGCCTGACAGTACCCTACGTTCATTATATTCACGTACAATGATGGTACGGTCATTTCAACGCTTCAGATACGGTAAAAAGAATCGTTTCTACCGTCCACAGAAGAAAAATCGACAAGTACGGTATCCAAAACTAAGTAGATTCAAAAAGGAGATGGAAATTGCAAGTATTCAATTGCCTGACAGTACCCTACGTTCATTATATTCACGTACAATGATGGTACGGTCATTTCAACGCCTCAGATACGGTAAAAAGAATCTGTTCTACCGTCCACAGAAGAAAATTTCACCGTTACGGTATCCAAAACTAAGTAGATTCAAAAAGGAGATGGAAATCTCAAGTATTCAATAGCCTAACAGTCTCCTGTGTAATTACTTTTACGTTCAATGAAGGTACGGTCATTTCAACGATTCAGATACGGTAAAAAGAATCTGTTCTACCGTCCACAGAAGAAAATTCGACCGGTACGGTATCCAAAACTAAGTAGATTCAAATAGGAGATGGAAATCTCAAGTATTCAATAGCCTGACAGTACCCTACGTTCATTATATTCACGTACAATGATGGTACGGTCATTTCAACGCCTCAGATACGGTAAAAAGAATCTGTTCTAGCGTCCACAGAAGAAAATTCGACCGGTACGGTATCCAAAACTTAGTAGATTCAAATAGGAGATGGAAATCTCAAGTATTCAATTGCCTGACAGTACCCTACGTTCATTATATTCACGTACAATGATGGTACGGTCATTTCAACGCTTCAGAAACGGTAAAAAGAATCTGTTCTACCGTCCACAGAAGAAAAATCGACCGGTACGGTATCCAAAACTAAGTAGATTCAAACAGCAGATGGAAATCTCAAGTATTCAATGGCCTAACAGTCTCCTGTGTAATTACTTTTACGTTCAATGAAGGTACGGTCATTTCAACGCTTCAGATACGGTAAAAAGAATCTTTTCTAGCGTCCACAGAAGAAAATTTGACCGGTACGGTATCCAAAACTAAGTAGATTCAAATAGGAGATGGAAATCTCAAGTATTCAATAGCCTGACAGTACCCTACGTCCATTATATTCACGTACAATGATGGTACGGTCATTTCAACGCTTCAGAAACGGTAAAAAGAATCTGTTCTACCGTCCACAGAAGAAAAATCGACCGGTACGGTATCCAAAACTAAGTAGATTCAAACAGCAGATGGAAATCTCAAGTATTCAATAGCCTAACAGTCTCCTGTGTAATTACTTTTACGTTCAATGAAGGTACGGTCATTTCAACGCTTCAGATACGGTAAAAAGAATCTTTTCTACCGTCCACAGAAGAAAATTTCACCGTTACGGTATCCAAAACTAAGTAGATTCAAAAAGGAGATGGAAATCTCAAGTATTCAATAGCCTGACAGTACCCTACGTTCATTATATTCACGTACAATGATGGTACGGTCATTTCAACGCTTCAGAAACGGTAAAAAAATCTGTTCTAGCGTCCACAGAAGAAAATTCGACCGGTACGGTATCCAAAACTTAGTAGATCTAAATAGGAGATGGAAATCTCAAGTATTCAATAGCCTGACAGTATCCTACGTTCATTATATTCACGTACAATGATGGTACGGTCATTTCAACGATTCAGATACGGTAAAAAGAATCTTTTCTAGCGTCCACAGAAGAAAATTCGACCGGTACGGTATCCAAAACTAAGTAGATTCAAATAGGAGATGGAAATTTCAAGTATTCAATAGCCTAACAGTCTCCTGTGTAATTACTTTTACGTACAATGAAGGTACGGTCATTTCAACGCTTCAGATACGGTAAAAAGAATCTGTTCTAGCGTCCACAAAAGAAAATTCGACCGGTACGGTATCCAAAACTAAGTAGATTCAAAAAGGAGATGGAAATCTCAAGTATTCAATTGCCTGACAGTACCCTACGTTCATTATATTCACGTACAATGATGGTACGGTCATTCCAACGCTTCAGAAACGGTAAAAAGAATCTGTTCTACCGTCCACAGAAGAAAAATCGACCGGTACGGTATCCAAAACTAAGTAGATTCAAACAGCAGATGGAAATCTCAAGTATTCAATAGCCTGACAGTCTCCTGTGTAATTACTTTTACGTTCAATGAAGGTACGGTCATTTCAACGATTCAGATACGGTAAAAAGAATCTGTTCTACCGTCCACAGAAGAAAATTCGACCCGTACGGTATCCAAAACTAAGTAGATTCAAATAGGAGATGGAAATCTCAAGTATTCAATAGCCTGACAGTACCCTACGTTCATTATATTCACGTACAATGATGGTACGGTCATTTCAACGCTTCAGAAACGGTAAAAAGAATCTGTTCTACCGTCCGCAGAAGAAAATTCCACCGGTACGGTATCCAAAACTAAGTAGATTCAAAAAGGAGATGGAAATCTCAAGTATTCAATAGCCTGACAGTACCCTACGTTCATTATATTCACGTACAATGATGGTACGGTCATTTCAACGCTTCAGAAACAGTAAAAAGAATCTGTTCTACCGTCCACAGAAGAAAATTCGACCGGTAAGGTATCCAAAACTAAGTAGATTCAAAAAGGAGATGAAATCTCAAGTATTCAATAGCCTGACAGTACCCTACGTTCATTATATTCACGTAAAATGATGGTACGGTTATTTCAACGCTTCAGATACGGTAAAAAGAATCTGTTCTAGCGTCCACAAAAGAAAATTCGACCGGTACGGTATCCAAAACTAAGTAGATTCAAAAAGGAGATGGAAATCTCAAGTATTCAATAGCCTGACAGTACCCTACGTTCATTATATTCACATACAATGATGGTACGGTTTTCAACGCTTCAGATACGGTAAAAAGAATCTGTTCTAGCGTCCACAGAAGAAAATTCGACCGGTACGGTATCCAAAACTAAATAGATTCAAAAAGGAGATGGAAATCTCAAGTATTCAATAGCCTGACATTACCCTACGTTCATTATATTCACGTACAATGATGGTACGGTCATTTCAACGCTTCAGAAACGGTAAAAAGAATCTGTTCTACCGTCCACAGAAGAAAAATCGACCGGTACGGTATCCAAAACTAAGTAGATTCAAAAAGGAGATAGAAATCTCAAGTATTCAATAGCCTGACAGTACCCTACGTTCATTATATTCACGTACAATGATGGTACGGTCATTTCAACGCTTCAGATACGGTAAAAAGAATCTGTTCTAGCGTCCACAGAAGAAAATTCGACCGGTACGGTATCCAAAACTTAGTAGATTCAAATAGGAGATGGGAATCTCAAGTATTCAATAGCCTGACAGTACCCTACGTTCATTATATTCACGTACAATGATGGTACGGTCATTTCAACGCTTCAGAAACGGTAAAAAGAATCTGTTTTACCGTCCACAGAAGAAAATTCCACCGGTATGGTATCCAAAACTAAGTAGATTCAAAAAGGAGATGGAAATCTCAAGTATTCAATAGCCTAACAGTCTCCTGTGTAATTACTTTTACGTTCAATGAAGGTACGGTCATTTCAACGATTCAGATACGGTAAAAAGAATCTGTTCTACCGTCCACAGAAGAAAATTCGACCGGTACGGTATCCAAAACTAAGTAGATTCAAATAGGAGATGGAAATCTCAAGTATTCAATAGCCTAACAGTCTCCTGTGTAATTACTTTTACGTACAATGAAGGTACGGTCATTTCAACGCTTCAGATACGGTAAAAAGAATCTGTTCTAGCGTCCACAAAAGAAAATTCGACCGGTACGGTATCCAAAACTAAGTAGATCAAAAAGGAGATGGAAATCTCAAGTATTCAATAGCCTGACAGTACCCTACGTTCATTATATTCACGTACAATGATGGTACGGTCATTTCAACGCTTCAGATACGGTAAAAAGAATCTGTTCTAGCGTCCACAGAAGAAAATTCGACCGGTACGGTATCCAAAACTTAGTAGATTCAAATAGGAGATGGAAATCTCACGTATTCAATAGCCTGACAGTACCCTACGTTCATTATATTTACGTACAATGATGGTACGGTCATTTCAACGCTTCAGAAACGGTAAAAAAAATCTGTTCTACCGTCCACAGAAGAAAAATCGACAAGTACGGTATCCAAGACTGAGTAGATTCAAATAGGAGATGGAAATTTCAAGTATTCAATAGCCTAACAGTCTCCTGTGTAATTACTTTTACGTACAATGAAGGTACGGTCATTTCAACGCTTCAGATACGGTAAAAAGAATCTGTTCTAGCGTCCACAAAAGAAAATTCGACCGGTACGGTATCCAAAACTAAGTAGATTCAAAAAGGAGATGGAAATCTCAAGTATTCAATAGCCTGACAGTACCCTACGTTCATTATATTCACGTACAATGATGGTACGGTCATTTCAACGCTTCAGATACGGTAAAAAGAATCTGTTCTAGCGTCCACAGAAGAAAATTCGACCGGTACGGTATCCAAAACTTAGTAGATTCAAATAGGAGATGGAAATCTCACGTATTCAATAGCCTGACAGTACCCTACGTTCATTATATTCACGTACAATGATGGTACGGTCATTTCAAGGCTTCAGATACGGTAAAAAGAATCTTTTCTAGCGTCCACAGAAGAAAATTCGACCGGTACGGTATCCAAAAGTAAGTAGATTCAAAAAGGAGATGGAAATCTCAAGTATTCAATAGCCTGACAGTACCCTACGTTCATTATATTCACGTACAATGATGGTACGGATATTTCAACGCTTTAGAAACGGTAAAAAGAATCTGTTCTACCGTCCACAGAAGAAAAATCGACCGGTACGGTATCCAAAACTAAGTAGATTCAAAAAGGAGATGGAAATCTCAAGTATTCAATAGCCTGACAGTACCCTACGTTCATTATATTCACGTACAATGATGGTACGGTCATTTCAACGCTTCAGAAACGGTAAAAACAATCTGTTCTACCGTCCACAGAAGAAAATTCGACCGGTACGGTATCCAAAACTTAGTAGATTCAAATAGGAGATGGAAATTGTTAGATTTGAAAATTGGAATAATCCGTCACCGTAGTGGGATGTCAAATAAGAAGCTCTTCACCGTAGTGGGCTGTCTCTCCCTCTGCCCGAAGCAGGGTAACCTTCTAGGTTCTTCTGGGCTGATCACAATTATTGTCTCCTTCGGGGATCGAACCCGGGACCTTCGCCGTCTTAGGCGGGTGCTATACCGACTCAGCTGCCAGAGTGCTTAGCGGACTCATCGAGCAATTAGTGATTGCAGCTCACTTTCTAACACTCTCCCTCAATCACTACGTTGGGCGAGATGTGAATTGTCGTCAGCGCTTAAGCTGGGCCCATAACCTGTTAGATTTGAAAATTGGAATAATCCGTCACCGTAGTGGGATGTCAAATAAGAAGCTCTTCACCGTAGTGGGCTGTCTCTCCCTCTGCCCGAAGCAGGGTAACCTTCTAGGTTCTTCTGGGCTGATCACAATTATTGTCTCCTTCGGGGATCGAACCCGGGACCTTCGCCGTCTTAGGCGGGTGCTATACCGACTCAGCTGCCAGAGTGCTTAGCGGACTCATCGAGCAATTAGTGATTGCAGCTCACTTTCTAACAGAAATCTCAAGTATTCAATAGCCTGACAGTACCCTACGTTCATTATATTCACGTACAATGATGGTACGGTCATTTCAACGCTTCAGATACGGTAAAAAGAATCTTTTCCAGCGTCCACAGAAGAAAATTCGACCGGTACGGTATCCAAAACTTAGTAGATTCAAATAGGAGATGGAAATCTCACGTATTCAATAGCCTGACAGTACCCTACGTTCATTATATTCACGTACAATGATGGTACGGTAATTTCAACGCTTCAGAAACGGTAAAAAGAATCTGTTCTACCGTCCACAGAAGAAAATTCCACCGGTACGGTATCCAAAACTAAGTAGATTCAAAAAGGAGATGGAAATCTCAAGTATTCAATAGCCTGACAGTACCCTACGTTCATTATATTCACGTACAATGATGGTACGGTAATTTCAACGCTTCAGAAACGGTAAAAAGAATCTGTTCTACCGTCCACAGAAGAAAATTCCACCGGTACGGTATCCAAAACTAAGTAGATTCAAAAAGGAGATGGGAATCTCAAGTATTCAATAGCCTGACAGTACCCTACGTTCATTATATTCACGTACAATGATGGTACGGTTATTTCAACGCTTCAGAAACGGTAAAAAGAATCTGTTTTACCGTCCACAGAAGAAAATTCCACCGGTACGGTATCCAAAACTAAGTAGATTCAAAAAGGAGATGGAAATCTCAAGTATTCAATAGCCTAACAGTCTCCTGTGTAATTACTTTTACGTTCAATGAAGGTACGGTCATTTCAACGATTCAGATACGGTAAAAAGAATCTGTTCTACCGTCCACAGAAGAAAAATCGACAAGTACGGTATCCAAAACTAAGTAGATTCAAAAAGGAGATGGAAATTGCAAGTATTCAATTGCCTGACAGTACCCTACGTTCATTATATTCACGTACAATGATGGTACGGTCATTTCAACGCTTCAGATACGGTAAAAAGAATCTTTTCTACCGTCCACAGAAGAAAAATCGACAAGTACGGTATCCAAAACTAAGTAGATTCAAAAAGGAGATGGAAATCTCAAGTATTCAATAGCCTGACAGTACCCTACGTTCATTATATTCACGTACAATGATGGTACGGTCATTTCAACGCTTCAGAAACGGTAAAAAGAATCTGTTCTACCGTCCACAGAAGAAAAATCGACAAGTACGGTATCCAAGACTGAGTAGATTCAAAAAGGAGATGGAAATTTCAAGTATTCAATAGCCTAACAGTCTCCTGTGTAATTACTTTTACGTTCAATGAAGGTACGGTCATTTCAACGCTTCAGATACGGTAAAAAGAATCTGTTCTACCGTCCACAGAAGAAAATTCCACCGGTACGGTATCCAAAACTAAGTAGATTCAAAAAGGAGATGGAAATCTCAAGTATTCAATAGCCTGACAGTACCCTACGTTCATTATATTCACGTACAATGATGGTACGGTCATTTCAACGCTTCAGAAACGGTAAAAAGAATCTGTTCTACCGTCCACAGAAAAAAATTCGACCGGTACGGTATCCAAAACTAAGTAGATTCAAAAAGGAGATGGAAATCTCAAGTATTCAATAGCCTGACAGTACCCTACGTTCATTATATTCACGTAAAATGATGGTACGGTCATTTCAACGCTTCAGATACGGTAAAAAGAATCTGTTCTAGCGTCCACAGAAGAAAATTCGACCGGTACGGTATCCAAAACTTAGTAGATTCAAATAGGAGATGGAAATCTCAAGTATTCAATAGCCTGACAGTACCCTACGTTCATTATATTCACGTACAATGATGGTACGGTCATTTCAACGCTTCAGATACGGTAAAAAGAATCTTTTCTACCGTCCACAGAAGAAAAATCGACAAGTACGGTATCCAAGACTGAGTAGATTCAAAAAGGAGATGGAAATTTCAAGTATTCAATAGCCTAACAGTCTCCTGTGTAATTATATTCACGTACAATGAAGGTACGGTCATTTCAACGCTTCAGATACGGTAAAAAGAATCTTTTCTAGCGTCCACAGAAGAAAATTCGACCGGTACGGTATCCAAAACTTAGTAGATTCAAATAGGAGATGGAAATCTCAAGTATTCAATAGCCTGACAGTACCCTACGTTCATTATATTCACGTACAATGATGGTACGGTCATTTCAACGCTTCAGATACGGTAAAAAGAATCTTTTCTACCGTCCACAGAAGAAAAATCGACAAGTACGGTATCCAAAACTAAGTAGATTCAAAAAGGAGATGGAAATCTCAAGTATTCAATAGCCTGACAGTACCCTACGTTCATTATATTCACGTACAATGATGGTACGGTCATTTCAACGCTTCAGAAACGGTAAAAACAATCTGTTCTACCGTCCACAGAAGAAAATTCGACCGGTACGGTATCCAAAACTTAGTAGATTCAAATAGGAGATGGAAATCTCAAGTATTCAATAGCCTGACAGTACCCTACGTTCATTATATTCACGTACAATGATGGTACGGTCATTTCAACGCTTCAGATACGGTAAAAAGAATCTTTTCTAGCGTCCACAGAAGAAAATTCGACCGGTACGGTATCCAAAACTTAGTAGATTCAAATAGGAGATGGAAATCTCAAGTATTCAATAGCCTGACAGTACCCTACGTTCATTATATTCACGTACAATGATGGTACGGTCATTTCAACGCTTCAGAAACGGTAAAAAGAATCTGTTCTACCGTCCACAGAAGAAAAATCGACCGGTACGGTATCCAAAACTAAGTAGATTCAAAAAGGAGATGGAAATCTCAAGTATTCAATAGCCTGACAGTACCCTACGTTCATTATATTCACGTACAATGATGGTACGGTCATTTCAACGCTTCAGAAACGGTAAAAAGAATCTGTTCTACCGTCCACAGAAGAAAATTCGACCGGTACGGTATCCAAAACTAAGTAGATTCAAATAGGAGATGGAAATCTCAAGTATTCAATAGCCTGACAGTACCCTACGTTCATTATATTCACGTACAATGATGGTACGGTCATTTCAACGCTTCAGATACGGTAAAAAGAATCTGTTCTAGCGTCCACAGAAGAAAATTCGACCGGTACGGTATCCAAAACTTAGTAGATTCAAATAGGAGATGGAAATCTCAAGTATTCAATAGCCTGACAGTACCCTACGTTCATTATATTCACGTACAATGATGGTACGGTCATTTCAACGCTTCAGATACGGTAAAAAGAATCTTTTCTACCGTCCACAGAAGAAAAATCGACAAGTACGGTATCCAAAACTAAGTAGATTCAAATAGGAGATGGAAATCTCAAGTATTCAATAGCCTGACAGTACCCTACGTTCATTATATTCACGTACAATGATGGTACGGTCATTTCAACGCTTCAGAAACGGTAAAAAGAATCTGTTCTACCGTCCACAGAAGAAAAATCGACAAGTACGGTATCCAAGACTGAGTAGATTCAAAAGGAGATGGAAATTCAAGTATTCAATAGCCTAACAGTCTCCTGTGTAATTATTTTCACGTACAATGATGGTACGGTCATTTCAACGCTTCAGATACGGTAAAAAGAATCTGTTCTACCGTCCACAGAAGAAAATTCGACCGGTACGGTATCCAAAACTTAGTAGATTCAAATAGGAGATGGAAATCTCAAGTATTCAATAGCCTGACAGTACCCTACGTTCATTATATTCACGTACAATGATGGTACGGTCATTTCAACGCTTCAGATACGGTAAAAAGAATCTTTTCTACCGTCCACAGAAGAAAAATCGACAAGTACGGTATCCAAAACTAAGTAGATTCAAATAGGAGATGGAAATCTCAAGTATTCAATAGCCTGACAGTACCCTACGTTCATTATATTCACGTACAATGATGGTACGGTCATTTCAACGCTTCAGATACGGTAAAAAGAATCTGTTCTAGCGTCCACAGAAGAAAATTCGACCGGTACGGTATCCAAAACTTAGTAGATTCAAATAGGAGATGGAAATCTCAAGTATTCAATAGCCTGACAGTACCCTACGTTCATTATATTCACGTACAATGATGGTACGGTCATTTCAACGCTTCAGAAACGGTAAAAAGAATCTGTTCTACCGTCCACAGAAGAAAAATCGACAAGTACGGTATCCAAGACTGAGTAGATTCAAATAGGAGATGGAAATCTCAAGTATTCAATAGCCTGACAGTACCCTACGTTCATTATATTCACGTACAATGATGGTACGGTCATTTCAACGCTTCAGATACGGTAAAAAGAATCTGTTCTACCGTCCACAGAAGAAAATTCGACCGGTACGGTATCCAAAACTAAGTAGATTCAAATAGGAGATGGAAATCTCAAGTATTCAATAGCCTGACAGTACCCTACGTTCATTATATTCACGTACAATGATGGTACGGTCATTTCAACGCTTCAGAAACGGTAAAAAGAATCTGTTCTACCGTCCACAGAAGAAAATTCGACCGGTACGGTATCCAAAACTAAGTAGATTCAAATAGGAGATGGAAATCTCAAGTATTCAATAGCCTGACAGTACCCTACGTTCATTATATTCACGTACAATGATGGTACGGTCATTTCAACGCTTCAGAAACGGTAAAAAGAATCTGTTCTACCGTCCACAGAAGAAAATTCGACCGGTACGGTATCCAAAACTAAGTAGATTCAAATAGGAGATGGAAATATCAAGTATTCAATAGCCTTACAGTACCCTACGTTCATTATATTCACGTACAATGATGGTACGGTCATTTCAACGCTTCAGAAACGGTAAAAAGAATCTTTTCTACCGTCCACAGAAGAAAAATCGACCGGTACGGTATCCAAAACTAAGTAGATTCAAATAGGAGATGGAAATCTCAAGTATTCAATAGCCTGACAGTACCCTACGTTCATTATATTCACGTACAATTCACGTACAATGATGGTACGGTCATTTCAACGCTTCAGATACGGTAAAAAGAATCTTTTCTACCGTCCACAGAAGAAAAATCGACCGGTACGGTATCCAAAACTAAGTAGATTCAAATAGGAGATGGAAATCTCAAGTATTCAATAGCCTGACAGTACCCTACGTTCATTATATTCACGTACAATGATGGTACGGTCATTTCAACGCTTCAGATACGGTAAAAAGAATCTGTTCTAGCGTCCACAGAAGAAAATTCGACCGGTACGGTATCCAAAACTTAGTAGATTCAAATAGGAGATGGAAATCTCAAGTATTCAATAGCCTGACAGTACCCTACGTTCATTATATTCACGTACAATGATGGTACGGTCATTTCAACGCTTCAGAAACGGTAAAAAGAATCTGTTCTACCGTCCACAGAAGAAAAATCGACAAGTACGGTATCCAAGACTGAGTAGATTCAAAAAGGAGATGGAAATCTCAAGTATTCAATAGCCTGACAGACCACAACGTTCATTATATTCACGTACAATGATGGTACGGTCATTTCAACGCTTCAGATACGGTAAAAAGAATCTGTTCTACCGTCCACAGAAGAAAATTCGACCGGTACGGTATCCAAAACTTAGTAGATTCAAATAGGAGATGGAAATCTCAAGTATTCAATAGCCTGACAGTACCCTACGTTCATTATATTCACGTACAATGATGGTACGGTCATTTCAACGCTTCAGATACGGTAAAAAGAATCTGTTCTAGCGTCCACAGAAGAAAATTCGACCGGTACGGTATCCAAAACTTAGTAGATTCAAATAGGAGATGGAAATCTCAAGTATTCAATAGCCTGACAGTACCCTACGTTCATTATATTCACGTACAATGATGGTACGGTCATTTCAACGCTTCAGATACGGTAAAAAGAATATTTTCTACCGTCCACAGAAGAAAAATCGACAAGTACGGTATCCAAAACTAAGTAGATTCAAAAAGGAGATGGAAATCTCAAGTATTCAATAGCCTGACAGTACCCTACGTTCATTATATTCACGTACAATGATGGTACGGTCATTTCAACGCCTCAGATACGGTAAAAAGAATCTGTTCTACCGTCCACAGAAGAAAATTCGACCGGTACGGTATCCAAAACTAAGTAGATTCAAATAGGAGATGGAAATCTCAAGTATTCAATAGCCTAACAGTCTCCTGTGTAATTACTTTTACTTACAATGATGGTACGGTCATTTCAACGCTTCAGAAACGGTAAGAAGAATCTGTTCTACCGTCCACAGAAGAAAAATCGACCGGTACGGTATCCAAAACTTAGAAGATTCAAATAGGAGATGGAAATCTCACGTATTCAATAGCCTGACAGTACCCTACGTTCATTATATTCACGTACAATGATGGTACGGTCATTTCAACGCTTCAGATACGGTAAAAAGAATCTGTTCTAGCGTCCACAGAAGAAAATTCGACCGGTACGGTATCCAAAACTTAGTAGATTCAAATAGGAGATGGAAATCTCAAGTATTCAATAGCCTGACAGTACCCTACGTTCATTATATTCACGTACAATGATGGTACGGTCATTTCAACGCTTCAGATACGGTAAAAAGAATCTGTTCTACCGTCCACAGAAGAAAAATCGACCGGTACGGTATCCAAAACTAAGTAGATTCAAATAGGACATGGAAATCTCAAGTATTCAATAGCCTGACAGTACCCTACGTTCATTATATTCACGTACAATGATGGTACGGTCATTTCAACGCTTCAGATACGGTAAAAAGAATCTGTTCTACCGTCCACAGAAGAAAATTCGACCGGTACGGTATCCAAAACTAAGTAGATTCAAATAGGAGATGGAAATCTCAAGTATTCAATAGCCTGACAGTACCCTACGTTCATTATATTCACGTACAATGATGGTACGGTCATTTCAACGCTTCAGATACGGTAAAAAGAATCTGTTCTACCGTCCACAGAAGAAAATTCGACCGGTACGGTATCCAAAACTAAGTAGATTCAAATAGGAGATGGAAATCTCAAGTATTCAATAGCCTGACAGTACCCTACGTTCATTATATTCACGTACAATGATGGTACGGTCATTTCAACGCTTCAGATACGGTAAAAAGAATCTGTTCTACCGTCCACAGAAGAAAATTCGACCGGTACGGTATCCAAAACTTAGTAGATTCAAATAGGAGATGGAAATCTCAAGTATTCAATAGCCTGACAGTACCCTACGTTCATTATATTCACGTACAATGATGGTACGGTCATTTCAACGCTTCAGAAACGGTAAAAATAATCTGTTCTACCGTCCACATAATAAAAATCGACCGGTACGGTATCCAAAACTAAGTAGATTCAAATAGGAGATGGAAATCTCAAGTATTCAATAGCCTGACAGTACCCTACGTTCATTATATTCACGTACAATGATGGTACGGTCATTTCAACGCTTCAGAAACGGTAAAAAGAATCTGTTCTACCGTCCACAGAAGAAAAATCGACAAGTACGGTATCCAAGACTGAGTAGATTCAAATAGGAGATGAAAATCTCAAGTATTCAATAGCCTGACAGTACCCTACGTTCATTATATTCACGTACAATGATGGTACGGTCATTTCAACGCTTCAGATACGGTAAAAAGAATCTGTTCTAGCGTCCACAGAAGAAAATTCGACCGGTACGGTATCCAAAACTTAGTAGATTCAAATAGGAGATGGAAATCTCAAGTATTCAATAGCCTGACAGTACCCTACGTTCATTATATTCACGTACAATGATGGTACGGTCATTTCAACGCTTCAGATACGGTAAAAAGAATCTGTTCTAGCGTCCACAGAAGAAAATTCGACCGGTACGGTATCCAAAACTAAGTAGATTCAAATAGGAGATGGAAATCTCAAGTATTCAATAGCCTGACAGTACCCTACGTTCATTATATTCACGTACAATGATGGTACGGTCATTTCAACGCTTCAGATACGGTAAAAAGAATCTGTTCTAGCGTCCACAGAAGAAAATTCGACCGGTACGGTATCCAAAACTTAGTAGATTCAAATAGGAGATGGAAATCTCAAGTATTCAATAGCCTGACAGTACCCTACGTTCATTATATTCACGTACAATGATGGTAAGGTCATTTCAACGCTTCAGATACGGTAAAAAGAATCTGTTCTACCGTCCACAGAAGAAAAATCGACCGGTACGGTATCCAAAACTAAGTAGATTCAAATAGGAGATGGAAATCTCAAGTATTCAATAGCCTGACAGTACCCTACGTTCATTATATTCACGTACAATGATGGTACGGTCATTTCAACGCTTCAGATACGGTAAAAAGAATCTGTTCTAGCGTCCACAGAAGAAAATTCGACCGGTACGGTATCCAAAACTTAGTAGATTCAAATAGGAGATGGAAATCTCAAGTATTCAATAGCCTGACAGTACCCTACGTTCATTATATTCACGTACAATGATGGTACGGTCATTTCAACGCTTCAGATACGGTAAAAAGAATCTGTTCTACCGTCCACAGAAGAAAATTCGACCGGTACGGTATCCAAAACTAAGTAGATTCAAATAGGAGATGGAAATCTCAAGTATTCAATAGCCTGACAGTACCCTACGTTCATTATATTCACGTACAATGATGGTACGGTCATTTCAACGCTTCAGAAACGGTAAAAAGAATCTGTTCTACCGTCCACAGAAGAAAAATCGACCGGTACGGTATCCAAAACTAAGTAGATTCAAATAGGAGATGGAAATCTCAAGTATTCAATAGCCTGACAGTACCCTACGTTCATTATATTCACGTACAATGATGGTACGGTCATTTCAACGCTTCAGATACGGTAAAAAGAATCTGTTCTAGCGTCCACAGAAGAAAATTCGACCGGTACGGTATCCAAAACTTAGTAGATTCAAATAGGAGATGGAAATCTCAAGTATTCAATAGCCTGACAGTACCCTACGTTCATTATATTCACGTACAATGATGGTACGGTCATTTCAACGCTTCAGATACGGTAAAAAGAATCTGTTCTACCGTCCACAGAAGAAAAATCGACCGGTACGGTATCCAAAACTAAGTAGATTCAAATAGGAGATGGAAATCTCAAGTATTCAATAGCCTGACAGTACCCTACGTTCTTTATATTCACGTACAATGATGGTACGGTCATTTCAACGCTTCAGATACGGTAAAAAGAATCTGTTCTACCGTCCACTGAAGAAAATTCGACCGGTACGGTATCCAAAACTAAGTAGATTCAAACAGCAGATGGAAATCTCAAGTATTCAATACACTAAAATTCTCAACTGTAAATACAATTACGTTCAATGAAGGTACGGTCATTTCAACGATTCAGATACGGTAAAAAGAATCTGTTCTACCGTCCACAGAAGAAAATTCGACCGGTACGGTATCCAAAACTAAGTAGATTCAAATAGGAGATGGAAATCTCAAGTATTCAATAGCCTGACAGTACCCTACGTTCATTATATTCACGTACAATGATGGTACGGTCATTTCAACGCTTCAGATACGGTAAAAAGAATCTGTTCTACCGTCCACAGAAGAAAATTCGACCGGTACGGTATCCAAAACTTAGTAGATTCAAATAGGAGATGGAAATCTCAAGTATTCAATAGCCTGACAGTACCCTACGTTCATTATATTCACGTACAATGATGGTACGGTCATTTCAACGCTTCAGATACGGTAAAAAGAATCTGTTCTACCGTCCACAGAAGAAAAATCGACCGGTACGGTATCCAAAACTAAGTAGATTCAAATAGGAGATGGAAATCTCAAGTATTCAATAGCCTGACAGTACCCTACGTTCATTATATTCACGTACAATGATGGTACGGTCATTTCAACGCTTCAGAAACGGTAAAAAGAATCTGTTCTACCGTCCACAGAAGAAAAATCGACTGGTACGGTATCCAAAACTAAGTAGATTCAAATAGGAGATGGAAATCTCAAGTATTCAATAGCCTGACAGTACCCTACGTTCATTATATTCACGTACAATGATGGTACGGTCATTTCAACCCTTCAGAAACGGTAAAAAGAATCTGTTCTACCGTCCACAGAAGAAAAATCGACCGGTACGGTATCCAAAACTAAGTAGATTCAAATAGGAGATGGAAATCTCAAGTATTCAATAGCCTGACAGTACCCTACGTTCATTATATTCACGTACAATGATGGTACGGTCATTTCAACGCTTCAGAAACGGTAAAAAGAATCTGTTCTACCGTCCACAGAAGAAAAATCGACCGGTACGGTATCCAAAACTAAGTAGATTCAAACAGCAGATGGAAATCTCAAGTATTCAATAGCCTAACAGTCTCCTGTGTAATTACTTTTACGTTCAATGAAGGTACGGTCATTTCAACGATTCAGATACGGTAAAAAGAATCTGTTCTAGCGTCCACAGAAGAAAATTCGACCGGTACGGTATCCAAAACTAAGTAGATTCAAATAGGAGATGGAAATCTCAAGTATTCAATAGCCTGACAGTACCCTACGTTCATTATATTCACGTACAATGATGGTACGGTCATTTCAACGCTTCAGAAACGGTAAAAAGAATCTGTTCTACCGTCCACAGAAGAAAATTCGACCGGTACGGTATCCAAAACTAAGTAGATTCAAATAGGAGATGGAAATCTCAAGTATTCAATAGCCTGACAGTACCCTACGTTCATTATATTCACGTACAATGATGGTACGGTCATTTCAACGCTTCAGATACGGTAAAAAGAATCTGTTCTACCGTCCACAGAAGAAAATTCGACCGGTACGGTATCCAAAACTAAGTAGATTCAAATAGGAGATGGAAATCTCAAGTATTCAATAGCCTGACAGTACCCTACGTTCATTATATTCACGTACAATGATGGTACGGTCATTTCAACGCTTCAGAAACGGTAAAAAGAATCTGTTCTACCGTCCACAGAAGAAAAATCGACCGGTACGGTATCCAAAACTAAGTAGATTCAAATAGGAGATGGAAATCTCAAGTATTCAATAGCCTGACAGTACCCTACGTTCATTATATTCACGTACAATGATGGTACGGTCATTTCAACGCTTCAGATACGGTAAAAAGAATCTGTTCTAGCGTCCACAGAAGAAAATTCGACCGGTACGGTATCCAAAACTTAGTAGATTCAAATAGGAGATGGAAATCTCAAGTATTCAATAGCCTGACAGTACCCTACGTTCATTATATTCACGTACAATGATGGTACGGTCATTTCAACGCTTCAGAAACGGTAAAAAGAATCTGTTCTACCGTCCACAGAAGAAAAATCGACCGGTACGGTATCCAAAACTAAGTAGATTCAAAAAGGAGATGGAAATCTCAAGTATTCAATAGCCTGACAGTACCCTACGTTCATTATATTCACGTACAATGATGGTACGGTCATTTCAACGCTTCAGATACGGTAAAAAGAATCTGTTCTAGCGTCCACAGAAGAAAATTCGACCGGTACGGTATCCAAAACTAAGTAGATTCAAATAGGAGATGGAAATCTCAAGTATTCAATAGCCTGACAGTACCCTACGTTCATTATATTCACGTACAATGATGGTACGGTCATTTCAACGCTTCAGATACGGTAAAAAGAATCTGTTCTAGCGTCCACAGAAGAAAATTCGATCGGTACGGTATCCAAAACTAAGTAGATTCAAATAGGAGATGGAAATCTCAAGTATTCAAAAGCCTGACAGTACCCTACGTTCATTATATTCACGTACAATGATGGTACGGTCATTTCAACGCTTCAGATACGGTAAAAAGAATCTGTTCTACCGTCCACAGAAGAAAAATCGACCGGTACGGTATCCAAAACTAAGTAGATTCAAACAGCAGATGGAAATCTCAAGTATTCAATAGCCTAACAGTCTCCTGTGTAATTACTTTTACGTTCAATGAAGGTACGGTCATTTCAACGATTCAGATACGGTAAAAAGAATCTGTTCTAGCGTCCACAGAAGAAAATTCGACCGGTACGGTATCCAAAACTAAGTAGATTCAAATAGGAGATGGAAATCTCAAGTATTCAATAGCCTGACAGTACCCTACGTTCATTATATTCACGTACAATGATGGTACGGTCATTTCAACGCTTCAGATACGGTAAAAAGAATCTGTTCTAGCGTCCACAGAAGAAAATTCGACCGGTACGGTATCCAAAACTTAGTAGATTCAAATAGGAGATGGAAATCTCAAGTATTCAATAGCCTGACAGTACCCTACGTTCATTATATTCACGTACAATGATGGTACGGTCATTTCAACGCTTCAGAAACGGTAAAAAGAATCTGTTCTACCGTCCACAGAAGAAAAATCGACCGGTACGGTATCCAAAACTTAGTAGATTCAAATAGGAGATGGAAATCTCAAGTATTCAATAGCCTGACAGTACCCTACGTTCATTATATTCACGTACAATGATGGTACGGTCATTTCAACGCTTCAGATACGGTAAAAAGAATCTGTTCTAGCGTCCACAGAAGAAAATTCGACCGGTACGGTATCCAAAACTTAGTAGATTCAAATAGGAGATGGAAATCTCAAGTATTCAATAGCCTGACAGTACCCTACGTTCATTATATTCACGTACAATGATGGTACGGTCATTTCAACGCTTCAGATACGGTAAAAAGAATCTGTTCTAGCGTCCACAGAAGAAAAATCGACCGGTACGGTATCCAAAACTAAGTAGATTCAAACAGCAGATGGAAATCTCAAGTATTCAATAGCCTGACAGTACCCTACGTTCATTATATTCACGTACAATGATGGTACGGTCATTTCAACGCTTCAGATACGGTAAAAAGAATCTGTTCTAGCGTCCACAGAAGAAAATTCGACCGGTACGGTATCCAAAACTTAGTAGATTCAAATAGGAGATGGAAATCTCAAGTATTCAATAGCCTGACAGTACCCTAAGTTCATTATATTCACGTACAATGATGGTACGTTCATTATATTCACGTACAATGATGGTACGGATATACCTTCATTAAAAAGAATCTGTTCTAGCGTCCACAGAAGAAAATATTCAAATAGTCATTTCAACGCTTCAGATACGGTAAAAAGAATCTGTTCTAGCGTCCACAGAAGAAAATTCGACCGGTACGGTATCCAAAACTAAGTAGATTCAAATAGGAGATGGAAATCTCAAGTATTCAATAGCCTGACAGTACCCTACGTTCATTATATTCACGTACAATGATGGTACGGTCATTTCAACGCTTCAGATACGGTAAAAAGAATCTGTTCTAGCGTCCACAGAAGAAAATTCGACCGGTACGGTATCCAAAACTTAGTAGATTCAAATAGGAGATGGAAATCTCAAGTATTCAATAGCCTGACAGTACCCTACGTTCATTATATTCACGTACAATGATGGTACGGTCATTTCAACGCTTCAGATACGGTAAAAAGAATCTGTTCTAGCGTCCACAGAAGAAAATTCGACCGGTACGGTATCCAAAACTTAGTAGATTCAAATAGGAGATGGAAATCTCAAGTATTCAATAGCCTGACAGTACCCTACGTTCATTATATTCACGTACAATGATGGTACGGTCATTTCAACGCTTCAGATACGGTAAAAAGAATCTGTTCTAGCGTCCACAGAAGAAAATTCGACCGGTACGGTATCCAAAACTAAGTAGATTCAAATAGGAGATGGAAATCTCAAGTATTCAATAGCCTGACAGTACCCTACGTTCATTATATTCACGTACAATGATGGTACGGTCATTTCAACGCTTCATTTACGGTAAAAAGAATCTGTTCTAGCGTCCACAGAAGAAAATTCGACCGGTACGGTATCCAAAACTTAGTAGATTCAAATAGGAGATGGAAATCTCAAGTATTCAATAGCCTGACAGTACCCTACGTTCATTATATTCACGTACAATGATGGTACGGTCATTTCAACGCTTCAGATACGGTAAAAAGAATCTGTTCTACCGTCCACAGAAGAAAATTCGACCGGTACGGTATCCAAAACTAAGTAGATTCAAATAGGAGATGGAAATCTCAAGTATTCAATAGCCTGACAGTACCCTACGTTCATTATATTCACGTACAATGATGGTACGGTCATTTCAACGCTTCAGAAACGGTAAAAAGAATCTGTTCTACCGTCCACATAATAAAAATCGACCGGTACGGTATCCAAAACTAAGTAGATTCAAATAGGAGATGGAAATCTCAAGTATTCAATAGCCTGACAGTACCCTACGTTCATTATATTCACGTACAATGATGGTACGGTCATTTCAACGCTTCAGAAACGGTAAAAAGAATCTGTTCTACCGTCCACAGAAGAAAAATCGACCGGTACGGTATCCAAAACTAAGTAGATTCAAATAGGAGATGGAAATCTCAAGTATTCAATAGCCTGACAGTACCCTACGTTCATTATATTCACGTACAATGATGGTACGGTCATTTCAACGCTTCACATACGGTAAAAAGAATCTGTTCTAGCGTCCACAGAAGATAATTCGACCGGTACGGTATCCAAAACTAAGTAGATTCAAATAGGAGATGGAAATCTCAAGTATTCAATAGCCTGACAGTACCCTACGTTCATTATATTCACGTACAATGATGGTACGGTCATTTCAACGCTTCAGAAACGGTAAAAAGAATCTGTTCTACCGTCCACAGAAGAAAATTCGACCGGTACGGTATCCAAAACTAAGTAGATTCAAACAGCAGATGGAAATCTCAAGTATTCAATAGCCTAACAGTACCCTACGTTCATTATATTCACGTACAATGATGGTACGGTCATTTCAACGCTTCAGAAACGGTAAAAAGAATCTGTTCTACCGTCCACAGAAGAAAAATCGACCGGTACGGTATCCAAAACTAAGTAGATTCAAACAGCAGATGGAAATCTCAAGTATTCAATAGCCTGACAGTCTCCTGTGTAATTATTTTACGTTCAATGAAGGTACGGTCATTTCAACGCTTCAGATACGGTAAAAAGAATCTGTTCTAGCGTCCACAGAAGAAAATTCGACCGGTACGGTATCCAAAACTAAGTAGATTCAAATAGGAGATGGAAATCTCAAGTATTCAATAGCCTGACAGTACCCTACGTTCATTATATTCACGTACAATGATGGTACGGTCATTTCAACGCTTCAGATACGGTAAAAAGAATCTGTTCTACCGTCCACAGAAGAAAATTTGACCGGTACGGTATCCAAAACTAAGTAGATTCAAATAGGAGATAGGAATCTCAAGTATTCAATAGCCTGACAGTACCCTACGTTCATTATATTCACGTACAATGATGGTACGGTCATTTCAACGCTTCAGATACGGTAAAAAGAATCTGTTCTAGCGTCCACAGAAGAAAATTTGACCGGTACGGTATCCAAAACTAAGTAGATTCAAATAGGAGATGGAAATCTCAAGTATTCAATAGCCTGACAGTACCCTACGTTCATTATATTCACGTACAATGATGGTACGGTCATTTCAACGCTTCAGATACGGTAAAAAGAATCTGTTCTAGCGTCCACAGAAGAAAATTCGACCGGTACGGTATCCAAAACTAAGTAGATTCAAACAGCAGATGGAAATCTCAAGTATTCAATAGCCTAACAGTCTCCTGTGTAATTACTTTTACGTACAATGAAGGTACGGTCATTTCAACGCTTCAGATACGGTAAAAAGAATCTGTTCTACCGTCCACAGAAGAAAAATCGACCGGTACGGTATCCAAAACTAAGTAGATTCAAATAGGAGATGGAAATCTCAAGTATTCAATAGCCTGACAGTACCCTACGTTCATTATATTCACGTACAATGATGGTACGGTCATTTCAACGCTTCAGAAACGGTAAAAAGAATCTGTTCTACCGTCCACAGAAGAAAAATCGACCGGTACGGTATCCAAAACTAAGTAGATTCAAACAGCAGATGGAAATCTCAAGTATTCAATAGCCTAACAGTCTCCTGTGTTACTATTCACGTACAATGTTGGTACAATCATTTCAACGCTTCAGAAACGGTAAAAAGAATCTGTTGTACCGTCCACAGATAAAAAATCGACCGGTACGGTATCCAAAACTTAGTAGATTCAAATAGGAGATGGAAATCTCAAGTATTCAATAGCCTGACAGTACCCTACGTTCATTATATTCACGTACAATGATGGTACGGTCATTTCAACGCTTCAGAAACGGTAAAAAGAATCTGTTCTACCGTCCACAGAAGAAAAATCGACCGGTACGGTATCCAAAACTAAGTAGATTCAAACAGCAGATGGAAATCTCAAGTATTCAATAGCCTAACAGTCCCTGTTCATTATATTACGTTCAATGAAGGTACGGTCATTTCAACGCTTCAGAAACGGTAAAAAGAATCTGTTCTACCGTCCACAGAAGAAAAATCGACCGGTACGGTATCCAAAACTAAGTAGATTCAAATAGGAGATGGAAATATCAAGTATTAAATAGCCTGACAGAATCAGTAGTAATTAGTATTACGTTCAATGAAGGTACGGTCATTTCAACGCTTCAGATACGGTAAAAAGAATCTTTTCTAGCGTCCACAGAAGAAAATTCGACCGGTACGGTATCCAAAACTAAGTAGATTCAAATAGGAGATGGAAATCTCAAGTATTCAATAGCCTGACAGTACCCTACGTTCATTATATTCACGTACAATGATGGTACGGTCATTTCAACGCTTCAGATACGGTAAAAAGAATCTGTTCTAGCGTCCACAGAAGAAAATTCGACCGGTACGGTATCCAAAACTAAGTAGATTCAAATAGGAGATGGAAATCTCAAGTATTCAAAAGCCTGACAGTACCCTACGTTCATTATATTCACGTACAATGAAGGTACGGTCATTTCAACGATTCAGAAACGGTAAAAAGAATCTGTTCTAGCGTCCACAGAAGAAAAATCGACCGGTACGGTATCCAAAACTGAGTAGATTCAAATAGGAGATGGAAATCTCAAGTATTCAATAGCCTGACAGTACCCTACGTTCATTATATTCACGTACAATGATGGTACGGTCATTTCAACGCTTCAGAAACGGTAAAAAGAATCTGTTCTACCGTCCACAGAAGAAAAATCGACCGGTACGGTATCCAAAACTAAGTAGATTCAAACAGCAGATGGAAATCTCAAGTATTCAATAGCCTAACAGTCTCCTGTGTAATTACTTTTACGTTCAATGAAGGTACGGTCATTTCAACGCTTCAGATACGGTAAAAAGAATCTGTTCTAGCGTCCACAGAAGAAAATTCGACCGGTACGGTATCCAAAACTAAGTAGATTCAAATAGGAGATGGAAATCTCAAGTATTCAATAGCCTGACAGTACCCTACGTTCATTATATTCACGTACAATGATGGTACGGTCATTTCAACGCTTCAGAAACGGTAAAAAGAATCTGTTCTACCGTCCACAGAAGAAAAATCGACCGGTACGGTATCCAAAACTGAGTAGATTCAAATAGGAGATGGAAATCTCAAGTATTCAATAGCCTGACAGTACCCTACGTTCATTATATTCACGTACAATGATGGTACGGTCATTTCAACGCTTCAGAAACGGTAAAAAGAATCTGTTCTAGCGTCCACAGAAGAAAATTTGACCGGTACGGTATCCAAAACTAAGTAGATTCAAATAGGAGATGGAAATCTCAAGTATTCAATAGCCTGACAGTACCCTACGTTCATTATATTCACGTACAATGATGGTACGGTCATTTCAACGCTTCAGATACGGTAAAAAGAATCTGTTCTAGCGTCCACAGAAGAAAATTCGACCGGTACGGTATCCAAAACTAAGTAGATTCAAAAAGGAGATGGAAATCTCAAGTATTCAATAGCCTGACAGTACCCTACGTTCATTATATTCACGTACAATGATGGTACGGTCATTTCAACGCTTCAGAAACGGTAAAAAGAATCTGTTCTATCGTCCACAGAAGAAAAATCGACAGGTACGGTATCCAAGACTGAGTAGATTCAAATAGGAGATGGAAATCTCAAGTATTCAATAGCCTAACAGTACCCTACGTTCATTATATTCACGTACAATGATGGTACGGTCATTTCAACGCTTCAGATACGGTAAAAAGAATCTGTTCTAGCGTCCACAGAAGAAAATTCGACCGGTACGGTATCCAAAACTAAGTAGATTCAAAAAGGAGATGGAAATCTCAAGTATTCAATAGCCTGACAGTACCCTACGTTCATTATATTCACGTACAATGATGGTACGGTCATTTCAACGCCTCAGATACGGTAAAAAGAATCTGTTCTATCGTCCACAGAAGAAATTTCGACCGGTACGGTATCCAAAACTTAGTAGATTCAAATAGGAGATGGAAATCTCAAGTATTCAATAGCCTAACAGTCTCCTGTGTAATTACTTTTACTTAGAATGAAGGTACGTTCATTTCAACGCTTCAGATACGGTAAAAAGAATCTGTTCTAGCGTCCACAGAAGAAAATTCGACCGGTACGGTATCCAAAACTAAGTAGATTCAAATAGGAGATGGAAATCTCAAGTATTCAATAGCCTGACAGTACCCTACGTTCATTATATTCACGTACAATGATGGTACGGTCATTTCAACGCTTCAGAAACGGTAAAAAGAATCTGTTCTACCGTCCACAGAAGAAAAATCGACCGGTACGGTATCCAAAACTAAGTAGATTCAAACAGCAGATGGAAATCTCAAGTATTCAATAGCCTAACAGTCTCCTGTGTAATTACTTTTACGTGCAATGAAGGTACGGTCATTTCAACTATTCAGAAACGGTAAAAAGAATCTGTTCTACCGTCCACAGAAGAAAAATTGACCGGTACGGTATCCAAAACTAAGTAGATTCAAATAGGAGATGGAAATCTCAAGTATTCAATAGCCTGACAGTCTCCTGTTAATTATATTCACGTTCAATGAAAATACGGTCATTTCAACGCTTCAGAAACGGTAAAAAGAATCTGTTCTAGCGTCCAGAGAAGAAAATTCGACCGGTACGGTATCCAAAACTAAGTAGATTCAAATAGGAGTTGAAAATCTCAAGTATTCAATAGTCTGACAGTACCCTACGTTCATTATATTCACGTACAATACGGTCATTTCAACGCTTCAGAAACGGTAAAAAGAATCTGTTCTAGCGTCCACAGAAGAAAATTCGACCATTACGGTATCCAAGACTGAGTAGATTCAAATAGGAGATGGAAATCTCAAGTATTCAATAGCCTAACAGTCTCCTGTGTAATTACTTTTACGTACAATGAAGGTAGGGTCATTTCAACCATTCAGAAACGGTAAAAAGAATCTGTTCAACCGTCCACAGAAGAAAAATCGACCGGTACGGTATCCAAGACTGAGTAGATTCAAATAGGAGATGGAAATCTCAAGTATTCAATAGCCTGACAGTACCCTACGTTCATTATATTCACGTACAATGATGGTACGGTCATTTCAACGCTTCAGAAACGGTAAAAAGAATCTGTTCTAGCGTCCACAGAAGAAAATTCGACCGGTACGGTATCCAAAACTAAGTAGATTCAAATAGGAGATGGAAATCTCAAGTATTCAATAGCCTGACAGTACCCTACGTTCATTATATTCACGTACAATGATGGTACGGTCATTTCAACGCTTCAGATACGGTAAAAAGAATCTTTTCTAGCGTCCACAGAAGAAAATTTGACCGGTACGGTATCCAAAACTAAGTAGATTCAAATAGGAGATGGAAATCTCAAGTATTCAATAGCCTGACAGTACCCTACGTTCATTATATTCACGTACAATGATGGTACGGTCATTTCAACGCTTCAGAAACGTTAAAAAGAATCTGTTCTATCGTCCACAGAAGAAAAATCGACAGGTACGGTATCCAAGACTGAGTAGATTCAAATAGGAGATGGAAATCTCAAGTATTCAATAGCCTAACAGTCTCCTGTGTAATTACTTTTACGTACAATGAAGGTACGGTCATTTCAACGCTTCAGATACGGTAAAAAGAATCTGTTCTA
This sequence comes from Ceriodaphnia dubia, assembly GCA_022539655.2. Taxonomy (NCBI): domain Eukaryota; kingdom Metazoa; phylum Arthropoda; class Branchiopoda; order Diplostraca; family Daphniidae; genus Ceriodaphnia; species Ceriodaphnia dubia. The sequence goes on along the minus strand of JAKUCG020000236.1, from coordinate 27,517 downwards.
CCGTCCACAGAAGAAAATTCGACCGGTACGGTATCCAAAACTAAGTAGATTCAAATAGGAGATGGAAATCTCAAGTATTCAATAGCCTGACAGTACCCTACGTTCATTATATTCACGTACAATGATGGTACGGTCATTTCAACGCTTCAGAAACGGTAAAAAGAATCTGTTCTACCGTCCACAGAAGAAAAATCGACCGGTACGGTATCCAAAACTAAGTAGATTCAAACAGCAGATGGAAATCTCAAGTATTCAATAGCCTAACAGTCTCCTGTGTAATTACTTTTACGTACAATGAAGGTACGGTCATTTCAACGCTTCAGATACGGTAAAAAGAATCTGTTCTACCGTCCACAGAAGAAAAATCGACCGGTACGGTATCCAAAACTAAGTAGATTCAAACAGCAGATGGAAATCTCAAGTATTCAATAGCCTAACAGTCTCCTGTGTAATTACTTTTACGTACATTGAAGGTACGGTCATTTCAACGCTTCAGATACGGAAAAAAGAATCTGTTCTACCGTCCACAGAAGAAAAATCGACCAGTACGGTATCCAAGACTGAGTAGATTCAAATAGGAGATGGAAATCTCAAGTATTCAATAGCCTGACAGTACCCTACGTTCATTATATTCACGTACAATGATGGTACGATCATTTCAACGCTTCAGAAACGGTAAAAAGAATCTGTTCTACCGTCCACAGAAGAAAAATCGACTTGTACGGTATCCAAAACTAAGTAGATTCAAACAGCAGATGGAAATCTCAAGTATTCAATAGCCTAACAGTCTCCTGTGGAATTACTTTTACGTGCAATGAAGGTACGGTCATTTCAACTATTCAGAAACGGTAAAAAGAATCTGTTCTACCGTCCACAGAAGAAAAATTGACCGGTACGGTATCCAAAACTAAGTAGATTCAAATAGGAGATGGAAATCTCAAGTATTCAATAGCCTGACAGTCTCCTGTGTAATTAGTTTTACGTTCAATGAAGGTACGGTCATTTCAACGCTTCAGATACGGTAAAAAGAATCTGTTCTAGCGTCCACAGAAGAAAATTCGACCGGTACAGTATCCAAAACTAAGTAAATTCAAATAGGAGATGGAAATCTCAAGTATTCAATAGCCTGACAGTCTCCTGTGTAATTAGTTTTACGTTCAATGAAGGTAGGGTCATTTCAACCATTCAAAAACGGTAAAAAGAATCTGTTCAACCGTCCACAGAAGAAAATTCGACCGGTATGGTATCCAAAACTTAGTAGATTCAAATAGGAGATGGAAATCTCAAGTATTCAATAGCCTGACAGTACCCTACGTTCATTATATTCACGTACAATGATGGTACGGTCATTTCAACGCATCAGATACGGTAAAAAGAATCTGTTCTACCGTCCACAGAAGAAAATTCGACCGGTACGGTATCCCAAACTTAGTAGATTCAAAAAGGAGATGGAAATCTCAAGTATTCAATAGCCTAACAGTCTCCTGTGTAATTACTTTTACGTTCAATGAAGGTACGGTCATTTCAACGATTCAGATACGGTAAAAAGAATCTGTTCTAGCGTCCACAGAAGAAAATTCGACCGGTATGGTATCCAAAACTTAGTAGATTCAAATAGGAGATGGAAATCTCAAGTATTTAATAGCCTGACAGTACCCTACGTTCATTATATTCGCGTACAATGATGGTACGGTCAATTCAACCCCTCAGATACGGTAAAAAGAATCTGTTCTAGCGTCCACAGAAGAAAATTCGACCGGTACAGTATCCAAAACTTAGTAGATTCAAATAGGAGATGGAAAACTCAAGTATTCAATAGCCTGACAGTACCCTACGTTCATTATATTCACGTACAATGATGGTACGGTCATTTCAACGCTTCAGAAACGGTAAAAAGAATCTGTTCTACCGTCCACAGAAGAAAAATCGACAAGTACGGTATCCAAGACTGAGTAGATTCAAATAGGAGATGGAAATCTCAAGTATTCAATAGCCTAACAGTCTCCTGTGTAATTACTTTTACGTACAATGAAGGTACGGTCATTTCAACGTTTCAGATACGGTAAAAAGAATCTGTTCTAGCGTCCACAGAAGAAAATTCGACCGGTACAGTATCCAAAACTAAGTAGATTCAAATAGGAGATGGAAATCTCAAGTATTCAATAGCCTGACAGTCTCCTGTGTAATTAGTTTTACGTTCAATGAAGGTACGGTCATTTCAACGCTTCAGATACGGTAAAAAGAATCTGTTCTAGAGTCCACAGAAGAAAATTCGACCGGTACAGTATCCAAAACTAAGTAAATTAAAATAGGAGATGGAAATCTCAAGTTTTCAATAGCCTGACAGTCTCCTGTGTAATTAGTTTTACGTTCAATGAACGTAGGGTCATTTCAACCATTCAAAAACGGTAAAAAGAATCTGTTCAACCGTCCACAGAAGAAAAATCGACCGGTACGGTATCCAAGACTGAGAAGATTCAAATAGGAGATGGAAATCTCAAGTATTCAATAGCCTGACAGTACCCTACGTTCATTATATTCACGTACAATGATGGTACGATCATTTCAACGCTTCAGAAACGGTAAAAAGAATCTGTTCTTGCGTCAACAGAAGAAAATTTGACCGGTACGGTATCCAAAACTAAGTAGATTCAAATAGGAGATGGAAATCTCAAGTATTCAATAGCCTGACAGTACCCTACGTTCATTATATTCACGTACAATGATGGTACGGTCATTTCAACGCTTCAGATACGGTAAAAAGAATCTTTTCTAGCGTCCACAGAAGAAAATTTGACCGGTACGGTATCCAAAACTAAGTAGATTCAAATAGGAGATGGAAATCTCAAGTCTTCAATAGCCTAACAGTCTCCTGTGTAATTACTTTTACGTTCAATGAAGGTACGGTCATTTCAACGATTCAGATACGGTAAAAAGAATCTGTTCTAGCGTCCACAGAAGAAAATTCGACCGGTATGGTATCCAAAACTTAGTAGATTCAAATAGGAGATGGAAATCTCAAGTATTCAATAGCCTGACAGTACCCTACGTTCATTATATTCACGTACAATGATGGTACGGTCATTTCAACGCTTCAGATACGGTAAAAAGAATCTGTTCTACCGTCCACAGAAGAAAATTCGACCGGTACGGTATCCAAAACTTAGTAGATTCAAAAAGGAGATGGAAATCTCAAGTATTCAATAGCCTAACAGTCTCCTGTGTAATTACTTTTACGTTCAATGAAGGTACGGTCATTTCAACGATTCAGATACGGTAAAAAGAATCTGTTCTAGCGTCCACAGAAGAAAATTCGACCGGTATGGTATCCAAAACTTAGTAGATTCAAATAGGAGATGGAAATCTCAAGTATTTAATAGCCTGACAGTACCCTACGTTCATTATATTCGCGTACAATGATGGTACGGTCATTTCAACGATTCAGATACGGTAAAAAGAATCTGTTCTAGCGTCCACAGAAGAAAATTCGACCGGTATGGTATCCAAAACTTAGTAGATTCAAATAGGAGATGGAAATCTCAAGTATTCAATAGCCTGACAGTACCCTACGTTCATTATATTCACGTACAATGATGGTACGGTCATTTCAACGCTTCAGATACGGTAAAAAGAATCTGTTCTACCGTCCACAGAAGAAAATTCGACCGGTACTGTTGAGATATCAACCTCGCCATCTAGCGGTGGATGATGCAAGCAGGTGGTTGCAACGGATCTACGGGGGGTCCAGAGCGTGACAGAGAAGAGAGCAGGAAGAACACGTGCGTCAGCAGCGTCCTAGCGATTTTGAATTCGTGATTGATTGTCCCTAAGTTATTAGTCAAGAAGTGTACGTGTGTTGAGTTGATCAAGAAGGAGGTAAACCACACGATGTTAAGCCGTGTGATCAATACATTTATGTTGAGAACAACTCTTTTGAAACCCATTCTTTAACAGGTTATGGGCCCAGTGTTGGCACGCTTAACTAAGAATGGAAGAAAACCTATCACTCGATGCCATCAGGCACATCAAAAGATTTGATGGAACGATGTTCCAAAACTGGAAGCATGGTATGGAATTGATGTTCGAGTTTAAAGATGTTAAGGATATTGTTGAGGTAATAATGGACCTTGATTTTGTCTCATCGTAACAACATGATGTACATTTCTGATTTTTACAACATCAATTCAGGGCACGGAGACTTGTCCTGTCCCTAAAACAGAAGTTGACAATGGAGTCACGGTGACTCTTAATGAAGATGAGATTTTCTGGTGGAATAAGAAAGATTGCTATGCCAGGCTGATGATATTCAATGCCAACGATGAAACCAGACAAAAAGCTCTCCTCAATTGCAAAAGTGCCAACGAGATGTGGACCAGACTGAACACACAATATTTACAGAGAGCGGCTGATAACAAACATTTACTGCACAGAGAGTTTCTGAACCTTAGGTACAGTTGTGTATTCATACTGTTAGAAGCTAACAACAACTAACTCCCAATTTATTATCATTAGTTATGTGAATGGTGACGACATCATGAATCATGTGACGGCACTAGAGTCGATGGCTGCTCAGCTGAATGATTTAGGTGTAAGCGTAACCGATCATGACATCATGACAAAGATTGTGTGCAGTCTACCTGGGAGATTCGACAATCTCGTTTCTTCATGGGATGGTATGCCAGAAAGCGAAAAGACTTTACTGGCTCTGCGGGCGAGACTCGTCTCTGAAGAACGAAAAATCACATTGAGAAATGCACAAGCTCAAGCAAATAATACTGGAAATGATCAGACGCAAAACCATGCTAACAGTGCATTTATTGGAAATGGAGGTGGAAAACGAGGTGGTAGAGGAGGTTTTAAAGGAAACAGATATTTCAATTCGGTAAGACGAAACAATTACTCATCTATGATTGAAAACAACAATAGTAAATCATGTTAATACCTACTATAGGGAGACAAACCGAAGATTGATAGATCAAAGGTTGTGTGCGGATATTGTGGAAAGACTGGACATTTTGCTTCTGAGTGCCGAACAAGGATCGCCGATGAGGGGGCTAGGCAAGGAGGCGAGAAGAGAGCAAATGTAGCAAACACTAATGAAAGAAACGAAGGAGAAGCAACTTTTTCCTGTGTGTCAACAGATTGTCTGAGAGCATCCGAACCAAACGCATTTTATCTGGATTCAGGATGCACAGAACATATGTCGGATCAACGCCACCTTTTCACCAATTTTCAAAATATTCCACGAAACACGAAGCCAATCGATGGAATTGGAGGAACCAAGCTGTATGCCCATGGATTTGGAGACATAAAAGTCACAAGATTGTCTGGAGAGATACGAAGCACGGGCTGGTTGAAGAATGTATTATATGTACCCGGTCTAACGATAAATCTCGTATCAGTGGCTTGCGTTACCGAGTCGGGACTCAATGTGGTTTTTCAAAACTCATCAGTAAACATTATGAAAAACAACAACATCGTGATGACCGGATCAAGAATTGGAAAAACACTATACCGGTTGGACATATCTACTGACTTTACCATCACTGGATGTTTCACAGCCAACTCAAACCTAACGGACCTTGACAGATGGCATGAGCGGCTCGCCCATGTAAACACAAACGTAGTCAAGAAAATGGCAACAAGCACAAACGTGATAGGAATCACTCTGGATGATAAGAATACAGAAGATGGAAAGGTCTGCCATGGATGCAACCTTGGTAAAATGCACAAACTACCATTCAACCTGAGCTCGTTCAAATCACGAAGAATTGGAGAACTTATACACTCAGATGTTGTCGGTCCCATGCAAACGGCGACACCTAAAGGAGCCCGATACTACATTGTATTCAAAGATGATTATAGTCGCTACAAAATGGTGTATTTCCTGAAGAACAAATCCGAGGCTGCGGAGGCCTTTATGCAATTTACCAAAAAGATGTTCTGTGAAACTGGAAAGAAGGTGGACACACTACGATCGGACAACGGTGGAGAGTTCACTGGGAAGGAATTTGTCGATTGGCTGATGTGCAATGGTATAAAGCAGCAAACCAGCGCACCTTACACTCCAGAACAAAATGGAAAAGCAGAACGGGACCATCGTACAACAGTCGAAGCGGCTCGGAGCATGATTCATCATAACGGAATTCCGGTTTTTCTATGGGCAGAGGCAGTAAATCACGCAGTCTACGTTTTAAACAGATGCCTAACAGCCAATACGAACATCACTCCATATGAGATGTGGCATAAAAGAAAGCCAGACCTAACGAATTTACGGATTTTTGGTTCAGTAACCTATGTCCTGACGCCTGAATCTGATAGGCAGAAACTGGATCCCAAAGCTCAAAAAGGAATCTATGTTGGCGAAAGTGAGAGTCAGAAGGCAAGCCGAGTCTATATTGAATCGTCGGGAAAGATCATAATCAGCAGACATATCAAAGTATATGAAGACTCGACGAACAAAGGCGATGGAGATGTCAACAAAGAAGAAGCACATGATTGTGATAAAGATGAAGATCAAGTTGACCCCGATGCGGGAGACAAGAGCGCCATTAAAAGGAAGTCAGATTCATTTGCCGAACCTATTCGACAGTCCAAGAGAGGACACATTCCGAAGAAGCTCCATCAAATGGAAACGTACCTCGGGATGTACGCGGAATCATCGTCTGTTGACCCTATCACGCTGTCATTTGTGGCATTGTCGATTGTCAACCATGAACCTCAGTCTTTTCATGAAGCAATAAACTCGACGGACAAGGATTTGTGGAAGATCGCAATGGACGAAGAGATGCAATCTCACTATACGAACAACACATGGACAGTAGTGCCTCTTCCCTCAGGTCGAACTTGCATTCCGAGTGGTTGGAACTTCCGGATTAAGACTGATCAACATGGTCAACTCAAGAGGAGAAAGGCGAGATTCTTTGCGAAAGGATACAGACAAGTGAAAGGGATTGATTTTCAAGAATCTTTTGCTCCTGTTGTTCGGTATGACTCGCTTCGAGTCGTCCTTGCCATTGCTGCTTCACATGATCTGGAACTTGTGCAACTCGACGTTAAAACTGCATTTCTCAATGGTGAAGTCGATGAAGAGATCTATATAGCACAACCACAAGGATACACCATCGTAGGCCGCGAATTGGAAGTTTGCAGACTGAACAAGGCAATTTATGGAATTCGGCAAGCGTCTCGAATTTGGAACCAGCGGCTGCATTCGGTCTTACTATCGTTCGGTCTCAAGCAGTGCAATGCGGATCCCTGTATTTATTCGCGAATCGGCAAAAATGATACAATCATATTGGCTATCTGGGTTGACGACGGACTCGTCGCCGGGAGTAACATGGTCGTTATCAATCAGCTCATTGCATTGCTCAAAACTGAGTTCGAGATCGTGTTTGGACCTGCGGACCACTTTGTGGGAATTGTAATTCACCGAGACCGGATGAACAAAAGAATCTATCTATCGGCTCCACATTATATTGACAAGATCCTTGCCAAATTCAACATGGCCAATGCACACCCGGTATCACTTCCGGCCGACAAAGGTGGGATACGTCTGTCGAAGAATATGGGACCTGTAGACGACGAAGAACGGGAATCGATGTCGAAGATCCCCTACCGCGAAGCAGTGGGGTGTATAATGTACGCAGCTATCACCCTACGGCCCGATATCGCATTTCAAGCTGGTCAAATTGCACAACACTGCGAGAACCCGGGTCTCAAGCACTGGAATGCTGTGAAGAGGGTATTGAGATACCTTGCTGGAACAAAGAATCACGGTCTATGCTTCGGCGGCAGCGAATCAAATGCCAACGAACTTGTGGGATATTCAGATGCGGATTACGGAGGGGACATTGAAACCAGACGATCTACTTCGGGATCCATTTTCAAACTAAATGGTGGACCGGTTACATGGTCCAGCAAGAGACAACCTATCGTAGCCCTCTCAACGATGGAGTCCGAATACATAGCCGCAAGTGATACAGGACGCGAAGCAAAGTGGCTGAGACTACTTCTATCAGAACTTGGACTTCCTCAGAAATCTCCAACAAAAATCTGGTGCGACAACGAGAGCGCTATTGCATTAGCAAGGAACCCTGAGTATCATAAGAGGTCAAAACACATTGATGTGCGATATCATCATTTGAGAGAATTGGTATTCAACAAAGTGATTGATATTGAATATGTGAACACTAAAGAACAGTTGGCTGATTTCTTGACGAAGCCGGTGGACATTGAGAGTTCGGAAAGAATCAAGAAAAATCTTGGAATTGTGAAGGTACAACCCGGGAACAATTAAGATGAAACTTCAGACAACGTTGGATACTCAAGAAATGGAAAAACTCAAGAAAGAATTTTTTTTTTTTTTTGTTTGTTTATAAATTCAATTGATTCTAATCATTTACAACCGTAATTTTTTCAGTTCATCGCATTTTTTTTTAAAACTGTTTTGCCTTTAAGTCGTTGCGGCTGGATGGCTAGTTTGAGAAGGAGTGTTGAGATATCAACCTCGCCATCTAGCGGTGGATGATGCAAGCAGGTGGTTGCAACGGATCTACGGGGGGTCCAGAGCGTGACAGAGAAGAGAGCAGGAAGAACACGTGCGTCAGCAGCGTCCTAGCGATTTTGAATTCGTGATTGATTGTCCCTAAGTTATTAGTCAAGAAGTGTATGTGTGTTGAGTTGATCAAGAAGGAGGTAAACCACACGATGTTAAGCCGTGTGATCAATACATTTATGTTGAGAACAACTCTTTTGAAACCCATTCTTTAACAGGTTATGGGCCCAGTGTTGGCACGCTTAACTAAGAATGGAAGAAAACCTATCACTCGATGCCATCAGGCACATCAAAAGATTTGATGGAACGATGTTCCAAAACTGGAAGCATGGTATGGAATTGATGTTCGAGTTTAAAGATGTTAAGGATATTGTTGAGGTAATAATGGACCTTGATTTTGTCTCATCGTAACAACATGATGTACATTTCTGATTTTTACAACATCAATTCAGGGCACGGAGACTTGTCCTGTCCCTAAAACAGAAGTTGACAATGGAGTCACGGTGACTCTTAATGAAGATGAGATTTTCTGGTGGAATAAGAAAGATTGCTATGCCAGGCTGATGATATTCAATGCCAACGATGAAACCAGACAAAAAGCTCTCCTCAATTGCAAAAGTGCCAACGAGATGTGGACCAGACTGAACACACAATATTTACAGAGAGCGGCTGATAACAAACATTTACTGCACAGAGAGTTTCTGAACCTTAGGTACAGTTGTGTATTCATACTGTTAGAAGCTAACAACAACTAACTCCCAATTTATTATCATTAGTTATGTGAATGGTGACGACATCATGAATCATGTGACGGCACTAGAGTCGATGGCTGCTCAGCTGAATGATTTAGGTGTAAGCGTAACCGATCATGACATCATGACAAAGATTGTGTGCAGTCTACCTGGGAGATTCGACAATCTCGTTTCTTCATGGGATGGTATGCCAGAAAGCGAAAAGACTTTACTGGCTCTGCGGGCGAGACTCGTCTCTGAAGAACGAAAAATCACATTGAGAAATGCACAAGCTCAAGCAAATAATACTGGAAATGATCAGACGCAAAACCATGCTAACAGTGCATTTATTGGAAATGGAGGTGGAAAACGAGGTGGTAGAGGAGGTTTTAAAGGAAACAGATATTTCAATTCGGTAAGACGAAACAATTACTCATCTATGATTGAAAACAACAATAGTAAATCATGTTAATACCTACTATAGGGAGACAAACCGAAGATTGATAGATCAAAGGTTGTGTGCGGATATTGTGGAAAGACTGGACATTTTGCTTCTGAGTGCCGAACAAGGATCGCCGATGAGGGGGCTAGGCAAGGAGGCGAGAAGAGAGCAAATGTAGCAAACACTAATGAAAGAAACGAAGGAGAAGCAACTTTTTCCTGTGTGTCAACAGATTGTCTGAGAGCATCCGAACCAAACGCATTTTATCTGGATTCAGGATGCACAGAACATATGTCGGATCAACGCCACCTTTTCACCAATTTTCAAAATATTCCACGAAACACGAAGCCAATCGATGGAATTGGAGGAACCAAGCTGTATGCCCATGGATTTGGAGACATAAAAGTCACAAGATTGTCTGGAGAGATACGAAGCACGGGCTGGTTGAAGAATGTATTATATGTACCCGGTCTAACGATAAATCTCGTATCAGTGGCTTGCGTTACCGAGTCGGGACTCAATGTGGTTTTTCAAAACTCATCAGTAAACATTATGAAAAACAACAACATCGTGATGACCGGATCAAGAATTGGAAAAACACTATACCGGTTGGACATATCTACTGACTTTACCATCACTGGATGTTTCACAGCCAACTCAAACCTAACGGACCTTGACAGATGGCATGAGCGGCTCGCCCATGTAAACACAAACGTAGTCAAGAAAATGGCAACAAGCACAAACGTGATAGGAATCACTCTGGATGATAAGAATACAGAAGATGGAAAGGTCTGCCATGGATGCAACCTTGGTAAAATGCACAAACTACCATTCAACCTGAGCTCGTTCAAATCACGAAGAATTGGAGAACTTATACACTCTGATGTTGTCGGTCCCATGCAAACGGCGACACCTAAAGGAGCCCGATACTACATTGTATTCAAAGATGATTATAGTCGCTACAAAATGGTGTATTTCCTGAAGAACAAATCCGAGGCTGCGGAGGCCTTTATGCAATTTACCAAAAAGATGTTCTGTGAAACTGGAAAGAAGGTGGACACACTACGATCGGACAACGGTGGAGAGTTCACTGGGAAGGAATTTGTCGATTGGCTGATGTGCAATGGTATAAAGCAGCAAACCAGCGCACCTTACACTCCAGAACAAAATGGAAAAGCAGAACGGGACCATCGTACAACAGTCGAAGCGGCTCGGAGCATGATTCATCATAACGGAATTCCGGTTTTTCTATGGGCAGAGGCAGTAAATCACGCAGTCTACGTTTTAAACAGATGCCTAACAGCCAATACGAACATCACTCCATATGAGATGTGGCATAAAAGAAAGCCAGACCTAACGAATTTACGGATTTTTGGTTCAGTAACCTATGTCCTGACGCCTGAATCTGATAGGCAGAAACTGGATCCCAAAGCTCAAAAAGGAATCTATGTTGGCGAAAGTGAGAGTCAGAAGGCAAGCCGAGTCTATATTGAATCGTCGGGAAAGATCATAATCAGCAGACATATCAAAGTATATGAAGACTCGACGAACAAAGGCGATGGAGATGTCAACAAAGAAGAAGCACATGATTGTGATAAAGATGAAGATCAAGTTGACCCCGATGCGGGAGACAAGAGCGCCATTAAAAGGAAGTCAGATTCATTTGCCGAACCTATTCGACAGTCCAAGAGAGGACACATTCCGAAGAAGCTCCATCAAATGGAAACGTACCTCGGGATGTACGCGGAATCATCGTCTGTTGACCCTATCACGCTGTCATTTGTGGCATTGTCGATTGTCAACCATGAACCTCAGTCTTTTCATGAAGCAATAAACTCGACGGACAAGGATTTGTGGAAGATCGCAATGGACGAAGAGATGCAATCTCACTATACGAACAACACATGGACAGTAGTGCCTCTTCCCTCAGGTCGAACTTGCATTCCGAGTGGTTGGAACTTCCGGATTAAGACTGATCAACATGGTCAACTCAAGAGGAGAAAGGCGAGATTCTTTGCGAAAGGATACAGACAAGTGAAAGGGATTGATTTTCAAGAATCTTTTGCTCCTGTTGTTCGGTATGACTCGCTTCGAGTCGTCCTTGCCATTGCTGCTTCACATGATCTGGAACTTGTGCAACTCGACGTTAAAACTGCATTTCTCAATGGTGAAGTCGATGAAGAGATCTATATAGCACAACCACAAGGATACACCATCGTAGGCCGCGAATTGGAAGTTTGCAGACTGAACAAGGCAATTTATGGAATTCGGCAAGCGTCTCGAATTTGGAACCAGCGGCTGCATTCGGTCTTACTATCGTTCGGTCTCAAGCAGTGCAATGCGGATCCCTGTATTTATTCGCGAATCGGCAAAAATGATACAATCATATTGGCTATCTGGGTTGACGACGGACTCGTCGCCGGGAGTAACATGGTCGTTATCAATCAGCTCATTGCATTGCTCAAAACTGAGTTCGAGATCGTGTTTGGACCTGCGGACCACTTTGTGGGAATTGTAATTCACCGAGACCGGATGAACAAAAGAATCTATCTATCGGCTCCACATTATATTGACAAGATCCTTGCCAAATTCAACATGGCCAATGCACACCCGGTATCACTTCCGGCCGACAAAGGTGGGATACGTCTGTCGAAGAATATGGGACCTGTAGACGACGAAGAACGGGAATCGATGTCGAAGATCCCCTACCGCGAAGCAGTGGGGTGTATAATGTACGCAGCTATCACCCTACGGCCCGATATCGCATTTCAAGCTGGTCAAATTGCACAACACTGCGAGAACCCGGGTCTCAAGCACTGGAATGCTGTGAAGAGGGTATTGAGATACCTTGCTGGAACAAAGAATCACGGTCTATGCTTCGGCGGCAGCGAATCAAATGCCAACGAACTTGTGGGATATTCAGATGCGGATTACGGAGGGGACATTGAAACCAGACGATCTACTTCGGGATCCATTTTCAAACTAAATGGTGGACCGGTTACATGGTCCAGCAAGAGACAACCTATCGTAGCCCTCTCAACGATGGAGTCCGAATACATAGCCGCAAGTGATACAGGACGCGAAGCAAAGTGGCTGAGACTACTTCTATCAGAACTTGGACTTCCTCAGAAATCTCCAACAAAAATCTGGTGCGACAACGAGAGCGCTATTGCATTAGCAAGGAACCCTGAGTATCATAAGAGGTCAAAACACATTGATGTGCGATATCATCATTTGAGAGAATTGGTATTCAACAAAGTGATTGATATTGAATATGTGAACACTAAAGAACAGTTGGCTGATTTCTTGACGAAGCCGGTGGACATTGAGAGTTCGGAAAGAATCAAGAAAAATCTTGGAATTGTGAAGGTACAATCCGGGAACAATTAAGATGAAACTTCAGACAACGTTGGATACTCAAGAAATGGAAAAACTCAAGAGAGAACTTTTTTTTTTGTTTGTTTATAAATTCAATTGATTCTAATCATTTACAACCGTAATTTTTTCAGTTCATCGCATTTTTTTAAAAACTGTTTTGCCTTTAAGTCGTTGCGGCTGGATGGCTAGTTTGAGAAGGAGTGTTGAGATATCAACCTCGCCATCTAGCGGTGAATGATGCAGGCAGGTGGTTGCAACGGATCTACGGGGGGTCCAGAGCGTGACAGAGAAGAGAGCAGGAAGAACACGTGCGTCAGCAGCGTCCTACCGATTTTGAATTCGTGATTGATTGTCCCTAAGTTATTAGTCAAGAAGTGTATGTGTGTTGAGTTGATCAAGAAGGAGGTAAACCACACGATGTTAAGCCGTGTGATCAATACATTAATGTTGAGAACAACTCTTTTGAAACCCATTCTTTAACAGGTACGGTATCCAAAACTAAGTAGATTCAAATAGGAGATGAAAATCTCAAGTATTCAATAGCGTGACAGTACCCTACGTTCATTATATTCACGTACAATGATGGTACGGTCATTTCAACGCTTCAGAAACGGTAAAAAGAATCTGTTCTACCGTCCACAGAAGAAAAATCGACAAGTACGGTATCCAAGACTGAGTAGATTCAAATAGGAGATGGAAATCTCAAGTATTCAATAGCCTGACAGTACCCTACGTTCATTATATTCACGTACAATGATGGTACGGTCATTTCAACGCTTCAGAAACGGTAAAAAGAATCTGTTCTAACGTCCACAGAAGAAAAATCGACTAGTACGATATCCAAAACTAAGTAGATTCAAACAGCAGATGGAAATCTCAAGTATTCAATAGCCTGACAGTCTCCTGTGTAATTAGTTTTACGTTCAATGAAGGTACGGTCATTTCAACGCTTCAGATACGGTAAAAAGAATCTGTTCTAGCGTCCACAGAAGAAAATTCGACCGGTACAGTATCCAAAACTAAGTAAATTAAAATAGGAGATGGAAATCTCAAGTATTCAATAGCCTGACAGTCTCCTGTGTAATTAGTTTTACGTTCAATGAAGGTAGGGTCATTTCAACCATTCAAAAACGGTAAAAAGAATCTGTTCAACCGTCCACAGAAGAAAAATCGACCGGTACGGTATCCAAGACTGAGAAGATTCAAATAGGAGATGGAAATCTCAAGTATTCAATAGCCTGACAGTACCCTACGTTCATTATGTTCACGTACAATGATGGTACGATCATTTCAACGCTTCAGAAACGGTAAAAAGAATCTGTTCTTGCGTCAACAGAAGAAAATTTGACCGGTACGGTATCCAAAACTAAGTAGATTCAAATAGGAGATGGAAATCTCAAGTATTCAATAGCCTGACAGTACCCTACTTTCATTATATTCACGTACAATGATGGTACGGTCATTTCAACGCTTCAGATACGGTAAAAAGAATCTTTTCTAGCGTCCACAGAAGAAAGTTTGACCGGTACGGTATCCAAAACTAAGTGGATTCAAATAGGAGATGGAAATCTCAAGTCTTCAATAGCCTAACAGTCTCCTGTGTAATTACTTTTACGTTCAATGAAGGTACGGTCATTTCAACGATTCAGATACGGTAAAAAGAATCTGTTCTAGCGTCCACAGAAGAAAATTCGACCGGTATGGTATCCAAAACTTAGTAGATTCAAATAGGAGATGGAAATCTCAAGTATTCAATAGCCTGACAGTACCCTACGTTCATTATATTCACGTACAATGATGGTACGGTCATTTCAACGCTTCAGATACGGTAAAAAGAATCTGTTCTACCGTCCACAGAAGAAAATTCGACCGGTACGGTATCCAAAACTTAGTAGATTCAAAAAGGAGATGGAAATCTCAAGTATTCAATAGCCTAACAGTCTCCTGTGTAATTACTTTTACGTTCAATGAAGGTACGGTCATTTCAACGATTCAGATACGGTAAAAAGAATCTGTTCTAGCGTCCACAGAAGAAAATTCGACCGGTATGGTATCCAAAACTTAGTAGATTCAAATAGGAGATGGAAATCTCAAGTATTTAATAGCCTGACAGTACCCTACGTTCATTATATTCGCGTACAATGATGGTACGGTCATTTCAACGATTCAGATACGGTAAAAAGAATCTGTTCTAGCGTCCACAGAAGAAAATTCGACCGGTATGGTATCCAAAACTTAGTAGATTCAAATAGGAGATGGAAATCTCAAGTATTCAATAGCCTGACAGTACCCTACGTTCATTATATTCACGTACAATGATGGTACGGTCATTTCAACGCTTCAGATACGGTAAAAAGAATCTGTTCTACCGTCCACAGAAGAAAATTCGACCGGTACGGTATCCAAAACTAAGTAGATTCAAATAGGAGATGAAAATCTCAAGTATTCAATAGCGTGACAGTACCCTACGTTCATTATATTCACGTACAATGATGGTACGGTCATTTCAACGCTTCAGAAACGGTAAAAAGAATCTGTTCTACCGTCCACAGAAGAAAAATCGACAAGTACGGTATCCAAGACTGAGTAGATTCAAATAGGAGATGGAAATCTCAAGTATTCAATAGCCTGACAGTACCCTACGTTCATTATATTCACGTACAATGATGGTACGGTCATTTCAACGCTTCAGAAACGGTAAAAAGAATCTGTTCTAACGTCCACAGAAGAAAAATCGACTGGTACGATATCCAAAACTAAGTAGATTCAAACAGCAGATGGAAATCTCAAGTATTCAATAGCCTGACAGTACCCTACGTTCATTATATTCACGTACAATGATGGTACGGTCATTTCAACGCTTCAGATAGGGTAAAAAGAATCTGTTCTACCGTCTACAGAAGAAAAATCGACCGGTAAGGTATCCAAAACTAAGTAGATTCAAACAGCAGATGGAAATCTCAAGTATTCAATAGCCTAACAGTCTCCTGTGTAATTACTTTTACGTTCAATGAAGGTACGGTCATTTCAACGATTCAGATACGGTAAAAAGAATCTGTTCTACCGTCCAAAGAAGAAAAATCGACCGGTACGGTATCCAAAACTAAGTAGATTCAAAAAGGAGATGGAAATCTCAAGTATTCAATAGCTTGACAGTACCCTACGTTCATTATATTCACGTACAATGATGGTACGGTCATTTCAACGCTTCAGATACGGTAAAAAGAGTCTGTTCTAGCATCCACAGAAGAAAATTTGACCGGTACGGTATCCAAAACTTAGTAGATTCAAATAGGAGATGGAAATCTCAAGTATTCAATAGCCTGACAGTACCCTACGTTCATAATATTCAGGTACAATGATGGTACGGTCATTTCAACGCTTCAGATACGGTAAAAAGAATCTGTTCTAGCGTCCACAGAAGAAAATTCGACCGGTACGGTATCCAAAACTTAGTAGATTCAAATAGGAGATGGAAATCTCAAGTATACAATAGCCTGACAGTACCCTACGTTCATTATATTCACGTACAATGATGGTACGGTCATTTCAACGCTTCAGATACGGTAAAAAGAATCTGTTCTACCGTCCACAGAAGAAAATTCGACCGGTACGGTATCCAAAACTAAGTAGATTCAAAAAGGAGATGGAAATCTCAAGCATTCAATAGCCTTACAGTACCCTACGTTCATTATATTCACGTACAATGATGGTACGGTCATTTCAACGCTTCAGATACGGTAAAAAGAATCTGTTCTAGCGTCCACAGAAGAAAATTCGACCGGTACGGTATCCAAAACTTAGTAGATTCAAATAGGAGATGGAAATCTCAAGTATTCAATAGCCTGACAGTACCCTACGTTCATTATATTCACGTACAATGATGGTACGGTCATTTCAACGCTTCAGAAACGGTAAAAAGAATCTGTTCTACCGTCCACAGAAGAAAAATTGACTGGTACGGTATCCAAAACTAAGTAGATTCAAACAGCAGATGGAAATCTCAAGCATTCAATAGCCTTACAGTACCCTACGTTCATTATATTCACGTACAATGATGGTACGGTCATTTCAACGCTTCAGATACGGTAAAAAGAATCTGTTCTAGCGTCCACAGAAAAAAATTCGACCGGTACGGTATCCAAAACTTAGTAGATTCAAATAGGAGATGGAAATCTCAAGTATTCAATAGCCTGACAGTACCCTACGTTCATTATATTCACGTACAATGATGGTACGGTCATTTCAACGCTTCAGAAACGGTAAAAAGAATCTGTTCTACCGTCCACAGAAGAAAAATTGACTGGTACGGTATCCAAAACTAAGTAGATTCAAACAGCAGATGGAAATCTCAAGCATTCAATAGCCTTACAGTACCCTACGTTCATTATATTCACGTACAATGATGGTACGGTCATTTCAACGCTTCAGATACGGTAAAAAGAATCTGTTCTAGCGTCCACAGAAGAAAATTCGACCGGTACGGTATCCAAAACTTAGTAGATTCAAATAGGAGATGGAAATCTCAAGTATTCAATAGCCTGACAGTACCCTACGTTCATTATATTCACGTACAATGATGGTACGGTCATTTCAACCCTTCAGATAGGGTAAAAAGAATCTGTTCTAGCGTCCACAGAAGAAAATTCGACCGGTACGGTATCCAAAACTAAGTAGATTCAAAAAGGAGATGGAAATCTCAAGTATTCAATTGCCTGACAGTACCCTACGTTCATTATATTCACGTACAATGATGGTACGGTCATTTCAACGATTCAGAAACGGTAAAAAGAATCTGTTCTACCGTTCACAGAAGAAAAATCGACCGGTACGGTATCCAAAACTAAGTAGATTCAAACAGCAGATGGAAATCTCAAGTATTCAATAGCCTAACAGTCTCCTGTGTAATTACTTTTACGTTCAATGAAGGTACGGTCATTTCAACGATTCAGATACGGTAAAAAGAATCTGTTCTACCGTCAAAAGAAGAAAATTCGACCGGTACTGTATCCAAAACTAAGTAGATTCAAATAGGAGATTGAAATCTCAAGTATTCAATAGCCTGACAGTACCCTACGTTCATTATATTCACGTACAATGATGGTACGGTCATTTCAACGCTTCAGATAGGGTAAAAAGAATCTGTTCTAGCGTCCACAGAAGAAAATTCGACCGGTACGGTATCCAAAACTTAGTAGATTCAAATAGGAGATGGAAATCTCAAGTATTCAATAGCCTGACAGTACCCTACGTTCATTATATTCACGTACAATGATGGTACGGTCATTTCAACGCTTCAGATACGGTAAAAAGAATCTTTTCTAGCGTCCACAGAAGAAAATTCGACCGGTACGGTATCCAAAACTTAGTAGATTCAAATAGGAGATTGAAATCTCAAGTATTCAATAGCCTGACAGTACCCTACGTTCATTATATTCACGTACAATGATGGTACGGTCATTTCAACGCTTCAGAAACGGTAAAAAGAATCTGTTCTACCGTCCACAGAAGAAAAATCGACTGGTACGGTATCCAAAACTAAGTAGATTCAAACAGCAGATGGAAATCTCAAGTATTCAATAGCCTGACAGTACCAACCTGGTCTCAGATGTCGCGACAAAACAGTCTGCCGTTCACCTTTTTCATCGCGACAATATATTTCGTCGGAACGATGGTACCTTCTAAATATTTTTTTTTCAAAATACGTTTGGGGAAGGTACCCCAACAATATTTCATGGTATTTTTCTTATTTCGCCGCGACAACTCCGTTTGTCACAAATACTTTTTATTTAAAATTTAAATTCAAATCCTTATTTAAGTTTTATTGGCGGTTTTTGTTTTGTTTTTACTTGTATCTGGGTTCAGGGAAGGTATACCCTAACAATATTTATAGTTTTTTTTCTTATTTGGCCGCGACAACTCCGTTTGTCACATATACTTTTTATTTAAAATTTAAATTCAAATCCTTATTTAAGTTTTATTGGCGGTTTTTGTTTTGTTTTTACTTGTATCTGGGTTCAGGGAAGGTATACCCTAACAATATTTATGGTTTTTTTCTTATTTGACCGCGACAACTCCGTTTGTCACATATACTTTTTATTTAAAATTTAAATTCAAATCATTATCAAAGTTTTATTGGCAGTTTTTGTTTTCTTATTAGTTGGTTCTGGGTTCAGGGAAGATACCCTAACAATATTTTATGGTTTTCTTACGCTTATTTTGTCGCGACAACTCCGTTTGTCACAATTACTTTTTATTTCAAATTTAAATTCAATTCATTTTGAAAGTTTTATTGGCAGTTTTTGTTTTCTATTTAGTTGTATCTGGGTTCAGACCTTGAAAAATGTTAAGCTATTATTTGTGACAAAACAGTTTGTCATCCCCTTTACATTACCTTTTCAAAGGTTTTTGGTCAGATAAGATGTCTATGTTCAGAATTTCTACTAAAATTAACCCTTTTACTGGAAATTTGCCCGATTGTTTTGGTTCGCCATATAAAGAAAAGAAAACCAAATTTATATGGGGACAAAACCGACCGTCACAATATTTTTGCATCCTTTTTTATTTATTTAATATAGAAGATATCTGTATTGTCCGTATCCGTCAAGCATAATGCACGACAACGCCACTTTTATTTCGTCTGCTGTCGGATGCATGTAAAGCCCTTTTCTTTCAGCTTTAGAGAGGGGGCTTTTACATGCATTTGGGAGCAGACGAAATAAAAGCAGACGTTGTAGCTTGGCCACCCGTGTGGGGGAGCCACCGCTTCTGTTACGTTTGTCGGATATCAGGCCATACAGATATCATCTATTGGAATGACTTCTAATATTTGAATGTAAAATTAATTATTTTTAGACTTTTTTCCATTTAGAGCATAATGTACATTTTATTAATGTGATTTGTTGTGACAAAACTTTCACCTTCCATTTTCTTAAAATGTTTGATATTCTTATTAAGTACTATTGTTTAATTTGTAAGATATGCCTCGATATCAAACTTTCCAAGTATGTCAACGAAGACGTAATCATTTGTACCTTAAAATATTTTCATATTCAACCAGTTTTTTCAACCTGTTCATTTTTTCAGCGGCTAAACTTTATTAATAGAAACGTTTTGTATGTGACAAAAATTAATGTCATTTAACATTTTCTATTATTTTATTATTGATTAATCTAAATAGGAATATTATTTTTTGCAATATTTACAGATAGTTTCCATTTAATGTTCAACCCCGTTGTCACGTTAGTTTAGGGATTTCCTTGATTTCCATAGGAATATTTAATCTTAATCAACTGAAAAATTTAGGGGTCTTTACCGTGATATATGCTTCAACATCACATTTTCAGACCAGTTGTGCTTAAGAACGTGGGAAATTACCAAATATGTTATATTATATTAAAATTATGAGATTGTGTTACAACAATAATTATAGATAATAATTATGACAAGGAATCTTTAAGAATAAAAATAATCAGATCTGTTTTTATTGATATTATTTTATTATAAATAAGACGAAAAAGAGAGCCATCTCAGATTCATTTTTCCTAATTTTTTCTAACCAATTACTGTGTTGAGTTCATAAAACAGTAACGTAGCAGTTGGTTTTAACTATAGGGAACATAAAGATTCCATCAACGATCAAAACTAAAAGTAGTAAAATTAACCTAGAGTTTCCTTTGCTAGCCTAGTAGACCGTCGATTAAACTCATTTAAGAACTACGGTAAAAATCACAAGATTATGACACAATAACCTAACTCCAGAAGGCGCCTAAGAGGCTTTATAGATTGTAGTCATGGGTTTGTTTTCTTGAAAGCCAGTGCAAGAAAATTTATGAAAAAAGTTAGCACTTTAATATTTATGAAGTTTCCATTTTTCTGCGTTTTTGTCCTCCAAAGATTCGCCAAATGCAAAACTTGTTGGAACCTCGAATATATCAGTTGGTGTTTGTTGAATTTAGTTTAAATATTCAAGTAAAATAGAGTCGAATATCTTTTGAACTACCAAGAAAAAAATTGAACTCAAGCATCAGGTTGTCCAAACATATTTTATATAGTATATTGAGATATTATATGCTTCAGTTACCACTCAGAATTAATTTAGACCATACACGAGGGGAAAAAGCGTCTCGATTGCTGTGCGTTTCCATATGATTGGGTATCACTTAGTAGAAGTTTGTAAAAGCTAGTAAGTAGCTTGGCAGAAAGCTAAGATCTGTGTTATCTCTAATCTTCGAGTCCAAACCACTATATCTATGAAGCGATTACTTGCTTATTAGCGATGCGCAAATATGAAAATCCTTAAGCCACTCGGCCAATTCAGGTCAAAGAGGTGATTTGAGAGTACCATCTTTAAAGGGCTTGGGTATTTTGCAAGGATACGTAAAAGGAATCTACCCTAAGTAGAGGTGTCCGAAAATATCAGAAATTATGTCCGGCACTGGGGCCTTAAGGATCTATGTCAGGTTTTATTTTGCCATTTTCTTATAAATGCTGATTGGAATTTTGTAAAACTTTTATTTTTAAATGTGGCCAATGAAACGGTACAAAATGTGCATTTCTGAAATGCACCTTGAAAGAGCCTTAGCTTGTTATAATCCAAAATTTTCACATCAAAGTCTCTCCTACAGATAACCTATATCGCATATTATTGGGGATCCTATTTTTTATTGCGGCCATATTACTTTTATTTTCACTAAAATTGCCAATAATTCCTTTAATTTCTGTGATTCGGAATTAAAATCGATAAATGCATACAAGCATACTTCAATTTTGTGTTTTGTAAATTCGTCTGCTTTAGGTTGTGGTCTAAAGTTCACTTGTACACTGTAGAGACCGTAGCCTGTAGTGTTTAATAAGCTTAGCTGTAGTGGATTTTAGTTAGCTGATTCATCTTTCGATCTGGTGTTTTTTTATCTGATCATTTGAATAGTTATTTCTAGTATCGAAATGCCTAAAACCACTCGTGCTGACGAGATTATTAAAAAGGCAAAGGGGACTGATCGAAAAAAGTTTGAAACTCTGAAAAAAAGAAGCATGGTACCCCTAAGAAAGTGACGAGCAAACCTTCTACTAAAAGAGCTCGAATCGGTTCAGTTAAACGCACGGTATGTTACTATTTAAAATGTAAGATTCATATAAAACTACAACTGCCCTTCTTTTTCATATTCTGTTGTGTCTAGTTGTCAGCTCTAGAGCGTGACAGTGGAGCAAGCATTATTATGCTAATGCACACTCCAAACAAGAAGGAATCAACCTTTAGGACTCGATCATATGGTCCATTGGGGAAGCAGTTGGTCAAACAAGCAGCTTTCAACCTTTGTAAGCTTCAATTCAAGACATTAATATCCCAGTTTGAAAGTAAGTTGACGGAGTCATTAAATTTTTTGTGGTTAACTAATCCATATTATTATCAATTAAGGCACACGTTCATTGGTCGCACCTGTAGAACTCTTGCACGAGGATTGCCTAGAAAATGAAGAAGCTACTGAAGGTTAATAGCTTTTCCGTAGATATACTGTTAATGTAGTGTAAACCGAGGTTTATTTTCAGCAATCAAAAACATCATCATCGAAGGAAAAACTATTGATGATCTAAGTGCCGAGGACAGTGCTGATTCTGAAAACGACGTGGATAGAATAAGTAGGCTAAGTAAAATAAGTTTGATAATTGTATGTACTGAATACGGAGTTCTATTTACTACTCAGTTGCTAAGTCCAAGAAGAAATCCAAGCAATCTGGAAAGGATCGCCCTGCCATAATAGACGAAGAATCCAGTAGCGAAGACGTAAATCAGGAGATCAATATTAATTCACGTAAGTTTTCCCATTTTATCTAAGATTTTAACGCGCAAATAACGGAACTTAATTCTCTGAAGTGTTAAAGAAATCGGGTAATGGAAAAAAAGGTCGGCTTCAGATTTATTCAACCGACGAAGAACTTGATGAAGAAGGAAACAAAGTTGCTGGAATGTCGTCTCAACGTCAAAAGAAAGCCGTCCCGAGATCAAGAAGGCCAGGAACGAGCACTGCTAAGGGAGATAGTCTACCTAAGCGTAAGCTGTCAAAATTATCTAACAGCAAAGATAATAGCCCACAGACAGATATTGATCCACGTAAAATATTTTATTGATTGGATTATTTAAACACAAGAATTTTAATAATTTACGGGACATAATATTCTTTAGTGTTGAAGAAATCAGGAAAAGGGAAAAAACAGTGTATTCAGATATTTTCAACCGACCAACAACTTGACGAAGAAGCTAAAGAAATTCCTGGAACGTCATCTAAACAGCAACAAAAAATTGTTTTAAAGTCAAGGTCGGGGACAAAGACCAATCCAATTAATCCACCCATGCGCCAATTAACGAGGACCCAGCGTAAATCAGGGAAGAAGGAGAACAATCTCGATCCAAGGTGCCCTTTTGAATTAAGAATTTGCCTCGAAAGAGTTAAAGTGTGATTTTGGCAAGTTATTCTGTTTCTTGAGATACATTTTGATATTGATAATTGATCAATTGGGTGCACTTACACAGGACTTTGTGTATTAGCTTATGTATAGCTTCAAATAAACGTGCAATGTATCTTTAACAAATTATGCAAAAAAATCCTTGATGACCGCTGAGAATCATTTTAACAATACAAATGAGTCAATTTGAGCTGATGGGCTCTAAAGACTGATACTATTCCAATGATAGTCTCTTATTATTCAAGATAATCTTTTTCACGCCTGACTATGGTGTATGAACTGCAATACTTTTTTCTAAAAGCTGCCAACCAAGTCTCATATTTAATGAGCGACAAGTTTATGAGCCTTTAGTTTCCTATAGACTTGCAACACTTTCACACATTCTGGTATCCTCCTTTATTCAATATGTATATTATGAATTACTTTGTCCTCACTTCCAATACATTTTATGAGCACGTTCAACCCTGCAGCCAGTATGTCAAAAGCATGTAGGCTTTTGATTTGCTGGTTTCCTTTAAAGCTATTTATCTTTAGGCTATGGTAAGTACAGATAAGTTTTAAAACATGTATGATGATATAATAAAATTCTATAGTAAGGTTGGCTCAGAGTATCTTGAGTAAAAAAGAATACGTAAGAACTTGGCTACCCAACAATTCAGTTGGTTGCTTTCTTTATCTGTTATCTGTTTACTTTCTTCAAAGTTATTCTATGCAATGCAATGCTAGGTGAAATTAGCAAATAGTAAAAATGAAGGATATTAATAAGTTGGTTGACAAAAGATTGCTGATAGTTCATCCAGAATGTGTAATTCATGCACATGCATCCCGAGGCACATTTGTCATTAGTTTCTTCTGAAAGTAAAATAGATGGAAAATTAATGGCACTTCAAGCAACATATACATATAAGTTTACCTACCTAACAACTTCATTCGCCAGCAGTTATATGCGGCCAGTAGTAAATTCATTCACGTAATCTTGACCATGTTCCAATAGTTGATGCTTCTAAATAGCACCTTTTTATCACCAGTTGGTTCAGAGATTCACCAAATCTGTCGAATATAAAGTTACTATTAAAAAAAACTCACGTGTTAAAAATAACAAAAGATTTGGAAAAAGATTACTCACCACAAAGGCGAAAACTCACTCATTAATCATTAGCCCTGAATCTCCGATACTCTTGTACTGCTCTAGTAATGTAAACAAATAGCCAGATCAGAAAAATATGGTTCAGCAATTAAGCGAAATTGGCTTAACGGTTCGGCAACTTGTAACCACTGAAATTCAATAGCTCTGTTTCATACTTTTCGTGATATTTAAAATGCCATTTTAGATCTCAGGGCGTACTTGATATTATTTATGATTGTAGTATCCTATCAAAAGAGTTTGTACGTAACTCTTTCCAGCCAAACAAGGTGCTCAAAAAATAATTTTTTGGCCGCCATCTTGAAATTTAATACCCGTCAGGGAAATTTTCAAAAATTAATGTAAAATCCAAATG
Organism: Ceriodaphnia dubia; assembly: GCA_022539655.2. NCBI lineage: Eukaryota > Metazoa > Arthropoda > Branchiopoda > Diplostraca > Daphniidae > Ceriodaphnia > Ceriodaphnia dubia. Next base: position 2,446 of record JAKUCG020000236.1, on the reverse strand, counting down.
ATAACGGAATATTTCAAATTTTACATCGAATTCAAGCCATTTTAAATATCTTTCGAAAAATATAATTTGTAATACGAAGTTCTTATAAGAAAAAAGATTAGATAGATTGTCTTTTTTCTCTCCTAAATCTCCCTTCTTAAAAATATGCGAGTACCCGATATGCATGGGGAAATGCTACATGATAAACGTTTTCTATAATTTTCAATTTTCCGTCACAAATTAACCATATTTCTATACAACCAAAAATTGCGATCACTTCTGTGTAAAATTGGAAATATTCTATTATCATTTGGATTTTTTATTAATTTCTGAAAATTTCGTTGACGGATAAAAAGTTTCAAAATGGCGCCCAAAAAATGTTTTTTGGGCACCTTGTTTGGCAGGAATTGGTTACGTAAAAACTGTTCTGATAGATTACTACCATTTAAAATAATATGCAGCACGTTCTTTGATCTAAAACAGGAATTTAACTATCACGAAAGGTATGAAACAGAGCTTTCAAAGTTACAACAGCTAGAGGTTGCCGAACCATATAGCCAATTAATTATACCTAATTGCTGAACCTGATGTAATACCACAGATTGTTGTTGTTTTATCAGTCTGTAATTTGTTTACATTTCAAATTACTGCAAAGACAATTCTTTGCTGTCCAAGTGTTGGATTACTTTTTCACTTTAATCGATATTTCAAGTTCCATTTCTTTGGTCGTCTGACAATTTTATTCTTTATTGGCAAGCTATTTACAAACTTTTGTGCAAGAAGTTAAAAAAAGCATTAATTAATTTGGTAGACGGCTGGTGAAGGAAGCTGATAGGCAGGTATATTCTCAATATTGTATGAACTATTTCATAATTTTTCATTATTAGGATTTTATGTTATAATTGGCCAACACAAATTACTGAAGAAAAGGTGATTAAATAGATAAATAAAAGTGAATGCAGCATACATACATACAATAAAGGTAGGCTACCGAGTATATTTCAATTTTCCCACCAACAATTAATTTAATCACAAGCATCTTTTTATCTTACAGAAACCTCAATAGAGCCATCCTCATCCAGTGATTAACTTTCTTGAAAAAAGGTTGAAAGAACGTATCAACCAATTCTCATAAATAAAAGTGAATGCAGCATACATACAATAAAGGTGATTAACTCAATTCTCCAGTGATTAAAAAAAAGGTTGAAAGAACGTATCAACCAATTCTCAGGTTACATTTCCTCACGTTACTTTATTTTTCTACTTACATTACTTTATTAAATGTGAAATTATATAACAGCTTTGAATGCTAGATTTTGACAATATACCTCACATGTGCACAGAACTTTTCATTTGAGTGTTTTTCATATCTTTAATATTACATGGTTTATTTGTTCCAATACAAAAAACACACATTGATGATGCCAGCTGACTAATAATGCCTTCTCAACTAATTGAACTACACAGGGAAATTGATGTTGATTTTGTATTCTTTGTCGGATCTCATAGTCAGCCATAAATACCTTCACTGCATTGGGCTGTTGACGACAAGACCAATGACAGCTGACAGTAGCAGACAACCATTGTTTTGATTATCCATTTTATCTATGTACAAACCAGAATAACTTATCTGTTCAAGGTGAATGTAACGCGAATCTCCCGTTTCTTCGTAACAGTAATAATTTGAAACTATTTAGGTGTGAACGAACCTAATTGAGTGCTTCATTATGGACAACAAAGAGAGAGGTAGAAAAGATAAGAAAAATGAAAGCCGCCGTAAGAAACGTGCTAGTGTTGGCAAAAAAAATCGCATTAGGGAAATTCCAGATAGTGATAGCGCAGAAGAAGCGATGCCTATTAAAAAGCCAAAACGTTTGAATAAAAAAGTCCAAAATGTGTCTGGTCCTCAGTCAGGTTCCAAAGAATCAGATGTACCAACAAAACAATTCACATCAACTGAAAATACTGGAACTGGTAGTAAAATTATTAATACGTTCCTAATTATGTTCTCATACTTGCTATAATGAACAGATCAATTTGAAGAACAACAACGGAACATAAATTACCAAGCAACTGAGATGCTGGCTGATGTAGAGCGAGCAAGTACAGAAAGTGTAATTGAAGAAAATTTGGAACATGATATTGTTGCTGAGCCCGGTAAATGTTTTAATACATGTTTGCAAATGAACATATATCCTATTATTGCTTAACTTACCTTTGGCTGTTTCAGTCTCTGCCGAATTACAGGATCAAATGCTTCTCATTGAAAAGGAGGCTTCAGGAATGTTATCCGAGTTAGAAAGAGAAAATATGCCACAATCTATCCAACCTGATGTGAGCTGGAGAAAGCGTATCTTGAGCATCAACGATCAATGGAATCAATGTCGCGAAGGTTACAAGAATTCTCGCATTGAACGAGAATGCCCAGTTTCATACCTGCGAAGACTGTTTCAAAAATTGGATTAGA
>JAKUCG020000235.1:0-185696 GCA_022539655.2 Ceriodaphnia dubia | reverse complement strand
GTAATTGTTTAGTCTTTATTCTGGGATACACAAGGGCCATTGGAGTATGGAGTATGTTCCATCAATATTTTCGCGTCTATCAACTTCCCAACAATCCTTATCCTAAACGCGAGATTGCAAAATGTCAAACTTAGTCCCAATTTGAAGCTCTTTATCCCCTCTACTTGCTCTATAAAAGTAATTGTTTAGTCTTTCCTCTATGATACACTGATACACAAGGGCCATTGGAGTATGGAGTATGTTCCATCAATATTTTTCCCGCCTATATCAACTTCGGGATTTGTTTCATCCTGAACGCCAGATAACAAAAGGTTGTGTCTACTCCCATTTTGAACCCCTTAATCTCTTCTTACTTGCTTCATAAATTTCGTGTCCATGTTTAGCCTATTCCTAAAGCAGAAACGATTTAAAATGGAGTAAGGTCTTACAATATTTTCTTGGCTTTCAACTTACACATGAGTTTTATCCCAAACGCGTGATAACAATAGGTTGTACCTTGTCCCATTTTTGAGCTCTTTATCTCCTCTATATGATCTATAAAAATCTGGTGATGTTTAGCCTATTGGGAAAGAAAATGCGATTGGAGTATGGAGTAAGTTCCATAAATAATTTCTCAACTTTCAACTTCCGAATTAGCCTAGTTTTAAACGAGAGATTAAAAAAGGTAGTCATTGGTCCCAATTTGAAGCTCTTGATCTCCTCTACGTATTGTATGAATATCTTTGTGATGTTTAGCCTACGAGGAAAGAAAAATCGATTAAAATATTGATTTCATTCCATCATCAATATCTCGTCTATCACCGTACGTTGAAGTTGAGAATATAAACCAGATTTATCTACAAGTTTTGCTGGTTTCTCGGATCGAACCAGAGATATCCGTTCTATGGACGTAGCGTTTTAGCATTTTAGCTACCTGACTACAATAACAAATGTTGTCGACCAACTAAAGTATACTTCTCATACTCCAACAACAAATGTCTCTGGGTTAATAGCCTCTGCGATTAGAGAATAAATGATTAAGGGAGGACGCAGTCAAAATTAACTTTTTTTTTTAAATTCGCATAGTTTGTAGTTCTACTACAAACTGCTAATAAACAGTGTACAAAGAGTTTTTTACGCTCTCATCCTGTCTCTCAACCCCGAAAATTAGATTATTCCAGACATTTTCCAGACATAGCCGAGGACTTTTCTGGAAATATTCACAAATGGAAATTTTCTGTTTGTCAAGTATGAATCGGCAATGAGACATGGGAATTGGGAGAAGAACAAAATTTTTAAAGATTTATTTTGGTGGTCTCTGGAATCGAACTTCAAACCTTTGCTTCCCAAAGACACAAGCGCTGCAAAAGTGCCATTGTGGACAATAAACTCAGTGTTTGCTTAAGGGTAGTCCTTTGAAAATGCAGAACGAGAAAATTTGTACAATGCAATTATAGAATTTATCAAGGTTAACGTACCACATAGGTAGCATTCACGACTAGAACGCATGAGGTCAGAAGTTCAAATCTTATCCCATCCTATTTTGCATTTGATCTAAAAAGTTTAGGGATGAAAAGCTTTTCTCTGAGATATGAAATCCTCGAAAACGTCCTTAATGCTATTAATATATTGTAAAAGCTATCTAGCTCCACATTTTCAAAACACTTTGCTTCGGCGAGTTCTGTTTTCGTCGTCAGCAATGGCACTTGCGTAGCGCGCGTGACTTATGAAGCAAAGGTTTGAAGTTCGATTCCAGGGACCTCCAAATAAATCTTACAAATTTTGTTCTTCTTATACGTCACATTGCTGATTCATATTATAAGAAACATGAAATTCCTTATTGTGGACATATCTAGAAATACCCTCTGGCTATGTCTGTAGAAATGTCTGGAAATCATGATTCGAGGGTAAGAAAGAGGGTGAGAGTAAAATATCTTTGGATACGGTCTACTACTAGTTCTTGAACTACAAACTAGAGGGCGATTTTTTTTGTTACGTACTGTAAACAAACTGTCAATGGCATTAGAATGATGGTGTTGTGACTCGATTATCTCCGCATGAGGCGCTATAATCGTAGCAGACGACGCGCCTGGGCAGTCTGATCTTGCTGCTGTCTCGAGTATGGTTGCTGCCCAGCTCAATGGGATGAACCAGAATCCTGAGACGATGCAAACGTCGAAGGGTTGTTCTGACACATTTCTGCGTCATTTGGTGTCAGCCATAGAAAATGGAGATGAGTGAAATGACGGATTAAATAATAACGCTATTATCATTAGACCTAATCCATCATTATTTATCACCCTCAATGTCGACGGTAGCGATGATTCTTTCTTTGACCAATGTTTTTCTGTTTTCCATCAAATTTTTCGAAGCTGTTCTAATTTTTCCTGAGCTGCTTGCATCGTCTTCCTATCAGTCACCTTTTCCTTGCACTCGAACGAGATGGCATGTTCAATGGATTCTAGTCGGTACGTCGTATACAAAGAATTTGAATTCCAATCGCATTTTTCGGGGCACTCGGCACACGAAGGCGAGTTCGAATTGAAGGAGTGGTAAATTCCACAGGTGACACGACACTTGTCGCAGTTGGTAGCGTATAAACCGGTCGAAAGATCCACTTTACGTACTGTGTTTACGTTTTTGTTCGTTTTGGCCGAATCCTGCCAATCAGTGATGAGCTTCTCTGTTTTTTCCATTACTATGGTGATAGTCCGTCGTTTGTGAGAGTACGCAGGTTATAACTGAGGTCCCCAACTGTTTCCGTTCTTCTGGTACTTCCATTGTTGATGAGAGTGACCTCTTCTTCATCTTTGCCAAATTTGCAAAGAAATCATCAAAATCTTTGCAGTCGATTTTCCGTAAAGTAGGATCACAAGTTCTTCTATAGTAGAATAATTCCCGATTTCGGAAATTGTAATGAAGCAAATTTCCGGCCTTACTGCCATCAACTGGGCCAGGTAAGCTGGCTTCAGATGCTTGTGGGGAATGCACTTGATTGTAATATTTGTAAATAGACGAAGTCACCATATAGCCAATGCTTCCATTGAGATCTCCTAAACAGATAGTAAATAATATTCAAAAGTCTGCATAATCTCCTGGAGACCATGCGACTGGGCCACCAGTCCAACCATGTCAACAACTTTGATTCCATACTCTAAATTGAAAAAGCTGCTCATCATTTCCTTAAGTTCCTTGTCTATGCATAGGCCGTTGATGTCAATAAGGCAATGGATATCGAAAATTGTCATTGAAAAAGGGATGCAGAATCCTGTGTAGTGAAATTCGTTGGCAGCAACATATTCGGTCTTGACTCCTATGTGGAAACGAAAAGCCTATTTAAAAAATATAAAATATGTAGTTTTTCCATCTTTTTTCGAGTGCCCATTTGACGGAAACGACCCATAAGTCCCTAAATGTTCAATATTCATTGCTGTCGAACACTAGTTAAGTACTGGGTCGATTCGAGTGTTGTTTGTTCCATTATCAGTTTCTCATCCATATACTTCCGAATGATAATTCCATAAGCGCGACATTACAAAAGGTTTATTTAATCTTTTTTCGTACTTGTTCCAAAATTTGCATTTGGATAAAGACCTACACTGGGGCAAAAGATGTTTTGATAAACCATTTTTAGTTTCTAAACTTTCGAATAACGTTCACATACAATAATTTTTGATCAAATAATCGGGCGGAAGCCTTTTTCGTCTAACGCACTGATTATGTGAACAGTCCCAGAACGGACTGACAAATCGTGCTTGGTATTTCAATCTCTTCTACTTTCTCCATTAATTTCGTGTCGATGTTTAATTCAAACCGATTTTCGAGAAAAACAATTTAACTTGTCTTTCAATATCCAAACGCGTAATTAAAAGATCGTACTTGGTCTTGAATTAGAGCTCTTTATATCCTCTATATATTCTATAAAAATCTTGGTGACGTTTAGCCTATTGGAAAAGAAAATGCGATTTGAGAATGGAGTATGTTCCATCAATATTTTCCCGTCTATCAACTTCCCAACAATCTTCATCCTAAACGCGAGATTGCAAAAGGTCAAACTTAGTCCTAATTTGAAGCTCTTTGTCCCCTCTACGTGCTCTACAAAAGTAATTGTTTAGTCTTTATTCTGGGATACACAAGGGCCATTGGAGTATGGAGTATGTTCCATCAATATTTTCCCGTCTATCAACTTCCCAACAATCTTTATCCTAAACGCGAGATTGCAAAATGTCAAACTTAGTCCCAATTTGAAGCTCTTTGTCCCCTCTACGTGCTCTACAAAAGTAATTGTTTAGTCTTTATTCTGGGATACACAAGGGCCATTGGAGTATGGAGTATGTTCCATCAATATTTTCGCGTCTATCAACTTCCCAACAATCCTTATCCTAAACGCGAGATTGCAAAATGTCAAACTTAGTCCCAATTTGAAGCTCTTTATCCCCTCTACCTGCTCTATAAAAGTAATTGTTTAGTCTTTCCTCTATGATACACTGATACACTGATACACAAGGGCCATTGGAGTATGGAGTATGTTCCATCAATATTTTCCCGCCTATCAACTTCGGGATTTGTTTCATCCTGAACGCCAGATAACAAAAGGTTGTGTCTACTCCCATTTTGAACCCCTTAATCTCTTCTACTTGCTTCATAAATTTCGTGTCCATGTTTAGCCTATTCCTAAAGCAGAAACGATTTAAAAATGGAGTAAGGTCCCACAATATTTTCTTGGCTTTCAACTTACACATGAGATTTATCCCAAACCCGTGATAACAATAGGTTGTACCTTGTCCCATTTTTGAGCTCTTTATCTCCTCTATATGATCTATAAAAATCTTGGTGATGTTTAGCCTATTGGGAAAGAAAATGCGATTGGAGTATGGAGTAAGTTCCATAGATAATTTCTCAACTTTCAACTTCCGAATGAGCTTAGTTTTAAACAAGAGATTAAAAAAGGTAGTCATTGGTCCCAATTTGAAGCTCTTGATCTCCTCTACGTATTGTATGAATATCTTTGTGATGTTTAGCCTACGAGGAAAGAAAAAGCGATTAAAATATTGATTTCATTCCATCATCAATATCTCGTCTATCACCGTACGTTGAAGTTGAGAATATAAACCAGATTTATCTACAAGTTTTGCTGGTTTCTCGGATCGAACCAGAGATATCCGTTCTATGGACGTAGCGTTTTAGCATTTTAGCTACCTGACTATAATAAATAATGTTGTCGACCAACTAAAGTATACTTCTCATACTCCAACAACAAATGTCTCTGGGTTAATAGCCTCTGCGATTAGAGAATAAATGATTAAGGGAGGACGCAGTCAAAATTAACTTTTTTTTTGTAAATTCGCATAGTTTGTAGTTCTACTACAAACTGCCAATAAACAGTGTCCAAAGAGTTTTTTACTCTCTCATCCTGTCTCTCAACCCCGAAAATTAGATTATTCCAGACATTTTCCAGACATAGCCGAGGACTTTTCTGGAAATATTCACAAATGGAAATTTTCTGTTTGTCATTTATGAATCGGCAATGAGACATGGGAATTGGGAGAAGAACAAAATTTTTTAAGATTTATTTTGGTGGTCTCTGGAATCGAACTTCAAACCTTTGCTTCCCAAAGACACAAGCGCTGCAAAAGTGCCATTGTGGACAATAAACTCAGTGTTTGCTTAAGGGTAGTCCTTTGAAAATGCAGAACGGGAAAATTTGTACAATGCAATTATAGAATTTATCAAGGTTAACGTACCACATAGGTAGCATTCACGACTAGAACGCATGAGGTCAGAAGTTCAAATCTTATCCCATCCTATTTTGCATTTGATCTAAAAAGTTAAGGGATGAAAAGCTTTTCTCTGAGATATGAAATCCTCGAAAACGTCCTTAATGCTATTAATATATTGTAAAAGCTATCTAGCTCCACATTTTCAAAACACTTTGCTTCGGCGAGTTCTGTTTTCGTCGTCAGCAATGGCACTTGCGTAGCGCGCGTGACTTATGAAGCAAAGGTTTGAAGTTCGATTCCAGGGACCTCCAAATAAATCTTACAAATTTTGTTCTTCTCATGCGTCACATTGCTGATTCATATTATAAGAAACATGAAATTCCTTATTGTGGACATATCTAGAAATACCCTCTGGCTATGTCTGTAGAAATGTCTGGAAATCATGATTCGAGGGTAAGAAAGAGGGTGAGAGTAAAATATCTTTGGACACGGTCTACTACTAGTTCTTGGACTACAAACTAGAGGGCATTTTTTTTTGTTACGTTCTGTAAACAAACTGTCAATGGCATTAGAATGATGGTGTTGTGACTCGATTATCTCCGCATGAGGCGCTATAATCGTAGTAGACGACGCGCCTGGGCAGTCTGATCTTGCTGCTGTCTCGAGTATGGTTGCTGCCCAGCTCTTCTCTTTGTATTTTACTCAGCAATAGAGACTCTCGCTCTAGCTGAACTCGCTTGAATTCGTTCATGTTAAAAGATACACATATTTAATCTAAATTCAATCAAAACTTACCAAAATACTAAAATTGATGGAAAATTGAAAATGAACAGTATAATTAATAAAATAAAATACGTTTTTTTCTTGTCCAAGTTGTCTTCAATATCCGGAAGTTTTAATCAAGTAATTGCAGTAGCAACAGGAAGTGACATCAGAATGAAAATTATAATAATTTTTTAAAGAGCAAATCTAAAACAAATCATCAGACAACGAAAGTTATGGTTTTATCAGTCGATTTAATTGTCATCAAAATTCCCGAAATCTTCAGTCCTATATCGAAACTTTAAATCTCAATTGCACTTGGCTTCAGTCTCCATATGTCGAGATCCTCGAATGACACCGAATCGCGACCATTAACTGAAATACTGAACATATTAAAGCAGTTCTCCTCGTCCAACAGGACTTGTTTGATTCCGCCCTTGGTCAGATGGCAATGGTGTAACTTCAGTTGTTCCAAACTTCTATGTGATTCAAACACCTTTAGAAGTAGTTGGTTATTAAAACCGGGACTTCTACGGATGACGAGTGTTTTCAGGAACGAAGGGGCTGCCGATAGCAATTCTCCGAGTGGCTGTGATTCCCTAACGATCCTTGCTGGAAAATTCAGTTCTTCCAGCTGTTTGAAAACGTAATTCATTTTCGCCCGTTTGCAGGTGACCAGTTGATCTTCTTTTGGCCAGAACAATGTCAAATAGTCGCAATTGAGGCATAAATATTTCAGATTTGGACAATATTTGACGACCATGCCAAGACGAACGGATATGGTAAGACGTTCTACTATCAAAGACGTAAATGACCTCCCCCGAGCTTTCAAAAGCGGAGCCCCGGATCTCTCCTAAACGAAAGATTACAAAAAGCACGAACTTGGTCCAAATTTGAAGGCCGTGATCCCTTCTACGAGCTTAAGAAAAACCACCATCCACTATTTGTTGGTCTTTTTCTGGAATACAGTAAAGCGATTGGAGTATTGACTATGTTGTATCAGCAATTTATTATCTATCAACTTTCGAATAAGTTTTTTTCTAACACGCGAGAAAACATAAGGTTGAACTTGGTCCTAATTTGACACACTTGATCCCCTCTACGTGCTTTATAAAAGTCATTAGTCGGTCTTTTCTCTGGGATACACATGGGCTATTGGAGTATGAAGTATGTTCATTGGAGACATAGAGTTCCCCGTAAACAATAGAAGAGAGGACTGTCAATCGGAAATTACCAAAGTACTAGATTATGCAAAAAGCTTATACTTTAAATTGTTGCAATGAGCATGCAATATGTGCAAGCCGGCGTAAACTTATCCCGAGTTGAAAAAGTTAATTATATAAAAGGATGGCTAGTTGGTTGAAAGAGGTAAAAGCAGGCGTAAGTGACACGTAGCCCGACGTAGTCTAAAAACTAAATGTTACAAAAACGGAAGAAAACATTAAAAAAACTCACAATAATTTACATGAATATTGATTACTTCTATACCATCAATGGGGTTTTATCACATCAGCCTTGTTGGCGAGAATCTGAAACGAAAACGCAATCGATTATTTTTCTGTTTGTGGAATATAAACTAGGCTTTTCCTATCGAGAAATCAAACATTTTTTTCGAAGATCTGCCAGCATTTTCAGGCGTGTCAAATAGCTAGGTCCTTGCTGATTGATATTGTGGGCTTTCAATAAGTCTAGGTAGACGGCTGGACTACTGGATATGGCTGTATTATTGTCTGCTGAATCACGTATGTGATGTTTTCGCTTGGGCAATGATATTACCTTTTTTTGGGGTGGAATCATTTAGTTTTGCAACATATTGTGTAACGATATTTTCACTTCAGTGTCTATCCGTTTTCGGTTCCATTCAAAAGGCTAAAGGGCCTGTTCAGACACCGGGGAAGGACAGAATTCACATTTTCTATAAAATTGTTTTGTGTTTTAAACAAGAAGACAATTTTTTGCTCAAGACTTGTAGTAAATAATTTTGATTGTAAAATTAGCCACTATTCGTTTCTAGAGTTGTATGATTTTGTATAAGATTAGGTTTTTCTCAATTGTTGCCCTTTTACAAGTTAGTATGTGGGACAAACACTTGAATGCTGCGGTAGTCTTAAATCTTATGAAGAAAGAAGAAGTTTATACTCTATCTCAATTTGAAATTCTTAATCTTGAACATATTTCACAACAAATTTCCTGATGAAGTAATGCATTTGAAAAAAGCTAGAACGATTGAAATACGGTACATTAAAATTTTACCACAATTTTCTGTCTAACAGTTTCCCAATGAGATTAATCCACAACACGAAATAACAAAAGTCATACTTTTCTCCTCTCGGTCTCAATTTGACTTTCTTAGTCTCCTTTATAGGTTCCATAAATATCATGTACTGGTAATGTCACTAGGGAAAGTTCTAAGGATTAGAATATTGAGTATGTTACATCCAAAATTATTTTTTCACACTTTCCACATAAGCTTAAACCTGAACGCGAGATTAGAAAAGGTTGATCTTGGTCCCAATTTTAAGCACTTGATCCCTTTTATGTGCTCTATTAAAATTATTTATTTGTTTTGCTGGGTTACACTGGGGCAATTTGATTATCGAATATGTTCCATCAGCTATTTCTCGTCAATCAACTTTCGAAGGTGTTTTACCGTGAACGCGAGATTACAAAAGGTTGTGCTTGGTCCCAATTGGAAGTTCTTGATCCCCTCTACGTGCTCTATAAAAGTAATTGTTTAGTCTTTATTCTGGGATACACAAGGGCCATTGGAGTATGGAGTATGTTCCATCAATATTTTCGCGTCTATCAACTTCCCAACAATCCTTATCCTAAACGCGAGATTGCAAATTTCAAACTTAGTCCCAATTTGAAGCTCTTTATACCCTCTACTTGCTCTACAAAAGTAATTGTTTAGTCTTACCTCTCTGATACACAAGGGCCATTGGAGTATGGAGTATGTTCCATCAATATTTTCCCGTCTATCAACTTCCCAACAATCTTTATCCTAAACGCGAGATTGCAAAATGTCAAACTTAGACCTAATTTGAAGCTCTTTGTCCCCTCTACGTGCTCTACAAAAGTAATTGTTTATTCTTTATTCTGGGAACACAAGGGCCATTGGAGTATGGAGTATGTTCCATCAATATTTTCCCGTCTATCAACTTCCCAACAATCTTTATCCTAAACGCGAGATTGCAAAATGTCAAACTTAGTCCCAATTTAAAGCTCTTTATCCCCTCTACTTGCTCTACAAAAGTAATTGTTTAGTCTTTATTCTGGGATACACAAGGGCCATTGGAGTATGGAGTATGTTCCATCAATATTTTCCCGTCTATCAACTTACCAACAATCTTAATCCTAAACGCGAGTTTGCAAAAGGTCAAACTTAGTCCCAATTTGAAGCTCTTTGTCCCCTCTACGTGCTCTACAAAAGTAATTGTTTAGTCTTTATTCTGGGATACACAAGGGCCATTGGAGTATGGAGTATGTTCCATCAATATTTTCCCGTCTATCAACTTCCCAACAATCTTTATCCTAAACGCGAGATTGCAAAATGTCAAACTTAGTCCCAATTTAAAGCTCTTTATCCCCTCTACTTGCTCTACAAAAGTAATTGTTTAGTCTTTATTCTGGGATACACAAGGGCCATTGGAGTATGGAGTATGTTCCATCAATATTTTCCCGTCTATCAACTTACCAACAATCTTAATCCTAAACGCGAGTTTGCAAAAGGTCAAACTTAGTCCCAATTTGAAGCTCTTTGTCCCCTCTACGTGCTCTACAAAAGTAATTGTTTAGTCTTTATTCTGGGATACACAAGGGCCATTGGAGTATGGAGTATGTTCCATCAATATTTTCCCGTCTATCAACTTCCCAACAATCTTTATCCTAAACGCGAGATTGCAAAATGTCAAACTTAGCCCTAATTTGAAGCTCTTTGTCCCCTCTACGTGCTCTACAAAAGTAATTGTTTAGTCTTTATTCTGGGATACACAAGGGCCATTGGAGTATGGAGTATGTTCCATCAATATTTTCCCGTCTATCAACTTCCCAACAATCTTTATCCTAAACGCGAGATTGCAAAATGTCAAACTTAGTCCCAATTTAAAGCTCTTTATCCCCTCTACTTGCTCTACAAAAGTAATTGTTTAGTCTTTATTCTGGGATACACAAGGGCCATTGGAGTATGGAGTATGTTCCATCAATATTTTCCCGTCTATCAACTTCCCAACAATCTTAATCCTAAACGCGAGATTGCAAAATGTCAAACTTAGTCCCAATTTGAAGCTCTTTGTCCCCTCTACGTGCTCTACAAAAGTAATTGTTTAGTCTTTATTCTGGGATACACAAGGGCCATTGGAGTATGGAGTATGTTCCATCAATATTTTCGCGTCTATCAACTTCCCAACAATCCTTATCCTAAACGCGAGATTGCAAAATGTCAAACTTAGTCCCAATTTGAAGCTCTTTATCCCCTCTACCTGCTCTATAAAAGTAATTGTTTAGTCTTTCCTCTATGATACACTGATACACTGATACACAAGGGCCATTGGAGTATGGAGTATGTTCCATCAATATTTTCCCGCCTATCAACTTCGGGATTTGTTTCATCCTGAACGCCAGATAACAAAAGGTTGTGTCTACTCCCATTTTGAACCCCTTAATCTCTTCTACTTGCTTCATAAATTTCGTGTCCATGTTTAGCCTATTCCTAAAGCAGAAACGATTTAAAAATGGAGTAAGGTCCCACAATATTTTCTTGGCTTTCAACTTACACATGAGATTTATCCCAAACCCGTGATAACAATAGGTTGTACCTTGTCCCATTTTTGAGCTCTTTATCTCCTCTATATGATCTATAAAAATCTTGGTGATGTTTAGCCTATTGGGAAAGAAAATGCGATTGGAGTATGGAGTAAGTTCCATAGATAATTTCTCAACTTTCAACTTCCGAATGAGCTTAGTTTTAAACAAGAGATTAAAAAAGGTAGTCATTGGTCCCAATTTGAAGCTCTTGATCTCCTCTACGTATTGTATGAATATCTTTGTGATGTTTAGCCTACGAGGAAAGAAAAAGCGATTAAAATATTGATTTCATTCCATCATCAATATCTCGTCTATCACCGTACGTTGAAGTTGAGAATATAAACCAGATTTATCTACAAGTTTTGCTGGTTTCTCGGATCGAACCAGAGATATCCGTTCTATGGACGTAGCGTTTTAGCATTTTAGCTACCTGACTATAATAAATAATGTTGTCGACCAACTAAAGTATACTTCTCATACTCCAACAACAAATGTCTCTGGGTTAATAGCCTCTGCGATTAGAGAATAAATGATTAAGGGAGGACGCAGTCAAAATTAACTTTTTTTTAAATTCGCATAGTTTGTAGTTCTACTACAAACTGCTAATAAACAGTGTCCAAAGAGTTTTTTACGCTCTCATCCTGTCTCTCAACCCCGAAAATTAGATTATTCCAGACATTTTCCAGACATAGCCGAGGACTTTTCTGGAAATATTCACAAATGGAAATTTTCTGTTTGTCAAGTATGAATCGGCAATGAGACATGGGAATTGGGAGAAGAACAAAATTTTTTAAGATTTATTTTGGTGGTCTCTGGAATCGAACTTCAAACCTTTGCTTCCCAAAGACACAAGCGCTGCAAAAGTGCCATTGTGGACAATAAACTCAGTGTTTGCTTAAGGGTAGTCCTTTGAAAATGCAGAACGAGAAAATTTGTACAATGCAATTATAGAATTTATCAAGGTTAACGTACCACATAGGTAGCATTCACGACTAGAACGCATGAGGTCAGAAGTTCAAATCTTATCCCATCCTATTTTGCATTTGATCTAAAAAGTTTAGGGATGAAAAGCTTTTCTCTGAGATATGAAATCCTCGAAAACGTCCTTAATGCTATTAATATATTGTAAAAGCTATCTAGCTCCACATTTTCAAAACACTTTGCTTCGGCGAGTTCTGTTTTCGTCGTCAGCAATGGCACTTGCGTAGCGCGCGTGACTTATGAAGCAAAGGTTTGAAGTTCGATTCCAGGGACCTCCAAATAAATCTTACAAATTTTGTTCTTCTCATGCGTCACATTGCTGATTCATATTATAAGAAACATGAAATTCCTTATTGTGGACATATCTAGAAATACCCTCTGGCTATGTCTGTAGAAATGTCTGGAAATCATGATTCGAGGGTAAGAAAGAGGGTGAGAGTAAAATATCTTTGGACACGGTCTACTACTAGTTCTTGGACTACAAACTAGAGGGCAATTTTTTTTTGTTACGTTCTGTAAACAAACTGTCAATGGCATTAGAATGATGGTGTTGTGACTCGATTATCTCCGCATGAGGCGCTATAATCGTAGTAGACGACGCGCCTGGGCAGTCTGATCTTGCTGCTGTCTCGAGTATGGTTGCTGCCCAGCTCTTCTCTTTGTATTTTACTCAGCAATAGAGACTCTCGCTCTAGCTGAACTCGCTTGAATTCGTTCATGTTAAAAGATACACATATTTAATCTAAATTCAATCAAAACTTACCAAAATACTAAAATTGATGGAAAATTGAAAATGAACAGTATAATTAATAAAATAAAATACGTTTTTTTCTTGTCCAAGTTGTCTTCAATATCCGGAAGTTTTAATCAAGTAATTGCAGTAGCAACAGGAAGTGACATCAGAATGAAAATTATAATAATTTTTTAAAGAGCAAATCTAAAACAAATCATCAGACAACGAAAGTTATGGTTTTATCAGTCGATTTAATTGTCATCAAAATTCCCGAAATCTTCAGTCCTATATCGAAACTTTAAATCTCAATTGCACTTGGCTTCAGTCTCCATATGTCGAGATCCTCGAATGACACCGAATCGCGACCATTAACTGAAATACTGAACATATTAAAGCAGTTCTCCTCGTCCAACAGGACTTGTTTGATTCCGCCCTTGGTCAGATGGCAATGGTGTAACTTCAGTTGTTCCAAACTTCTATGTGATTCAAACACCTTTAGAAGTAGTTGGTTATTAAAACCGGGACTTCTACGGATGACGAGTGTTTTCAGGAACGAAGGGGCTGCCGATAGCAATTCTCCGAGTGGCTGTGATTCCCTAACGATCCTTGCTGGAAAATTCAGTTCTTCCAGCTGTTTGAAAACGTAATTCATTTTCGCCCGTTTGCAGGTGACCAGTTGATCTTCTTTTGGCCAGAACAATGTCAAATAGTCGCAATTGAGGCATAAATATTTCAGATTTGGACAATATTTGACGACCATGCCAAGACGAACGGATATGGTAAGACGTTCTACTATCAAAGACGTAAATGACCTCCCCGAGCTTTCAAAAGCGGAGCCCCGGATCTCTCCTAAACGAAAGATTACAAAAAGCACGAACTTGGTCCAAATTTGAAGGCCGTGATCCCTTCTACGAGCTTAAGAAAAACCACCATCCACTATTTGTTGGTCTTTTTCTGGAATACAGTAAAGCGATTGGAGTATTGACTATGTTGTATCAGCAATTTATTATCTATCAACTTTCGAATAAGTTTTTTTCTAACACGCGAGAAAACATAAGGTTGAACTTGGTCCTAATTTGACACACTTGATCCCCTCTACGTGCTTTATAAAAGTCATTAGTCGGTCTTTTCTCTGGGATACACATGGGCTATTGGAGTATGAAGTATGTTCATTGGAGACATAGAGTTCCCCGTAAACAATAGAAGAGAGGACTGTCAATCGGAAATTACCAAAGTACTAGATTATGCAAAAAGCTTATACTTTAAATTGTTGCAATGAGCATGCAATATGTGCAAGCCGGCGTAAACTTATCCCGAGTTGAAAAAGTTAATTATATAAAAGGATGGCTAGTTGGTTGAAAGAGGTAAAAGCAGGCGTAAGTGACACGTAGCCCGACGTAGTCTAAAAACTAAATGTTACAAAAACGGAAGAAAACATTAAAAAAACTCACAATAATTTACATGAATATTGATTACTTCTATACCATCAATGGGGTTTTATCACATCAGCCTTGTTGGCGAGAATCTGAAACGAAAACGCAATCGATTATTTTTCTGTTTGTGGAATATAAACTAGGCTTTTCCTATCGAGAAATCAAACATTTTTTTCGAAGATCTGCCAGCATTTTCAGGCGTGTCAAATAGCTAGGTCCTTGCTGATTGATATTGTGGGCTTTCAATAAGTCTAGGTAGACGGCTGGACTACTGGATATGGCTGTATTATTGTCTGCTGAATCACGTATGTGATGTTTTCGCTTGGGCAATGATATTACCTTTTTTGGGGTGGAATCATTTAGTTTTGCAACATATTGTGTAACGATATTTTCACTTCAGTGTCTATCCGTTTTCGGTTCCATTCAAAAGGCTAAAGGGCCTGTTCAGACACCGGGGAAGGACAGAATTCACATTTTCTATAAAATTGTTTTGTGTTTTAAACAAGAAGACAATTTTTTGCTCAAGACTTGTAGTAAATAATTTTGATTGTAAAATTAGCCACTATTCGTTTCTAGAGTTGTATGATTTTGTATAAGATTAGGTTTTTCTCAATTGTTGCCCTTTTACAAGTTAGTATGTGGGACAAACACTTGAATGCTGCGGTAGTCTTAAATCTTATGAAGAAAGAAGAAGTTTATACTCTATCTCAATTTGAAATTCTTAATCTTGAACATATTTCACAACAAATTTCCTGATGAAGTAATGCATTTGAAAAAAGCTAGAACGATTGAAATACGGTACATTAAAATTTTACCACAATTTTCTGTCTAACAGTTTCCCAATGAGATTAATCCACAACACGAAATAACAAAAGTCATACTTTTCTCCTCTCGGTCTCAATTTGACTTTCTTAGTCTCCTTTATAGGTTCCATAAATATCATGTACTGGTAATGTCACTAGGGAAAGTTCTAAGGATTAGAATATTGAGTATGTTACATCCAAAATTATTTTTTCACACTTTCCACATAAGCTTAAACCTGAACGCGAGATTAGAAAAGGTTGATCTTGGTCCCAATTTTAAGCACTTGATCCCTTTTATGTGCTCTATTAAAATTATTTATTTGTTTTGCTGGGTTACACTGGGGCAATTTGATTATCGAATATGTTCCATCAGCTATTTCTCGTCAATCAACTTTCGAAGGTGTTTTACCGTGAACGCGAGATTACAAAAGGTTGTGCTTGGTCCCAATTGGAAGTTCTTGATCCCCTCTACGTGCTCTATAAAAGTAATTGTTTAGTCTTTATTCTGGGATACACAAGGGCCATTGGAGTATGGAGTATGTTCCATCAATATTTTCGCGTCTATCAACTTCCCAACAATCCTTATCCTAAACGCGAGATTGCAAATTTCAAACTTAGTCCCAATTTGAAGCTCTTTATACCCTCTACTTGCTCTACAAAAGTAATTGTTTAGTCTTACCTCTCTGATACACAAGGGCCATTGGAGTATGGAGTATGTTCCATCAATATTTTCCCGTCTATCAACTTCCCAACAATCTTTATCCTAAACGCGAGATTGCAAAATGTCAAACTTAGCCCTAATTTGAAGCTCTTTGTCCCCTCTACGTGCTCTACAAAAGTAATTGTTTATTCTTTATTCTGGGATACACAAGGGCCATTGGAGTATGGAGTATGTTCCATCAATATTTTCCCGTCTATCAACTTCCCAACAATCTTTATCCTAAACGCGAGATTGCAAAATGTCAAACTTAGTCCCAATTTAAAGCTCTTTATCCCCTCTACTTGCTCTACAAAAGTAATTGTTTAGTCTTTATTCTGGGATACACAAGGGCCATTGGAGTATGGAGTATGTTCCATCAATATTTTCCCGTCTATCAACTTACCAACAATCTTAATCCTAAACGCGAGTTTGCAAAAGGTCAAACTTAGTCCCAATTTGAAGCTCTTTGTCCCCTCTACGTGCTCTACAAAAGTAATTGTTTAGTCTTTATTCTGGGATACACAAGGGCCATTGGAGTATGGAGTATGTTCCATCAATATTTTCCCGTCTATCAACTTCCCAACAATCTTTATCCTAAACGCGAGATTGCAAAATGTCAAACTTAGCCCTAATTTGAAGCTCTTTGTCTCTACGTGCTCTACAAAAGTAATTGTTTAGTCTTTATTCTGGGATACACAAGGGCCATTGGAGTATGGAGTATGTTCCATCAATATTTTCCCGTCTATCAACTTCCCAACAATCTTTATCCTAAACGCGAGATTGCAAAATGTCAAACTTAGTCCCAATTTAAAGCTCTTTGTCCCCTCTACGTGCTCTACAAAAGTAATTGTTTAGTCTTTATTCTGGGATACACAAGGGCCATTGGAGTATGGAGTATGTTCCATCAATATTTTCCCGTCTATCAACTTCCCAACAATCTTTATCCTAAACGCGAGATTGCAAAATGTCAAACTTAGTCCCAATTTAAAGCTCTTTATCCCCTCTACTTGCTCTACAAAAGTAATTGTTTAGTCTTTATTCTGGGATACACAAGGGCCATTGGAGTATGGAGTATGTTCCATCAATATTTTCCCGTCTATCAACTTCCCAACAATCCTTATCCTAAACGCGAGATTGCAAAATGTCAAACTTAGTCCCAATTTGAAGCTCTTTATCCCCTCTACCTGCTCTATAAAAGTAATTGTTTAGTCTTTCCTCTATGATACACTGATACACTGATACACAAGGGACATTGGAGTATGGAGTATGTTCCATCAATATTTTCCCGCCTATCAACTTCGGGATTTGTTTCATCCTGAACGCCAGATAACAAAAGGTTGTGTCTACTCCCATTTTGAACCCCTTAATCTCTTCTACTTGCTTCATAAATTTCGTGTCCATGTTTAGCCTATTCCTAAAGCAGAAACGATTTAAAAATGGAGTAAGGTCCCACAATATTTTCTTGGCTTTCAACTTACACATGAGATTTATCCCAAACCCGTGATAACAATAGGTTGTACCTTGTCCCATTTTTGAGCTCTTTATCTCCTCTATATGATCTATAAAAATCTTGGTGATGTTTAGCCTATTGGGAAAGAAAATGCGATTGGAGTATGGAGTAAGTTCCATAGATAATTTCTCAACTTTCAACTTCCGAATGAGCTTAGTTTTAAACAAGAGATTAAAAAAGGTAGTCATTGGTCCCAATTTGAAGCTCTTGATCTCCTCTACGTATTGTATGAATATCTTTGTGATGTTTAGCCTACGAGGAAAGAAAAAGCGATTAAAATATTGATTTCATTCCATCATCAATATCTCGTCTATCACCGTACGTTGAAGTTGAGAATATAAACCAGATTTATCTACAAGTTTTGCTGGTTTCTCGGATCGAACCAGAGATATCCGTTCTATGGACGTAGCGTTTTAGCATTTTAGCTACCTGACTATAATAAATAATGTTGTCGACCAACTAAAGTATACTTCTCATACTCCAACAACAAATGTCTCTGGGTTAATAGCCTCTGCGATTAGAGAATAAATGATTAAGGGAGGACGCAGTCAAAATTAACTTTTTTTTTTAAATTCGCATAGTTTGTAGTTCTACTACAAACTGCTAATAAACAGTGTCCAAAGAGTTTTTTACGCTCTCATCCTGTCTCTCAACCCCGAAAATTAGATTATTCCAGACATTTTCCAGACATAGCCGAGGACTTTTCTGGAAATATTCACAAATGGAAATTTTCTGTTTGTCAAGTATGAATCGGCAATGAGACATGGGAATTGGGAGAAGAACAAAATTTTTTAAGATTTATTTTGGTGGTCTCTGGAATCGAACTTCAAACCTTTGCTTCCCAAAGACACAAGCGCTGCAAAAGTGCCATTGTGGACAATAAACTCAGTGTTTGCTTAAGGGTAGTCCTTTGAAAATGCAGAACGAGAAAATTTGTACAATGCAATTATAGAATTTATCAAGGTTAACGTACCACATAGGTAGCATTCACGACTAGAACGCATGAGGTCAGAAGTTCAAATCTTATCCCATCCTATTTTGCATTTGATCTAAAAAGTTTAGGGATGAAAAGCTTTTCTCTGAGATATGAAATCCTCGAAAACGTCCTTAATGCTATTAATATATTGTAAAAGCTATCTAGCTCCACATTTTCAAAACACTTTGCTTCGGCGAGTTCTGTTTTCGTCGTCAGCAATGGCACTTGCGTAGCGCGCGTGACTTATGAAGCAAAGGTTTGAAGTTCGATTCCAGGGACCTCCAAATAAATCTTACAAATTTTGTTCTTCTTATACGTCACATTGCTGATTCATATTATAAGAAACATGAAATTCCTTATTGTGGACATATCTAGAAATACCCTCTGGCTATGTCTGTAGAAATGTCTGGAAATCATGATTCGAGGGTAAGAAAGAGGGTGAGAGTAAAATATCTTTGGATACGGTCTACTACTAGTTCTTGAACTACAAACTAGAGGGCGATTTTTTTTGTTACGTACTGTAAACAAACTGTCAATGGCATTAGAATGATGGTGTTGTGACTCGATTATCTCCGCATGAGGCGCTATAATCGTAGCAGACGACGCGCCTGGGCAGTCTGATCTTGCTGCTGTCTCGAGTATGGTTGCTGCCCAGCTCAATGGGATGAACCAGAATCCTGAGACGATGCAAACGTCGAAGGGTTGTTCTGACACATTTCTGCGTCATTTGGTGTCAGCCATAGAAAATGGAGATGAGTGAAATGACGGATTAAATAATAACGCTATTATCATTAGACCTAATCCATCATTATTTATCACCCTCAATGTCGACGGTAGCGATGATTCTTTCTTTGACCAATGTTTTTCTGTTTTCCATCAAATTTTTTCGAAGCTGTTCTAATTTTTCCTGAGCTGCTTGCATCGTCTTCCTATCAGTCACCTTTTCCTTGCACTCGAACGAGATGGCATGTTCAATGGATTCTAGTCGGTACGTCGTATACAAAGAATTTGAATTCCAATCGCATTTTTCGGGGCACTCGGCACACGAAGGCGAGTTCGAATTGAAGGAGTGGTAAATTCCACAGGTGACACGACACTTGTCGCAGTTGGTAGCGTATAAACCGGTCGAAAGATCCACTTTACGTACTGTGTTTACGTTTTTGTTCGTTTTGGCCGAATCCTGCCAATCAGTGATGAGCTTCTCTGTTTTTTCCATTACTATGGTGATAGTCCGTCGTTTGTGAGAGTACGCAGGTTGCTAACTGAGGTCCCCAACTGTTTCCGTTCTTCTGGTACTTCCATTGTTGATGAGAGTGACCTCTTCTTCATCTTTGCCAAATTTGCAAAGAAATCATCAAAATCTTTGCAGTCGATTTTCCGTAAAGTAGGATCACAAGTTCTTCTATAGTAGAATAATTCCCGATTTCGGAAATTGTAATGAAGCAAATTTCCGGCCTTACTGCCATCAACTGGGCCAGGTAAGCTGGCTTCAGATGCTTGTGGGGAATGCACTTGATTGTAATATTTGTAAATAGACGAAGTCACCATATAGCCAATGCTTCCATTGAGATCTCCTAAACAGATAGTAAATAATATTCAAAAGTCTGCATAATCTCCTGGAGACCATGCGACTGGGCCACCAGTCCAACCATGTCAACAACTTTGATTCCATACTCTAAATTGAAAAAGCTGCTCATCATTTCCTTAAGTTCCTTGTCTATGCATAGGCCGTTGATGTCAATAAGGCAATGGATATCGAAAATTGTCATTGAAAAAGGGATGCAGAATCCTTTTGTGTAGTGAAATTCGTTGGCAGCAACATATTCGGTCTTGACTCCTATGTGGAAACGAAAAGGGTCTTCCAAATTGACGCACAATATGTAGTTGGCCATCTCGTTAATGAGTGCCGATTTGACGGAAGCGGTTACTCCCATCAAAAGGATAGTTTTGTGTTCAATATTCATTTCTGTCGAACACTAGTTAAGTACTGGGTCGATTCGAGTGTTGTTTGTTCCATTATCAGTTTCTCATCCATATACTTCCGAATGAGTTTCCACCTAAGCGCGACATTACAAAAGGTCGTACCTGGTTTCAATTTGAAGCTTTTTATCTCTTGTACTTGTTCCAAAATTTGCATTTGGAAGTAAAGACTCTGGGTTACACTGGGGCGATTGAAAGATGTATGGTTGATAGATTATGTTCCCACAACATTTTCTAGTTTCTAAACTTTCGAATAAGATGGATACAGAGGGGCCATTCACATACTACGTAGTGCGTTTGGCCAATTTTTGATCCCCTCTCTCCCCCCCCCCTTTGTAGTGCTTTTTGCTATACCCAATACATGGGCGGAAGCCTTTTTCGTACCCCCCTCCCCCCCCTTAACGCACTACGTAGTATGTGAACAGTCCCAGAACGCGAAGTTACAAATGGTCGTGCTTGGTATTATTATGAATCCCTTAATCTCTTCTACTTTCTCCATTAATTTCGTGTCGATGTTTAGCCTATTCAAAAGGCTGGAACGATTGGAAGATGGAGTATATTCCAACAATAATAACTTGTCTTTCAAATTCCACATGAGATTTATCCAAACGCGTAATTAAAAAAGATCGTACTTGGTCTTGAATTAGAGCTCTTTATATCCTCTATATATTCTATAAAAATCTTGGTGACGTTTAGCCTATTGGAAAAGAAAATGCGATTTGAGAATGGAGTATGTTCCATCAATATTTTCCCGTCTATCAACTTCCCAACAAGCTTCATCCTAAACGCGAGATTGCAAAAGGTCAAACTTAGTCCTAATTTGAAGCTCTTTGTCCCCTCTACGTGCTCTACAAAAGTAATT
Organism: Ceriodaphnia dubia; assembly: GCA_022539655.2. NCBI lineage: Eukaryota > Metazoa > Arthropoda > Branchiopoda > Diplostraca > Daphniidae > Ceriodaphnia > Ceriodaphnia dubia. Next base: position 164,451 of record JAKUCG020000235.1, on the reverse strand, counting down.
GTTTAGTCTTTATTCTGGGATACACAAGGGCCATTGGAGTATGGAGTATGTTCCATCAATATTTTCCCGTCTATCAACTTCCCAACAATCTTTATCCTAAACGCGAGATTGCAAAATGTCAAACTTAGCCCTAATTTGAAGCTCTTTGTCCCCTCTACGTGCTCTACAAAAGTAATTGTTTAGTCTTTATTCTGGGATACACAAGGGCCATTGGAGTATGGAGTATGTTCCATCAATATTTTCGCGTCTATCAACTTCCCAACAATCCTTATCCTAAACGCGAGATTGCAAAATGTCAAACTTAGTCCCAATTTGAAGCTCTTTATCCCCTCTACCTGCTCTATAAAAGTAATTGTTTAGTCTTTCCTCTATGATACACTGATACACTGATACACAAGGGCCATTGGAGTATGGAGTATGTTCCATCAATATTTTCCCGCCTATCAACTTCGGGATTTGTTTCATCCTGAACGCCAGATAACAAAAGGTTGTGTCTACTCCCATTTTGAACCCCTTAATCTCTTCTACTTGCTTCATAAATTTCGTGTCCATGTTTAGCCTATTCCTAAAGCAGAAACGATTTAAAAATGGAGTAAGGTCCCACAATATTTTCTTGGCTTTCAACTTACACATGAGATTTATCCCAAACCCGTGATAACAATAGGTTGTACCTTGTCCCATTTTTGAGCTCTTTATCTCCTCTATATGATCTATAAAAATCTTGGTGATGTTTAGCCTATTGGGAAAGAAAATGCGATTGGAGTATGGAGTAAGTTCCATAGATAATTTCTCAACTTTCAACTTCCGAATGAGCTTAGTTTTAAACGAGAGATTAAAAAAGGTAGTCATTGGTCCCAATTTGAAGCTCTTGATCTCCTCTACGTATTGTATGAATATCTTTGTGATGTTTAGCCTACGAGGAAAGAAAAAGCGATTAAAATATTGATTTCATTCCATCATCAATATCTCGTCTATCACCGTACGTTGAAGTTGAGAATATAAACCAGATTTATCTACAAGTTTTGCTGGTTTCTCGGATCGAACCAGAGATATCCGTTCTATGGACGTAGCGTTTTAGCATTTTAGCTACCTGACTACAATAACAAATGTTGTCGACCAACTAAAGTATACTTCTCATACTCCAACAACAAATGTCTCTGGGTTAATAGCCTCTGCGATTAGAGAATAAATGATTAAGGGAGGACGCAGTCAAAATTAACTTTTTTTTTAAATTCGCATAGTTTGTAGTTCTACTACAAACTGCTAATAAACAGTGTACAAAGAGTTTTTTACGCTCTCATCCTGTCTCTCAACCCCGAAAATTAGATTATTCCAGACATTTTCCAGACATAGCCGAGGACTTTTCTGGAAATATTCACAAATGGAAATTTTCTGTTTGTCAAGTATGAATCGGCAATGAGACATGGGAATTGGGAGAAGAACAAAATTTTTAAAGATTTATTTTGGTGGTCTCTGGAATCGAACTTCAAACCTTTGCTTCCCAAAGACACAAGCGCTGCAAAAGTGCCATTGTGGACAATAAACTCAGTGTTTGCTTAAGGGTAGTCCTTTGAAAATGCAGAACGAGAAAATTTGTACAATGCAATTATAGAATTTATCAAGGTTAACGTACCACATAGGTAGCATTCACGACTAGAACGCATGAGGTCAGAAGTTCAAATCTTATCCCATCCTATTTTGCATTTGATCTAAAAAGTTTAGGGATGAAAAGCTTTTCTCTGAGATATGAAATCCTCGAAAACGTCCTTAATGCTATTAATATATTGTAAAAGCTATCTAGCTCCACATTTTCAAAACACTTTGCTTCGGCGAGTTCTGTTTTCGTCGTCAGCAATGGCACTTGCGTAGCGCGCGTGACTTATGAAGCAAAGGTTTGAAGTTCGATTCCAGGGACCTCCAAATAAATCTTACAAATTTTGTTCTTCTTATACGTCACATTGCTGATTCATATTATAAGAAACATGAAATTCCTTATTGTGGACATATCTAGAAATACCCTCTGGCTATGTCTGTAGAAATGTCTGGAAATCATGATTCGAGGGTAAGAAAGAGGGTGAGAGTAAAATATCTTTGGATACGGTCTACTACTAGTTCTTGAACTACAAACTAGAGGGCGATTTTTTTTGTTACGTACTGTAAACAAACTGTCAATGGCATTAGAATGATGGTGTTGTGACTCGATTATCTCCGCATGAGGCGCTATAATCGTAGCAGACGACGCGCCTGGGCAGTCTGATCTTGCTGCTGTCTCGAGTATGGTTGCTGCCCAGCTCAATGGGATGAACCAGAATCCTGAGACGATGCAAACGTCGAAGGGTTGTTCTGACACATTTCTGCGTCATTTGGTGTCAGCCATAGAAAATGGAGATGAGTGAAATGACGGATTAAATAATAACGCTATTATCATTAGACCTAATCCATCATTATTTATCACCCTCAATGTCGACGGTAGCGATGATTCTTTCTTTGACCAATGTTTTTCTGTTTTCCATCAAATTTTTTCGAAGCTGTTCTAATTTTTCCTGAGCTGCTTGCATCGTCTTCCTATCAGTCACCTTTTCCTTGCACTCGAACGAGATGGCATGTTCAATGGATTCTAGTCGGTACGTCGTATACAAAGAATTTGAATTCCAATCGCATTTTTCGGGGCACTCGGCACACGAAGGCGAGTTCGAATTGAAGGAGTGGTAAATTCCACAGGTGACACGACACTTGTCGCAGTTGGTAGCGTATAAACCGGTCGAAAGATCCACTTTACGTACTGTGTTTACGTTTTTGTTCGTTTTGGCCGAATCCTGCCAATCAGTGATGAGCTTCTCTGTTTTTTCCATTACTATGGTGATAGTCCGTCGTTTGTGAGAGTACGCAGGTTGCTAACTGAGGTCCCCAACTGTTTCCGTTCTTCTGGTACTTCCATTGTTGATGAGAGTGACCTCTTCTTCATCTTTGCCAAATTTGCAAAGAAATCATCAAAATCTTTGCAGTCGATTTTCCGTAAAGTAGGATCACAAGTTCTTCTATAGTAGAATAATTCCCGATTTCGGAAATTGTAATGAAGCAAATTTCCGGCCTTACTGCCATCAACTGGGCCAGGTAAGCTGGCTTCAGATGCTTGTGGGGAATGCACTTGATTGTAATATTTGTAAATAGACGAAGTCACCATATAGCCAATGCTTCCATTGAGATCTCCTAAACAGATAGTAAATAATATTCAAAAGTCTGCATAATCTCCTGGAGACCATGCGACTGGGCCACCAGTCCAACCATGTCAACAACTTTGATTCCATACTCTAAATTGAAAAAGCTGCTCATCATTTCCTTAAGTTCCTTGTCTATGCATAGGCCGTTGATGTCAATAAGGCAATGGATATCGAAAATTGTCATTGAAAAAGGGATGCAGAATCCTTTTGTGTAGTGAAATTCGTTGGCAGCAACATATTCGGTCTTGACTCCTATGTGGAAACGAAAAGGGTCTTCCAAATTGACGCACAATATGTAGTTGGCCATCTCGTTAATGAGTGCCGATTTGACGGAAGCGGTTACTCCCATCAAAAGGATAGTTTTGTGTTCAATATTCATTTCTGTCGAACACTAGTTAAGTACTGGGTCGATTCGAGTGTTGTTTGTTCCATTATCAGTTTCTCATCCATATACTTCCGAATGAGTTTCCACCTAAGCGCGACATTACAAAAGGTCGTACCTGGTTTCAATTTGAAGCTTTTTATCTCTTGTACTTGTTCCAAAATTTGCATTTGGAAGTAAAGACTCTGGGTTACACTGGGGCGATTGAAAGATGTATGGTTGATAGATTATGTTCCCACAACATTTTCTAGTTTCTAAACTTTCGAATAAGATGGATACAGAGGGGCCATTCACATACTACGTAGTGCGTTTGGCCAATTTTTGATCCCCTCTCTCCCCCCCCCCCCTTTGTAGTGCTTTTTGCTATACCCAATACATGGGCGGAAGCCTTTTTCGTACCCCCTCCCCCCTTAACGCACTACGTAGTATGTGAACAGTCCCAGAACGCGAAGTTACAAATGGTCGTGCTTGGTATTATTATGAATCCCTTAATCTCTTCTACTTTCTCCATTAATTTCGTGTCGATGTTTAGCCTATTCAAAAGGCTGGAACGATTGGAAGATGGAGTATATTCCAACAATAATAACTTGTCTTTCAAATTCCACATGAGATTTATCCAAACGCGTAATTAAAAAAGATCGTACTTGGTCTTGAATTAGAGCTCTTTATATCCTCTATATATTCTATAAAAATCTTGGTGACGTTTAGCCTATTGGAAAAGAAAATGCGATTTGAGAATGGAGTATGTTCCATCAATATTTTCCCGTCTATCAACTTCCCAACAAGCTTCATCCTAAACGCGAGATTGCAAAAGGTCAAACTTAGTCCTAATTTGAAGCTCTTTGTCCCCTCTACGTGCTCTACAAAAGTAATTGTTTAGTCTTTATTCTGGGATACACAAGGGCCATTGGAGTATGGAGTATGTTCCATCAATATTTTCCCGTCTATCAACTTCCCAACAATCTTTATCCTAAACGCGAGATTGCAAAATGTCAAACTTAGCCCTAATTTGAAGCTCTTTGTCCCCTCTACGTGCTCTACAAAAGTAATTGTTTAGTCTTTATTCTGGGATACACAAGGGCCATTGGAGTATGGAGTATGTTCCATCAATATTTTCGCGTCTATCAACTTCCCAACAATCCTTATCCTAAACGCGAGATTGCAAAATGTCAAACTTAGTCCCAATTTGAAGCTCTTTATCCCCTCTACTTGCTCTATAAAAGTAATTGTTTAGTCTTTCCTCTATGATACACTGATACACTGATACACAAGGGCCATTGGAGTATGGAGTATGTTCCATCAATATTTTCCCGCCTATCAACTTCGGGATTTGTTTCATCCTGAACGCCAGATAACAAAAGGTTGTGTCTACTCCCATTTTGAACCCCTTAATCTCTTCTACTTGCTTCATAAATTTCGTGTCCATGTTTAGCCTATTCCTAAAGCAGAAACGATTTAAAATGGAGTAAGGTCTTACAATATTTTCTTGGCTTTCAACTTACACATGAGATTTATCCCAAACGCGTGATAACAATAGGTTGTACCTTGTCCCATATTTGAGCTCTTTATCTCCTCTATATGATCTATAAAAATCTTGGTGATGTTTAGCCTATTGGGAAAGAAAATGCGATTGGAGTATGGAGTAAGTTCCATAAATAATTTCTCAACTTTCAACTTCCGAATTAGCTTAGTTTTAAACGAGAGATTAAAAAAGGTAGTCATTGGTCCCAATTTGAAGCTCTTGATCTCCTCTACGTATTGTATGAATATCTTTGTGATGTTTAGCCTACGAGGAAAGAAAAAGCGATTAAAATATTGATTTCATTCCATCATCAATATCTCGTCTATCACCGTACGTTGAAGTTGAGAATATAAACCAGATTTATCTACAAGTTTTGCTGGTTTCTCGGATCGAACCAGAGATATCCGTTCTATGGACGTAGCGTTTTAGCATTTTAGCTACCTGACTATAATAAAAATGTTGTCGACCAACTAAAGTATACTTCTCATACTCCAACAACAAATGTCTCTGGGTTAATAGCCTCTGCGATTAGAGAATAAATGATTAAGGGAGGACGCAGTCAAAATTAACTTTTTTTTAAATTCGCATAGTTTGTAGTTCTACTACAAACTGCTAATAAACAGTGTCCAAAGAGTTTTTTACGCTCTCATCCTGTCTCTCAACCCCGAAAATTAGATTATTCCAGACATTTTCCAGACATAGCCGAGGACTTTTCTGGAAATATTCACAAATGGAAATTTTCTGTTTGTCAAGTATGAATCGGCAATGAGACATGGGAATTGGGAGAAGAACAAAATTTTTTAAGATTTATTTTGGTGGTCTCTGGAATCGAACTTCAAACCTTTGCTTCCCAAAGACACAAGCGCTGCAAAAGTGCCATTGTGGACAATAAACTCAGTGTTTGCTTAAGGGTAGTCCTTTGAAAATGCAGAACGAGAAAATTTGTACAATGCAATTATAGAATTTATCAAGGTTAACGTACCACATAGGTAGCATTCACGACTAGAACGCATGAGGTCAGAAGTTCAAATCTTATCCCATCCTATTTTGCATTTGATCTAAAAAGTTTAGGGATGAAAAGCTTTTCTCTGAGATATGAAATCCTCGAAAACGTCCTTAATGCTATTAATATATTGTAAAAGCTATCTAGCTCCACATTTTCAAAACACTTTGCTTCGGCGAGTTCTGTTTTCGTCGTCAGCAATGGCACTTGCGTAGCGCGCGTGACTTATGAAGCAAAGGTTTGAAGTTCGATTCCAGGGACCTCCAAATAAATCTTACAAATTTTGTTCTTCTTATACGTCACATTGCTGATTCATATTATAAGAAACATGAAATTCCTTATTGTGGACATATCTAGAAATACCCTCTGGCTATGTCTGTAGAAATGTCTGGAAATCATGATTCGAGGGTAAGAAAGAGGGTGAGAGTAAAATATCTTTGGATACGGTCTACTACTAGTTCTTGAACTACAAACTAGAGGGCGATTTTTTTTTGTTACGTACTGTAAACAAACTGTCAATGGCATTAGAATGATGGTGTTGTGACTCGATTATCTCCGCATGAGGCGCTATAATCGTAGCAGACGACGCGCCTGGGCAGTCTGATCTTGCTGCTGTCTCGAGTATGGTTGCTGCCCAGCTCAATGGGATGAACCAGAATCCTGAGACGATGCAAACGTCGAAGGGTTGTTCTGACACATTTCTGCGTCATTTGGTGTCAGCCATAGAACATTTCTCAATGGAATTACAGAGACCACTTTGACCCTTATTGAGCCCTTCAATTCCGTTATCTGAGACTGTGCATCGGGAGACATACAGTTCCCCGTAAACAAAAGAAGAGAGGAAAAACTGTCAATAAAAATTGATCACTACAACACCCACACACAAATTAAACATTACAAGTACTAAATGCAAAAAGCATTCCTTAACTTGTTCCAGTGGGCACCCAATATGTACTTATCAATGTTATTTAATTTAGTCCTTGCCACATCCAATACGCAAGTGTTTGAACACAGACAGAAATTGGTAAAACTGAGTCTGTTTGAGCGTTGTCACTCCACTCAAGAGAAAATCAGCGAGATCATGTGAAAATAACTGTAAATTCAGAATTCAATTTTTGAATTCAGAAGTGAAAGAAAAAGGGTGGATGTGTTACTCCATTCTGGGCATCTTAGCGTAGCTATATTCGTAAAAGAGGCTTCTGCATTTACTGCTGGTATTTCAGTGACGGAAGAAAGATCCAATTTGCTAGTCTGTTTATTCACCAGCAAGTCAATGTGACCAATATCCAGCAGGCCATTCTCCAAGAGAAATTTGAAAACTTGTTCTAATAACTGCAAAGCTAATAGAATAAATCAGCGATAAGTAAATGTAATACCTAAAACAACAATTACTCTAACAGATACTTACGCCATTCATCAAAAAGGGGGAAAACAGGCTGATGTGAACTTTATTTCTCTTTCGCCGTCTCTAATTGAACGTTTCCAATATTGTTGTTGGGTAACTCCTTGGTGACAGAGCGAAAACACTTTTCTGTTAACGTTTTAACATACCACATCCTACGCTGAGGCATCTCGATAAATTATTTAACCACTGCCAAAAATTTGTTGACAATAACATTAAGTGAAAGAGTAAAAGTGGTAAAAAAATTGTCCAAAATGTCAAAACAATGATTCAGAATTCGTGGAGTTGTAACGAGCGCCAGGTTGCTCGACCAACGGTTGACGACCGCCAGTCTGAGGAATATGGCACATTAGTACCGGTCGTAGCGTGTGGAGGAACGGAGTAACAGAGGAAGGGCTCGCTCCAAGGTATGTCCAGCATGGCATTGCTATGTATTCCGAATTTGTCTGTTCGTCTGATTGACAAAGACGTTACCTCAACAACTTCACGCATGTATAGTCCATAAGATTGATGGTGATGTTTTCTAATCGATCCTTGGGCATACCGGCATAAATTGGAACAAACGATCCAATTCTGGTAGAATCGGCCAATAGAGAAATTGGTTTTTCTAACTGAAAAAAGAAATAGATAACGCCTTTCAATTTGGTCTTTCTGTTTTCTTTTGTGAAATAAACGGTATTGTCCGCCAAACAATTAACTTCCATTCTTTCCTTCATGTATTGGTGAAAATCAGCTGTAATTAATGAAATGGCTTTTTCGTACATGGGTAACGTAGTTCGATTTTAATTTATTAATATTAGATATCATTCCAAGGTCGTATTTGATGGTTGAAAGTCAATAGTGAAAGACGGAAATAAAGTAGTTTTCCAGTGAAAAACGGGCACCGATCCATTAACTTAGGCCCCTGACACTATCGATAATCGACTTAAACAACCAGAACTGTTTAATGTTAGTTATTCTGTTAAGGATAGAGAGTATATTGAAAGGTGCAGTAGATTTTCAGAGCGACATCTACTCCGTCAATGCAACCGTATTCAACGGGGATAATTGAGTTTTTTTTCTGTGGGTGTATGAGATATCAGTCGTTTCATTAATATACCCACAAACAAACTCTATTCGGCAGGGTTAATAAATGCAAAATTTCAGATTTTGAATAAAGTAATGTAGTTCTTTTCAAGTTTTTACCTCTCCGTTTGATAAAACTATGTCGAAAATGTATCTAGTGGTTAGTTTATTTAGAATGTGTTCGTTAAGTGTTATTGAAGAGTGGCGATTTTTCTTTCATATTTTGAAGAAATCTGTTCCAAGAGTGAGAAGTAGTAAAGAACTTTCCTAATGCAACCCTGATATATCTTTATTGAACGACGCGTTTTTTCATTGTCGTGTATTTTAACTTGTTTTTCTGTTACCCACTAGCTGATTTTTCAAGTCTAGATTGTATCTTCAAAATTAGGGTAGACTGATGCAAGAATAGATCCACTGAATTGGATTTGTGGATATGACGAGTATAGGATACATGGGCCATTAGCGGTTGAATTCTTTCTCTTCATCAACATTGTCACTGATAATGGCCAGATGGATAAAGATAAATTCAATTGACTTGAAAATTATAGCCCTTTTTCGATCATTGTCTCTTAGTGCCGAGACATTGAAATAGAATTCGCGATACTGTTCTTCTAAAAGGATTTCCAGAAAATTATTCGAATGGTCTGGCTTGGCTGGTCAACTTTAGCATATGAGCACCCAAAAAATTAGATTAATTCTTGTCAAGAATCCGTTGGTTTTAGACGCTCCAAGCATACAATGCCTCTTTAACCAATCTTTAACTTGTGCAGGCCGATTGACGGAACAAAGAGTGTATGACTAGGCCACCAAACAATATTACACCAAACCAACCATGTTTCCATGTTGATGGGCTGCAGTTCGTGTTTTTGATCAAATGACAAAACATCAGCGTTGAAGAGTCGGTAGTTTTGATTTTGAAACTGAAATTTAGCGGAATCTCAACATATCTCAATTTTAATGACACCCCTCTTAGCTTACATCAGCATGTATTTGTAAAATGCGTTACCAAAATTTTCCTATTTTCGATAAAAAAATTACAGTTAGTTTACTTATAATATTAAAATATACTGCTACATTCTGTAGGACTGACTGAAACCTTATTATTGTAGCATTCTAAAGATGTGTCCAACAGTCAATTGCATTAAAATAAGGTGAAGTAATTTCCATTAGCATTTTCTCGGATAACAACTTCCAAATGACCTTCATCCTGAACGCGAGATTAAAATAGGGTGTACTTGGTCCCAATTGAGCTCTTCACCTCCTCTACGTATTCTATTAATATCTTTGTGATGTTTGGCTGATAAGTTAAGAAACAACTAAAAGAGTATAAGACAATGAAAAGAAAGAGAAGGTTCAGAAGGGCCATCACAAATTTTTTGTGTTTCAACTTCTGCATGAGATTCAATCCGAACGCGAGATAAAGTGTGGACGTGCTTGGTCCCATTTTGAACCCCTTAATCTCTTCTACTTGCTTCATAAATTTCGTGTCCATGTTTAGCCTATTCCTAAAGCAGAAACGATTTAAAAATGGAGTAAGGTCCCACAATATTTTCTTGGCTTTCAACTTACACATGAGATTTATCCCAAACCCGTGATAACAATAGGTTGTACCTTGTCCCATTTTTGAGCTCTTTATCTCCTCTATATGATCTATAAAAATCTTGGTGATGTTTAGCCTATTGGGAAAGAAAATGCGATTGGAGTATGGAGTAAGTTCCATAGATAATTTCTCAACTTTCAACTTCCGAATGAGCTTAGTTTTAAACAAGAGATTAAAAAAGGTAGTCATTGGTCCCAATTTGAAGCTCTTGATCTCCTCTACGTATTGTATGAATATCTTTGTGATGTTTAGCCTACGAGGAAAGAAAAAGCGATTAAAATATTGATTTCATTCCATCATCAATATCTCGTCTATCACCGTACGTTGAAGTTGAGAATATAAACCAGATTTATCTACAAGTTTTGCTGGTTTCTCGGATCGAACCAGAGATATCCGTTCTATGGACGTAGCGTTTTAGCATTTTAGCTACCTGACTATAATAAATAATGTTGTCGACCAACTAAAGTATACTTCTCATACTCCAACAACAAATGTCTCTGGGTTAATAGCCTCTGCGATTAGAGAATAAATGATTAAGGGAGGACGCAGTCAAAATTAACTTTTTTTTAAATTCGCATAGTTTGTAGTTCTACTACAAACTGCCAATAAACAGTGTCCAAAGAGTTTTTTACTCTCTCATCCTGTCTCTCAACCCCGAAAATTAGATTATTCCAGACATTTTCCAGACATAGCCGAGGACTTTTCTGGAAATATTCACAAATGGAAATTTTCTGTTTGTCATTTATGAATCGGCAATGAGACATGGGAATTGGGAGAAGAACAAAATTTTTTAAGATTTATTTTGGTGGTCTCTGGAATCGAACTTCAAACCTTTGCTTCCCAAAGACACAAGCGCTGCAAAAGTGCCATTGTGGACAATAAACTCAGTGTTTGCTTAAGGGTAGTCCTTTGAAAATGCAGAACGGGAAAATTTGTACAATGCAATTATAGAATTTATCAAGGTTAACGTACCACATAGGTAGCATTCACGACTAGAACGCATGAGGTCAGAAGTTCAAATCTTATCCCATCCTATTTTGCATTTGATCTAAAAAGTTTAGGGATGAAAAGCTTTTCTCTGAGATATGAAATCCTCGAAAACGTCCTTAATGCTATTAATATATTGTAAAAGCTATCTAGCTCCACATTTTCAAAACACTTTGCTTCGGCGAGTTCTGTTTTCGTCGTCAGCAATGGCACTTGCGTAGCGCGCGTGACTTATGAAGCAAAGGTTTGAAGTTCGATTCCAGGGACCTCCAAATAAATCTTACAAATTTTGTTCTTCTCATGCGTCACATTGCTGATTCATATTATAAGAAACATGAAATTCCTTATTGTGGACATATCTAGAAATACCCTCTGGCTATGTCTGTAGAAATGTCTGGAAATCATGATTCGAGGGTAAGAAAGAGGGTGAGAGTAAAATATCTTTGGACACGGTCTACTACTAGTTCTTGGACTACAAACTAGAGGGCAATTTTTTTTTGTTACGTTCTGTAAACAAACTGTCAATGGCATTAGAATGATGGTGTTGTGACTCGATTATCTCCGCATGAGGCGCTATAATCGTAGTAGACGACGCGCCTGGGCAGTCTGATCTTGCTGCTGTCTCGAGTATGGTTGCTGCCCAGCTCTTCTCTTTGTATTTTACTCAGCAATAGAGACTCTCGCTCTAGCTGAACTCGCTTGAATTCGTTCATGTTAAAAGATACACATATTTAATCTAAATTCAATCAAAACTTACCAAAATACTAAAATTGATGGAAAATTGAAAATGAACAGTATAATTAATAAAATAAAATACGTTTTTTTCTTGTCCAAGTTGTCTTCAATATCCGGAAGTTTTAATCAAGTAATTGCAGTAGCAACAGGAAGTGACATCAGAATGAAAATTATAATAATTTTTTAAAGAGCAAATCTAAAACAAATCATCAGACAACGAAAGTTATGGTTTTATCAGTCGATTTAATTGTCATCAAAATTCCCGAAATCTTCAGTCCTATATCGAAACTTTAAATCTCAATTGCACTTGGCTTCAGTCTCCATATGTCGAGATCCTCGAATGACACCGAATCGCGACCATTAACTGAAATACTGAACATATTAAAGCAGTTCTCCTCGTCCAACAGGACTTGTTTGATTCCGCCCTTGGTCAGATGGCAATGGTGTAACTTCAGTTGTTCCAAACTTCTATGTGATTCAAACACCTTTAGAAGTAGTTGGTTATTAAAACCGGGACTTCTACGGATGACGAGTGTTTTCAGGAACGAAGGGGCTGCCGATAGCAATTCTCCGAGTGGCTGTGATTCCCTAACGATCCTTGCTGGAAAATTCAGTTCTTCCAGCTGTTTGAAAACGTAATTCATTTTCGCCCGTTTGCAGGTGACCAGTTGATCTTCTTTTGGCCAGAACAATGTCAAATAGTCGCAATTGAGGCATAAATATTTCAGATTTGGACAATATTTGACGACCATGCCAAGACGAACGGATATGGTAAGACGTTCTACTATCAAAGACGTAAATGACCTCCCCCGAGCTTTCAAAAGCGGAGCCCCGGATCTCTCCTAAACGAAAGATTACAAAAAGCACGAACTTGGTCCCAATTTGAAGGCCGTGATCCCTTCTACGAGCTTAAGAAGAAAACCACCATCCACTATTTGTTGGTCTTTTTCTGGAATACAGTAAAGCGATTGGAGTATTGACTATGTTGTATCAGCAATTTATTATCTATCAACTTTCGAATAAGTTTTTTTCTAACACGCGAGAAAACATAAGGTTGAACTTGGTCCTAATTTGACACACTTGATCCCCTCTACGTGCTTTATAAAAGTCATTAGTCGGTCTTTTCTCTGGGATACACATGGGCTATTGGAGTATGAAGTATGTTCATTGGAGACATAGAGTTCCCCGTAAACAATAGAAGAGAGGACTGTCAATCGGAAATTACCAAAGTACTAGATTATGCAAAAAGCTTATACTTTAAATTGTTGCAATGAGCATGCAATATGTGCAAGCCGGCGTAAACTTATCCCGAGTTGAAAAAGTTAATTATATAAAAGGATGGCTAGTTGGTTGAAAGAGGTAAAAGCAGGCGTAAGTGACACGTAGCCCGACGTAGTCTAAAAACTAAATGTTACAAAAACGGAAGAAAACATTAAAAAAACTCACAATAATTTACATGAATATTGATTACTTCTATACCATCAATGGGGTTTTATCACATCAGCCTTGTTGGCGAGAATCTGAAACGAAAACGCAATCGATTATTTTTCTGTTTGTGGAATATAAACTAGGCTTTTCCTATCGAGAAATCAAACATTTTTTTCGAAGATCTGCCAGCATTTTCAGGCGTGTCAAATAGCTAGGTCCTTGCTGATTGATATTGTGGGCTTTCAATAAGTCTAGGTAGACGGCTGGACTACTGGATATGGCTGTATTATTGTCTGCTGAATCACGTATGTGATGTTTTCGCTTGGGCAATGATATTACCTTTTTTTGGGGTGGAATCATTTAGTTTTGCAACATATTGTGTAACGATATTTTCACTTCAGTGTCTATCCGTTTTCGGTTCCATTCAAAAGGCTAAAGGGCCTGTTCAGACACCGGGGAAGGACAGAATTCACATTTTCTATAAAATTGTTTTGTGTTTTAAACAAGAAGACAATTTTTTGCTCAAGACTTGTAGTAAATAATTTTGATTGTAAAATTAGCCACTATTCGTTTCTAGAGTTGTATGATTTTGTATAAGATTAGGTTTTTCTCAATTGTTGCCCTTTTACAAGTTAGTATGTGGGACAAACACTTGAATGCTGCGGTAGTCTTAAATCTTATGAAGAAAGAAGAAGTTTATACTCTATCTCAATTTGAAATTCTTAATCTTGAACATATTTCACAACAAATTTCCTGATGAAGTAATGCATTTGAAAAAAGCTAGAACGATTGAAATACGGTACATTAAAATTTTACCACAATTTTCTGTCTAACAGTTTCCCAATGAGATTAATCCACAACACGAAATAACAAAAGTCATACTTTTCTCCTCTCGGTCTCAATTTGACTTTCTTAGTCTCCTTTATAGGTTCCATAAATATCATGTACTGGTAATGTCACTAGGGAAAGTTCTAAGGATTAGAATATTGAGTATGTTACATCCAAAATTATTTTTTCACACTTTCCACATAAGCTTAAACCTGAACGCGAGATTAGAAAAGGTTGATCTTGGTCCCAATTTTAAGCACTTGATCCCTTTTATGTGCTCTATTAAAATTATTTATTTGTTTTGCTGGGTTACACTGGGGCAATTTGATTATCGAATATGTTCCATCAGCTATTTCTCGTCAATCAACTTTCGAAGGTGTTTTACCGTGAACGCGAGATTACAAAAGGTTGTGCTTGGTCCCAATTGGAAGTTCTTGATCCCCTCTACGTGCTCTATAAAAGTAATTGTTTAGTCTTTATTCTGGGATACACAAGGGCCATTGGAGTATGGAGTATGTTCCATCAATATTTTCGCGTCTATCAACTTCCCAACAATCCTTATCCTAAACGCGAGATTGCAAATTTCAAACTTAGTCCCAATTTGAAGCTCTTTATACCCTCTACTTGCTCTACAAAAGTAATTGTTTAGTCTTACCTCTCTGATACACAAGGGCCATTGGAGTATGGAGTATGTTCCATCAATATTTTCCCGTCTATCAACTTCCCAACAATCTTTATCCTAAACGCGAGATTGCAAAATGTCAAACTTAGTCCCAATTTGAAGCTCTTTTTCCCCTCTACTTACTCTACAAAAGTAATTGTTTAGTCTTTCCTCTCTGATACGCGACGGCTATTGGAGTATGGAGTATGTTCCATCAATATTTTCCCGTCTATCAACTTCCCAACAAGCTTCATCCTAAACGCGAGTTTGCAAAAGGTCAAACTTAGTCCCAATTTGAAGCTCTTTATCTCCTCTACTTGCTCTACAAAAGTAATTGTTTAGTCTTTATTCTGGGATACACAAGGGCCATTGGAGTATGGAGTATGTTCCATCAATATTTTCCCGTCTATCAACTTCCCAACAATCCTTATCCTAAACGCGAGATTGTAAAATGTCAAACTTAGTCCCAATTTGAAGCTCTTTGTCCCCTCTACTTGCTCTACAAAAGTAATTGTTTAGTCTTACCTCTCTGATACACAAGGGCCATTGGAGTATGGAGTATGTTCCATCAATATTTTCCCGTCTATCAACTTCCCAACAATCCTTATCCTAAACGCGAGATTGCAAAATGTCAAACTTAGTCCCAATTTGAAGCTCTTTGTCCCCTCTACGTGCTCTACAAAAGTAATTGTTTAGTCTTTATTCTGGGATACACAAGGGCCATTGGAGTATGGAGTATGTTCCATCAATATTTTCCCGTCTATCAACTTCCCAACAATCTTAATCCTAAACGCGAGATTGCAAAATGTCAAACTTAGTCCCAATTTGAAGCTCTTTGTCCCCTCTACGTGCTCTACAAAAGTAATTGTTTAGTCTTTATTCTGGGATACACAAGGGCCATTGGAGTATGGAGTATGTTCCATCAATATTTTCCCGTCTATCAACTTCCCAACAATCTTTATCCTAAACGCGAGATTGCAAAATGTCAAACTTAGTCCCAATTTGAAGCTCTTTGTCCCCTCTACGTGCTCTACAAAAGTAATTGTTTAGTCTTTATTCTGGGATACACAAGGGCCATTGGAGTATGGAGTATGTTCCATCAATATTTTCCCGTCTATCAACTTCCCAACAATCTTTATCCTAAACGCGAGATTGCAAAATGTCAAACTTAGTCCCAATTTGAAGCTCTTTATCTCCTCTACTTGCTCTACAAAAGTAATTGTTTAGTCTTTATTCTGGGATACACAAGGGCCATTGGAGTATGGAGTATGTTCCATCAATATTTTCCCGTCTATCAACTTCCCAACAATCCTTATCCTAAACGCGAGATTGCAAAATGTCAAACTTAGTCCCAATTTGAAGCTCTTTGTCCCCTCTACGTGCTCTACAAAAGTAATTGTTTAGTCTTTATTCTGTGATACACAAGGGCCATTGGAGTATGGAGTATGTTCCATCAATATTTTCGCGTCTATCAACTTCCCAAAGCCTTAGCCTAATCGCGAGATTGCAAAATGTCAAACTTAGTCCCAATTTGAAGCTCTTTACCCCTCTACTATAAAAATCTGATACAAAGCCATAATTGTTCCATAATATTTTCTTTCAACTTCCCAACAATATCTGTCAAACTTAGTCCCAATTTGATCTTTATCCCCTCTACGTGCTCTACACAAGGGTTTAGTCATTGGAGTATGGAGTATGTTCCATCAATATTTTCCCGCCTATCAACTTCGGGATTTGTTTCATCCTGAAGTACGCCAGATAACAAATATTTTGTGTCAACTACTTTCATTTTGAACCCCTTAATCTCTTCTACTTGCTTCATAAATTTCGTGTCCATGTTTAGCCTATTCCTAAAGCAGAAACGATTTAAAAATGGAGTAAGGTCCCACAATATTTTCTTGGCTTTCAACTTACACATGAGATTTATCCCAAACCCGTGATAACAATAGGTTGTACCTTGTCCCATTTTTGAGCTCTTTATCTCCTCTATATGATCTATAAAAATCTTGGTGATGTTTAGCCTATTGGGAAAGAAAATGCGATTGGAGTATGGAGTAAGTTCCATAGATAATTTCTCAACTTTCAACTTCCGAATGAGCTTAGTTTTAAACAAGAGATTAAAAAAGGTAGTCATTGGTCCCAATTTGAAGCTCTTGATCTCCTCTACGTATTGTATGAATATCTTTGTGATGTTTAGCCTACGAGGAAAGAAAAAGCGATTAAAATATTGATTTCATTCCATCATCAATATCTCGTCTATCACCGTACGTTGAAGTTGAGAATATAAACCAGATTTATCTACAAGTTTTGCTGGTTTCTCGGATCGAACCAGAGATATCCGTTCTATGGACGTAGCGTTTTAGCATTTTAGCTACCTGACTATAATAAATAATGTTGTCGACCAACTAAAGTATACTTCTCATACTCCAACAACAAATGTCTCTGGGTTAATAGCCTCTGCGATTAGAGAATAAATGATTAAGGGAGGACGCAGTCAAAATTAACTTTTTTTTAAATTCGCATAGTTTGTAGTTCTACTACAAACTGCCAATAAACAGTGTCCAAAGAGTTTTTTACTCTCTCATCCTGTCTCTCAACCCCGAAAATTAGATTATTCCAGACATTTTCCAGACATAGCCGAGGACTTTTCTGGAAATATTCACAAATGGAAATTTTCTGTTTGTCATTTATGAATCGGCAATGAGACATGGGAATTGGGAGAAGAACAAAATTTTTTAAGATTTATTTTGGTGGTCTCTGGAATCGAACTTCAAACCTTTGCTTCCCAAAGACACAAGCGCTGCAAAAGTGCCATTGTGGACAATAAACTCAGTGTTTGCTTAAGGGTAGTCCTTTGAAAATGCAGAACGGGAAAATTTGTACAATGCAATTATAGAATTTATCAAGGTTAACGTACCACATAGGTAGCATTCACGACTAGAACGCATGAGGTCAGAAGTTCAAATCTTATCCCATCCTATTTTGCATTTGATCTAAAAAGTTAAGGGATGAAAAGCTTTTCTCTGAGATATGAAATCCTCGAAAACGTCCTTAATGCTATTAATATATTGTAAAAGCTATCTAGCTCCACATTTTCAAAACACTTTGCTTCGGCGAGTTCTGTTTTCGTCGTCAGCAATGGCACTTGCGTAGCGCGCGTGACTTATGAAGCAAAGGTTTGAAGTTCGATTCCAGGGACCTCCAAATAAATCTTACAAATTTTGTTCTTCTCATGCGTCACATTGCTGATTCATATTATAAGAAACATGAAATTCCTTATTGTGGACATATCTAGAAATACCCTCTGGCTATGTCTGTAGAAATGTCTGGAAATCATGATTCGAGGGTAAGAAAGAGGGTGAGAGTAAAATATCTTTGGACACGGTCTACTACTAGTTCTTGGACTACAAACTAGAGGGCAATTTTTTTTTGTTACGTTCTGTAAACAAACTGTCAATGGCATTAGAATGATGGTGTTGTGACTCGATTATCTCCGCATGAGGCGCTATAATCGTAGTAGACGACGCGCCTGGGCAGTCTGATCTTGCTGCTGTCTCGAGTATGGTTGCTGCCCAGCTCTTCTCTTTGTATTTTACTCAGCAATAGAGACTCTCGCTCTAGCTGAACTCGCTTGAATTCGTTCATGTTAAAAGATACACATATTTAATCTAAATTCAATCAAAACTTACCAAAATACTAAAATTGATGGAAAATTGAAAATGAACAGTATAATTAATAAAATAAAATACGTTTTTTTCTTGTCCAAGTTGTCTTCAATATCCGGAAGTTTTAATCAAGTAATTGCAGTAGCAACAGGAAGTGACATCAGAATGAAAATTATAATAATTTTTTAAAGAGCAAATCTAAAACAAATCATCAGACAACGAAAGTTATGGTTTTATCAGTCGATTTAATTGTCATCAAAATTCCCGAAATCTTCAGTCCTATATCGAAACTTTAAATCTCAATTGCACTTGGCTTCAGTCTCCATATGTCGAGATCCTCGAATGACACCGAATCGCGACCATTAACTGAAATACTGAACATATTAAAGCAGTTCTCCTCGTCCAACAGGACTTGTTTGATTCCGCCCTTGGTCAGATGGCAATGGTGTAACTTCAGTTGTTCCAAACTTCTATGTGATTCAAACACCTTTAGAAGTAGTTGGTTATTAAAACCGGGACTTCTACGGATGACGAGTGTTTTCAGGAACGAAGGGGCTGCCGATAGCAATTCTCCGAGTGGCTGTGATTCCCTAACGATCCTTGCTGGAAAATTCAGTTCTTCCAGCTGTTTGAAAACGTAATTCATTTTCGCCCGTTTGCAGGTGACCAGTTGATCTTCTTTTGGCCAGAACAATGTCAAATAGTCGCAATTGAGGCATAAATATTTCAGATTTGGACAATATTTGACGACCATGCCAAGACGAACGGATATGGTAAGACGTTCTACTATCAAAGACGTAAATGACCTCCCCCGAGCTTTCAAAAGCGGAGCCCCGGATCTCTCCTAAACGAAAGATTACAAAAAGCACGAACTTGGTCCAAATTTGAAGGCCGTGATCCCTTCTACGAGCTTAAGAAAAACCACCATCCACTATTTGTTGGTCTTTTTCTGGAATACAGTAAAGCGATTGGAGTATTGACTATGTTGTATCAGCAATTTATTATCTATCAACTTTCGAATAAGTTTTTTTCTAACACGCGAGAAAACATAAGGTTGAACTTGGTCCTAATTTGACACACTTGATCCCCTCTACGTGCTTTATAAAAGTCATTAGTCGGTCTTTTCTCTGGGATACACATGGGCTATTGGAGTATGAAGTATGTTCATTGGAGACATAGAGTTCCCCGTAAACAATAGAAGAGAGGACTGTCAATCGGAAATTACCAAAGTACTAGATTATGCAAAAAGCTTATACTTTAAATTGTTGCAATGAGCATGCAATATGTGCAAGCCGGCGTAAACTTATCCCGAGTTGAAAAAGTTAATTATATAAAAGGATGGCTAGTTGGTTGAAAGAGGTAAAAGCAGGCGTAAGTGACACGTAGCCCGACGTAGTCTAAAAACTAAATGTTACAAAAACGGAAGAAAACATTAAAAAAACTCACAATAATTTACATGAATATTGATTACTTCTATACCATCAATGGGGTTTTATCACATCAGCCTTGTTGGCGAGAATCTGAAACGAAAACGCAATCGATTATTTTTCTGTTTGTGGAATATAAACTAGGCTTTTCCTATCGAGAAATCAAACATTTTTTTCGAAGATCTGCCAGCATTTTCAGGCGTGTCAAATAGCTAGGTCCTTGCTGATTGATATTGTGGGCTTTCAATAAGTCTAGGTAGACGGCTGGACTACTGGATATGGCTGTATTATTGTCTGCTGAATCACGTATGTGATGTTTTCGCTTGGGCAATGATATTACCTTTTTTTGGGGTGGAATCATTTAGTTTTGCAACATATTGTGTAACGATATTTTCACTTCAGTGTCTATCCGTTTTCGGTTCCATTCAAAAGGCTAAAGGGCCTGTTCAGACACCGGGGAAGGACAGAATTCACATTTTCTATAAAATTGTTTTGTGTTTTAAACAAGAAGACAATTTTTTGCTCAAGACTTGTAGTAAATAATTTTGATTGTAAAATTAGCCACTATTCGTTTCTAGAGTTGTATGATTTTGTATAAGATTAGGTTTTTCTCAATTGTTGCCCTTTTACAAGTTAGTATGTGGGACAAACACTTGAATGCTGCGGTAGTCTTAAATCTTATGAAGAAAGAAGAAGTTTATACTCTATCTCAATTTGAAATTCTTAATCTTGAACATATTTCACAACAAATTTCCTGATGAAGTAATGCATTTGAAAAAAGCTAGAACGATTGAAATACGGTACATTAAAATTTTACCACAATTTTCTGTCTAACAGTTTCCCAATGAGATTAATCCACAACACGAAATAACAAAAGTCATACTTTTCTCCTCTCGGTCTCAATTTGACTTTCTTAGTCTCCTTTATAGGTTCCATAAATATCATGTACTGGTAATGTCACTAGGGAAAGTTCTAAGGATTAGAATATTGAGTATGTTACATCCAAAATTATTTTTTCACACTTTCCACATAAGCTTAAACCTGAACGCGAGATTAGAAAAGGTTGATCTTGGTCCCAATTTTAAGCACTTGATCCCTTTTATGTGCTCTATTAAAATTATTTATTTGTTTTGCTGGGTTACACTGGGGCAATTTGATTATCGAATATGTTCCATCAGCTATTTCTCGTCAATCAACTTTCGAAGGTGTTTTACCGTGAACGCGAGATTACAAAAGGTTGTGCTTGGTCCCAATTGGAAGTTCTTGATCCCCTCTACGTGCTCTATAAAAGTAATTGTTTAGTCTTTATTCTGGGATACACAAGGGCCATTGGAGTATGGAGTATGTTCCATCAATATTTTCGCGTCTATCAACTTCCCAACAATCCTTATCCTAAACGCGAGATTGCAAATTTCAAACTTAGTCCCAATTTGAAGCTCTTTATACCCTCTACTTGCTCTACAAAAGTAATTGTTTAGTCTTACCTCTCTGATACACAAGGGCCATTGGAGTATGGAGTATGTTCCATCAATATTTTCCCGTCTATCAACTTCCCAACAATCTTTATCCTAAACGCGAGATTGCAAAATGTCAAACTTAGTCCCAATTTGAAGCTCTTTTTCCCCTCTACTTACTCTACAAAAGTAATTGTTTAGTCTTTCCTCTCTGATACGCGATGGCTATTGGAGTATGGAGTATGTTCCATCAATATTTTCCCGTCTATCAACTTCCCAACAAGCTTCATCCTAAACGCGAGTTTGCAAAAGGTCAAACTTAGTCCCAATTTGAAGCTCTTTATCTCCTCTACTTGCTCTACAAAAGTAATTGTTTAGTCTTTATTCTGGGATACACAAGGGCCATTGGAGTATGGAGTATGTTCCATCAATATTTTCCCGTCTATCAACTTCCCAACAATCCTTATCCTAAACGCGAGATTGTAAAATGTCAAACTTAGTCCCAATTTGAAGCTCTTTGTCCCCTCTACTTGCTCTACAAAAGTAATTGTTTAGTCTTACCTCTCTGATACACAAGGGCCATTGGAGTATGGAGTATGTTCCATCAATATTTTCCCGTCTATCAACTTCCCAACAATCCTTATCCTAAACGCGAGATTGCAAAATGTCAAACTTAGTCCCAATTTAAAGCTCTTTATCCCCTCTACTTGCTCTACAAAAGTAATTGTTTAGTCTTTATTCTGGGATACACAAGGGCCATTGGAGTATGGAGTATGTTCCATCAATATTTTCCCGTCTATCAACTTACCAACAATCTTAATCCTAAACGCGAGTTTGCAAAAGGTCAAACTTAGTCCCAATTTGAAGCTCTTTGTCCCCTCTACGTGCTCTACAAAAGTAATTGTTTAGTCTTTATTCTGGGATACACAAGGGCCATTGGAGTATGGAGTATGTTCCATCAATATTTTCCCGTCTATCAACTTCCCAACAATCTTTATCCTAAACGCGAGATTGCAAAATGTCAAACTTAGCCCTAATTTGAAGCTCTTTGTCCCCTCTACGTGCTCTACAAAAGTAATTGTTTAGTCTTTATTCTGGGATACACAAGGGCCATTGGAGTATGGAGTATGTTCCATCAATATTTTCCCGTCTATCAACTTCCCAACAATCTTTATCCTAAACGCGAGATTGCAAAATGTCAAACTTAGTCCCAATTTAAAGCTCTTTATCCCCTCTACTTGCTCTACAAAAGTAATTGTTTAGTCTTTATTCTGGGATACACAAGGGCCATTGGAGTATGGAGTATGTTCCATCAATATTTTCCCGTCTATCAACTTCCCAACAATCCTTATCCTAAACGCGAGATTGCAAAATGTCAAACTTAGTCCCAATTTGAAGCTCTTTATCCCCTCTACCTGCTCTATAAAAGTAATTGTTTAGTCTTTCCTCTATGATTCACTGATACACTGATACACAAGGGACATTGGAGTATGGAGTATGTTCCATCAATATTTTCCCGCCTATCAACTTCGGGATTTGTTTCATCCTGAACGCCAGATAACAAAAGGTTGTGTCTACTCCCATTTTGAACCCCTTAATCTCTTCTACTTGCTTCATAAATTTCGTGTCCATGTTTAGCCTATTCCTAAAGCAGAAACGATTTAAAAATGGAGTAAGGTCCCACAATATTTTCTTGGCTTTCAACTTACACATGAGTTTTATCCCAAACCCGTGATAACAATAGGTTGTACCTTGTCCCATTTTTGAGCTCTTTATCTCCTCTATATGATCTATAAAAATCTTGGTGATGTTTAGCCTATTGGGAAAGAAAATGCGATTGGAGTATGGAGTAAGTTCCATAAATAATTTCTCAACTTTCAACTTCCGAATTAGCCTAGTTTTAAACGAGAGATTAAAAAAGGTAGTCATTGGTCCCAATTTGAAGCTCTTGATCTCCTCTACGTATTGTATGAATATCTTTGTGATGTTTAGCCTACGAGGAAAGAAAAAGCGATTAAAATATTGATTTCATTCCATCATCAATATCTCGTCTATCACCGTACGTTGAAGTTGAGAATATAAACCAGATTTATCTACAAGTTTTGCTGGTTTCTCGGATCGAACCAGAGATATCCGTTCTATGGACGTAGCGTTTTAGCATTTTAGCTACCTGAGTACAATAACAAATGTTGTCGACCAACTAAAGTATACTTCTCATACACCAACAACAAATGTCTCTGGGTTAATAGCCTCTGCGATTAGAGAATAAATGATTAAGGGAGGACGCAGTCAAAATTAACTTTTTTTTAAATTCGCATAGTTTGTAGTTCTACTACAAACTGCTAATAAACAGTGTCCAAAGAGTTTTTTACGCTCTCATCCTGTCTCTCAACCCCGAAAATTAGATTATTCCAGACATTTTCCAGACATAGCCGAGGACTTTTCTGTAAATATTCACAAATGGAAATTTTCTGTTTGTCAAGTATGAATCGGCAATGAGACATGGGAATTGGGAGAAGAACAAAATTTTTAAAGATTTATTTTGGTGGTCTCTGGAATCGAACTTCAAACCTTTGCTTCCCAAAGACACAAGCGCTGCAAAAGTGCCATTGTGGACAATAAACTCAGTGTTTGCTTAAGGGTAGTCCTTTAAAAATGCAGAACGAGAAAATTTGTACAATGCAATTATAGAATTTATGAAGGTTAACGTACCACATAGGTAGCATTCACGACTAGAACGCATGAGGTCAGAAGTTCAAATCTTATCCCATCCTATTTTGCATTTGATCTAAAAAGTTTAGGGATGAAAAGCTTTTCTCTGAAAAATGAAATCCTCGAAAACATTTATATATGGTAAAAGCTGTCTAGCTACACATTTTCCGATCGGATCTTTCGAGGCTCTTCCGCTCAGGGCAAGCCTTAGAAATCGTAGAGGCCATCGAGGCCGCCCGAAGAAAACTTGCAGAGTAATACGACAAAACCTGCCGCGTCCCTATATACGCCGTAGCTACCGGTAACCTTAATATTAAAAAATATAAAGTGAAAAATAAACAGTATTAACGTTATCGTTCCCTCAGTACTAGATCCGCGTGTAAAATGTGAGTACTTTACTGCTAAGTGCATGCCTGGCTACACGCATCAGAGTGTTAAAGCAATAGTTCAAAATTTTTGGAGCCGTTATAAACCTGAACCGATCAAAAAAGAATCCGCTTCGAAAGAGATTGATAAAAATGTACCTGTTTCTTCGAGAAATATTCTGCATTTGATAAAGGAGCAAGTTAGCAAAAATTTTAGGTAGAAAATATTAAAATTAGTTCATAAATGTACGAATAAGACTGTTTTGGCAACCCCGAAACAACATAGCAAAGGAAAATTAAATGTAGGAACGCCCAAGTCCAATCTGCTTCTCCGTCCGTCTGAGGAAGATAGTTAAACCCTGGATGAGTTAGAAAAATATTCTAGGCAGATTTTGGTCGTAGATGAAATAAATGATATTGTAAAATGGTGGAGTGTAATTTTATAACAAGTTATTTCATTTTGAAATGTTCAAGCGATTTCATGTGCAGGATCAGGAAAAAGAATTTCCAAACTCACAAAAATGGCCTACTCAGAAATTTTCTACCAGAAAGTTTGTAAAAATACAGTTTATAAAATAGGCTACTGTGGAAGAGAAGGCTGATGGAAAGTTCCTCGACCGATCGTCCCAAAGTCCGAACGCTTACTGGCCCACGACCAACGACATCTTCTCTTATAATGGGTCTCCTTATAAGGGAGAACGAATGAAATAGAAGGAATACTTAGGTAGCCAACTCTCCTCGCGATGTTGTTATTATAATATTATGGTACCACCAGCTATAAGAAAACGCTGTAAAAGAATTCGACATGTTTATGTGATTATCACATGATGTTGCTATCCTTTTGGCTGAATCTGGAGTCTCTGGGGGAATATAACGCGGCGCACCAAAGATTTTTTAAAAGTTGAAATTTTAATATATAGCTCTTAAAATAATGTACAGTGAATGGCACCCGCACTGTTTTACTTCTTTGTTTATGTTGATAAATTATAAATACAGATTTTATGCATGCATATATGTGCTTATTAGAATAATCATCCATGCATCCAATACTAATAAAAGAATTGGGCGATTTGGAACCGAGGTTCTTTCTGAACAGACTCTGTTTGTCTGTCCGTTTCAGCTCAATAGCTCATTGCTGGTTGAAATCGGAAACAGGGGGAAAAATGGCCACCGCGACGTCCCATAAAGAGGTGTAAAATTCCTCAACCTCCCATCTCTCGCTCCACCCTTCCTTGCGCTGACCTTTTTAAAAAAATACAGGAACAAAACGCAACGTTCATTTTTACTCCCAAGACCGCCGTCAAGATCAAGTAACCTTAAGTTATAAGATTCTTTGCAAACTTTGATTAGTCTATAGCGCCTTTGAATTAAACACGGTCCACATTAAATGCATGTTTGACGACGACCAAAACTAATGTTGTCGACGGGCAGGACTCTGTAGTCGAGCAAGGCTAAGCCTCGCAGCTGCTTATTGATAGTCTGTTGACGGACAGAGCGGACAGGAGAGTAGCAAGTAATTAAAAATTATGTAGACTACTGTTTAATTTATGTGAAAATAGAGGAATGTCAATAGAAACATCATAAAAGTATATGTCTTGTTTTATTATATAAAATGTTTGATTAGAAGAGTGGTCAGAAAATTGGCAACGGGAAAAACTGTCAGACCCAAGCTCAAGTTGCAAAACTTGAAGCGACGGGCAAAAGTGGAAACAGGGAAATGTGACAGGTGGTGAGAATGCGACTGAAGGAATATGAAATATATTATAATTTCAATTCTTCTACCATATCTGTCATTAATATGTGAGGGGCTGCAACCAGGTAGCCGAACTCTTTTTAAATATTTGCAAGAACGGGCGACGACGGGCACGGGGCAGTATAGGGAGAAATAGCAGGGGAGAAGCGATATAGGCTATTTTAGATGTTATGTAATTCTTGCATATGGTCGGTTTTGAAACTTCCCTTTATATGTGATAGGCTCAATTTGCTACCACTTACATAACGGGCTAATGACCGTCTAGTGAACATACTAATACAAAGTGCGAAACGCGCGCACATGTGCTCGGTGTCACAATCATGCATGATCTTTTTGGTGTTGAGTGATGGTGGCAGAAGAATTCTTATCTTATGAAGAAAAGAGTTTAAAAATTGTATTTCACTTTTGACAAATAGTCCTAATCAATATTGCCAAATCTAGTATAGGCCTACTGGCATAAAAAAAATTCATGACAGCTTTTTCTATTGGTTAAAGCTTTAAGGCCGTCATGTGGCAGCTAAAGCTTACTCAGTCGTTTATCTAAATAATAAATAAGCATCGGGTACCAGAAGCCTAATGACATTCATGGGATTAACAACAAATTTTAGTAGAAAAAAGATGAAACAAGTTTAGTAGCCTAGTGATTATACCGTATGGTTACAATTTAAAACAAAGAAAAGTAAGGGAGTCCAACACACGATGGTAACAGGGAAGCATCAGCCGCTAAAGAAAAACAATCGTCATCAAGCTCCAGGCGTTGCCAAGCACGTGAAATGTCGAGTTGTCGACTCGCTTCCTTCAAAGCTCGAAAGGCTATACAACGACGGGTGAAAGTTTCCTGACAGGGTTAAAAAAGGGATCGCTTTTATTTTACACCCAGTGATAGTTGCACTGGAAAAGGTACCCCTTACCCCCTTTCAAATGGGTTAGGGTGAGATAAAAAGTACCCTTTACCACAGTACTACCGGTGTATGCAAAATAAAAGCGCACCCTTTTTTAATCCTGTCAGGAAACTTTCACCCGGCGTTGTATATGAATAAAGGGTAGATGAAATCAAGAGGCTAATAATCCACGAGGATTGCTTGTCCTTTACTTATTTATTTATTTATTTATTAAATATATATTGGGCATTTTACATATCGGAAGATTAGATCAAATGACGCTGGAATTTGGTACTGTCTCATAAAAATGCAATGAAATCACTTTGGATAGCTTAGTTCTAGTAAATGGGTCTTGAGGCGAGAGCGAAAAACAGAAATGTTGGGCGAGGAGGTAACCGAGGATGGGAGGGAGTTCCAGACAAGGGAGCATGAGCGGGAGAAAGCTCGGTCTCCGTGAGTTATCATCCGGGAGGGTGGTAAAATCAGGATTCGGGCTGTGGCAGATCGGAGGTTTCGTTTTGGGATTTGGTAGTGAAGACGGGATGAAAGGTAAAGGGGTGCAGAACAATTTGAGCAGCCAACAGGAAGTGGACGATCTTCACATCGGCAGAGGCACCGGTAGGCATGAGTAGCAAGCTTGAAGTCGATTCTTTGAGGAATGGGAAGCCATCTCAAGTATTTCAAGCGCCGCTTCATGTGTTCCCTCCGACGTACGTGAAGGACCAGTCTGGCAGCAGCGTTGATCACCTTCTGACTGCGGTCGAGTAGTGTGGACGGTAGACCAGCAAAGGTAGCATTGCAGTAGTCGATCCGGGAAAGAACAAACGCGTGTACCAGACGAAGAGTAGTCTGCGCGTCAAGGTATCGGCGAATCTTTCCTATGCGATGCAGATGAAAGTAGGCGCTGCGACAGATGTTCCGGACATGGGTGGAAAGAGTAAGGTGGGCATCGATAGTAACGCCAAGATATGTACATTCGTTTACGGGAGCTAGACTAGAGTCACGAACAACCAGAGGGGAGGAAGGGACAAGGTGGGAGCGGTATCTGGAGGAAACATACATAAAGACACTCTTGTCAACATTTGGTTTCACACGATTCACTATTAACCAAGCTTCAGCCGAGGCAGCCCAGGTAGAGAGTGCGCTGACAGCAGGAGGAATACTTGGTCGAGCAGGAGCGGCGTCAAGTTGAAAAGACGATTATGCACTGGTGTCGTCAGAAAATTGGTCGACTTCAACTGAGTCACAGCGAGTGGAGCTCGGAAGTGCAGAGTTGTAGGTGATGAATAGAGTTGATCCTAGGACTGACCCCCGTGGGACACCGAACCGCATCGTTGACGGTGGAGACTCCGATTCGCCGATTCGAACAAATTGCGTCCTGGACAATAGATATGAGGAGAACCAGGCTAGCGCGCCTTCCGCAACACCACAGCGTTTCGATAGACGATCGAGGAGCATCTGATGATCGATCGTGTCGAATGCAGCGCTTAGATCAAGGGAGAAAAGCGCAGTGGCACCACCCGCATCAGCCACACCGTGAAGTTGGTCAAAGAGACGCAGGAGAGCCGTCTCAGTGGAGTAGCACCTTCTATAGGCTGACTGTCGATCAGGCAGTAGCTCATGCTTGTCCAGATGGTCGATTGTGCTATTCGCTAATTCCCGGACACGATGTACCAGAGAACATGACGACTGAAGGTTGCTGCCTTAGGAGTGTTTCTCCTTCTCGGCTCATGTATTGGTGTGACGAAATGGACTGCAGTCAGTCCCGATTTTGGTATTTGTTTCGTTGGATAATTGATCTATTCGCTCCAGTCTATTTTTATCTTCTTGTTCTTAAATTCGGTCAGTCGGGGCGACTGACTAAAAGAGGGGGGGGGGGGCCTGTCGCGTATGAACTGCAGTCCGTCCCGATTTTGATTTTTGTTTGATTGGATAACTGATCCATTCGCTCTTACCTTTTTTATCTTGTTCTTTCAATTCGGTCAGTCGGGGCGACTGACTAAAAGAGGGGGGACCTGTCGCGTATGGATTCTATAATGTTCTGGAACCAGCGTTCACCCCCCAAACTCTCTCTTCCGTGTCTTAATGGCTGTTTTGGCCCACTAACAAAGGTCAACACAACCCCTTCTATCGGCAACCTCGAGATTACATCTAGAGGTTGCACGTTCCTTAATTGTTGGGGTAGGCTACTTCCGCAAGCCACCCCTTTCTCCTTTTCTCGTAGTAGCCTATAAAAAGGTGACTACGAGGACGTTTCATACTTCTGGTTCCAGTTAGAGAATACACGTAGTTACATTCACGTCGCGCCTTTTACTCTACACCCTAGCCAGAAGCGGCGGCGACAATATAAATTCAAATTTGGGGCTTGGCGAAGGCTCGTTTTTTTAAAGTACATTTTCTTGATTTCTATTGGATTTCTTTCTTTGAAAGATTTGCGGGCCTTCTCCCGCTATATTTAGGTTTGTCGGTTCCTTTTATCTCTTCTATTTTGCGACTTTGATGATAAGGATTTTTAAGGAAATTTTCAGGTGACAAACTGTATTTTATGGATGATGAACCTACCGAGCTGGATTGCGCAATGTTCGGTTGGCTGGCTCATCACCTTGTTTGGAATTTAGCCTACTTTGATCTCAATTTGAGAGGCCTTTGGACAGTAGTGCATCACACCTTCATTATTTATATTTTTCTATTACCTAAACTAATAACAGATTCAACGATGTTGGCTAATTAGATGATTTTTAAATTTAAAATCGTTTTGTGAACCAATTAATAACATGGCACCTGCTGCTTATTGGGGTTTCAAGGGACGCCTTGGTAAAGTGGATGCCTCTAGCTTACGTGGTGGCTACAGTAACCGCAGGGAACTTGGCAATCGTCTAGTTGGGAAGGCGATAACACAAACGGAATAATAAACAAATGCATAAAATCTCTGCCTGCCATAAGACGATGAACATCACTCAGCCATTTTAAAGCACTACAATAACAACACCATAAAAGCCTACGGGAATTCATGAGTTTAGACCGTGACTGCCCTCTCGAGATCGTTGTGGGGTCTCCATATCTCCCTAGCAACATAAGTATCAGAGAAAAAACTTTTCAAAAGTTTGACTCTTGGATTGTGCGTGAAATCAATCAACATCACCATTGGCAAAATTATTGGTCCGAATAAAGTGACTGGCCGCTGAAGATGCGGAATTGCTGTGCGAGGTTGAGTATGGCCTTCAATGTCTTCTATAGGGAACCTTCAAGAGTTAATATCATAGGGGCAAAAAGCTAGCTGGACGCAGTCTCGATGGCGTTGTAGACGAATTCGTTAATCCCGATGAACTCTCGCACAACATTTTTTTTTCTTCCGAGTTCGCCCGAGTTGATAGCAGCCAAAAAAGGGATCATAATGCTGTGATTAAACAAAAATAAATGGTAAATTCCATCTTCCGACCATCTCCAAGGGTACGACATACGCAAGCATGTCGCCAGAAACCGATCCGCGATAGCCCCCGAAAATCAATAAAATGTTTTCTTCCTTGACAGCGGCGGCGAAACTGAAAACGCCCTTAGGAGCTAATAGATCTCTATCCATTCCGTTGTTGCCATGGTCCAATACGTGATGACTGACCCAAGTTTGGCAGCCCAAATGATAAAAATACAAGCCTAAATATCCCAAAAATGATGTTAGTTCATTTGTTAGTTATAATGAATAAGAATATGTGATATTTACCCGAGTCGTAACACATTTCTTCACGATTGTGTTTATGAGTGTAGCCACCAAAGACGACCATGTAGGAACCCATAAGAACAGCGCCGTGGAAGGCGCGTTCGAGAGGGATGTGAAGATCGGGTAAAGTGCCACGTGGGTAGAACAGTTCGGCCCAGTGAAGCTGTTCCAGGTTGAATATGAAGAGCCGATCGCTCAACTTTGAAAAACGAGCCGCATCTGCTAGGATATCGCCATAAACGATCAATGAGTGGCTTTCGATGTGGTACACCATGCTGTGACCAACTAGACGGATATCATGTTGCTTGCCTCCTCTAGGCTCCACTTCTTCCCACTCCTCGCTGCCTAGATCTGTCATGAGAGTTTGATAATCTATTAATTAAAAATCTGCAAAACTGAAAAAGATTGACTATCCTCCGAAGTACTAACCTAATGGATTTATCTGCACGCCAACAGAGACAAAAGCCACTTCACACACACATGTATGATTGACACAATGCCCATGATTGGAACAGTTGAGAGGACAGTCGGTTTCAGAGTATTCAGCAGAGAAACCCTCCAATACATAGTTTGTATTTCTGTACAATAAAACCACCATCTAAGCAGGAAAAAGAAGAAGATTAACTGTGTGTTCAATGGTGCAGCTGTCAGAAAATACTCACCGAGCCAGATTGGGCAATGACAGGTGGAGGTAAACCCCGTCCACTGAAGCTACCCTTCATTGGCGACAAGACAGAGTCTCCATCATAGACAAATACATGATCATATGCACACTCTGTCTGGAGGGAATGGAATGTGAGTGTAATATACTGCCCTGGGTGTTGAGCTGTAAAACTCAAAAATGTCAGAACCTGAAATCTGTCTGAATACTGTACAGAAAGAAGCATTACCTTCGATGAGCTAAACACGGTAACTGTCTTCATGGTAATTTTCAGGCCCATTTGTGATGGCACCCCAAGTAGAATTCACAATGAACCTTCCCCTGTTACAACTGTGGATGGCACTTATAGTGGTTGACGCGGAAATGACCATCAGTAGAGCTGCAAAAATACTGAAATTCAGGCCCATTTTGGCAGCTGACAGTAAACGACCGAGCTGACTGTCCCTCCATCTCCTTCCTCTTGAATTTTCCGGCATTTCAATAACACTTTGATTAACACTCATGTCGAGATTCTACTAGCGATCGGATTCCACCTTGTATTCATCAACAAGGGAAATGCATCGCGCTTTATGAGTGCAATATCAAAACGTAAACATGAAAGAACATGACATTTTGTTTAAGATTGGCGAACAAGGAAGAAGTCCGCGGTCATGCAACAAAGACGCGTGGTAGAGTTGAAGCGTCGTTCGCTAGATGTATCTGTGGAGCGCATTCCACAGAGAAAAATGTTTCGAGTTTTGTTTTAAACATTTTTGAATCTATGTAAAAGACCTTTGGGATCCCTCGGCTGCGCCACGAAGCGCGGACGACCTGCATCAATCATATTTGTAATATATGGATACGAATTCGACCGCCGGATGGCATGCGATCGCCTCGATGACTGTAACGATCGGTACCGTTTTGAAGTTTCTTAATTGGCGTTGTCTCTTGTCTCCCCTCACTTTTATATTAATCCATCAAAAACAAACTTGTGTGCAGTAAAATGGCGGTCGCTGGTTTTCCACAAAAATTTTCAAATTCTTATAGCTTTTGGGAAAATATTTCTCTTGACCCAGTTTCAGCTGTAGCTCTTGTCCATCACAGATTACATCTTTGTATCGGGCCGTATTGTCTAGCTGATGTAAAGGAAAGTGTGAGATCTGTAGTTAATTCACGATTAAATCGCTACGAATCAGAGTAATTGCAAAACACGTGTTCTGTTATATTACTTGACTAAACGTTCTTCTTTACAAAATAGACTTGGAGGTATATTAGTTGGCTACAAACGTATTGCTAGTCTACATTCAAAAGCAGAGATTCTCTTCAACCACAGTGATTTTCATTTTGATGTTGAATGTGATTTTTATGTTTTCAAACCTGAAATTAGAAAAGAACTTATTGGTAAGTCATAATTCATTTTTTATTGTTACTTATATTCGATCGCCGATCATGTGTAATAACTTTCCTATCCATTAGGTGTCGTGATTAACATTAGCAATGGTCATATTGCCTGCCTAGTACATGGTCTTTTCAATGCCAGTCTTCATAAACCCCGCACTGTAGCCTTGGAAGGATGGCTTGGAGTGTCTCCAAAACTCTTTGATAAAGTCAGGTTTACAATCACAGCATTAGATCTACAGAGCCAAGTTCCATACATTGTAGGAGATGTTGTTGAGTTGATGTACGAGTTCCATTGACCATTTAAGTTGATCCTTAAATAACCCAATCTTTGGTTTTTCAGACCTGGATGTGGGCGTGGACGTGGAATGCTCTTGCCAACTCCAATTGAGAATAAAACTCCTTCAGCTACGGGCCCCCCTAAATCGTCTGGTGGACGTGGACGTGGACGTGGAATGCTCTTGCCAACTCCAATGGAGAATAAAACTCCTTCAGCTACGGGTCCCCCTAAATCGTCTGGTGGACGTGGGCGTGGACGTGGAATGCTCTTGCCAACTCCAATTGAGAATAAAACTCCTTCAGCTACGGGTCCCCCTAAATCGTCTGGTGGACGTGGGCGTGGACGTGGAATGCTCTTGCCAACTCCAATTGAGAATAAAACTCCTTCAGCTACGGGTCCCCCTAAATCGTCTGGTGGGCGTGGACGTGGAATGCTCTTGCCAACTCCAATTGAGAATAAAACTCCTTCAGCTACGGGTCCCCCTAAATCGTCTGGTGGACGTGGACGTGGACGTGAAATGCTCTTGCCAACTCCAATGGAGAATAAAACTCCTTCAGCTACGGGTCCCCCTAAATCGTCTGGTGGACGTGGGCGTGGACGTGAAATGCTCTTGCCAACTCCAATGGAGAATAAAACTCCTTCAGCTACGGGTCCCCCTAAATCGTCTGGTGGACGTGGGCGTGGACGTGAAATGCTCTTGCCAACTCCAATGGAGAATAAAACTCCTTCAGCTACGGGTCCCCCTAAATCGTCTGGTGGACGTGGACGTGGAATGCTCTTGCCAACTCCAATGGAGAATAAAACTCCTTCAGCTACGGGTCCCCCTAAATCGTCTGGTGGACGTGGGCGTGGAATGCTCTTGCCAACTCCAATGGAGAATAAAACTCCTTCAGCTACGGGTCCCCCTAAATCGTCTGGTGGACGTGGGCGTGGACGTGGAATGCTCTTGCCAACTCCAATTGAGAATAAAACTCCTTCAGCTACGGGTCCCCCTAAATCGTCTGGTGGACGTGGACGTGGACGTGAAATGCTCTTGCCAACTCCAATTGAGAATAAAACTCCTTCAGCTACGGGTCCCCCTAAATCGTCTGGTGGACGTGGGCGTGGACGTGGAATGCTCTTGCCCAACTCCAATGGAGAATAAAACTCCTTCAGCTACGGGTCCCCCTAAATCGTCTGGTGGACGTGGACGCCAAATTTTATAATACTAATTTTTGCGAATTTGGCGACTAATTTGATGCGATTAATATGATCGTGATCGACGGGAATTTATTAAGTATTAAAATAAAAAATGTAACTAGTTAAACTGAATTTGTTTCTTTTTTACTTCGACTGTGCAATGCTCGGTTTGCTGGCTCAACTTGTTTGAATTTACTGGGATCTCCGTTTGAGTGGCATTTGAACAGTAGGGCGTCTTTCTATTATTTTGCCATGGTCATCTAAACTAATAACAATTCAACGATTTTAGCTATTTAGATGAATTTTTAAATTTAAAACTTTTTTTGTGAACGAATGAGGGACCGTT
Organism: Ceriodaphnia dubia; assembly: GCA_022539655.2. Classification (NCBI taxonomy): domain Eukaryota; kingdom Metazoa; phylum Arthropoda; class Branchiopoda; order Diplostraca; family Daphniidae; genus Ceriodaphnia; species Ceriodaphnia dubia. The sequence goes on along the minus strand of JAKUCG020000235.1, from coordinate 129,802 downwards.
CCTGGCCAAATTGGAATCTGGTGTTAACTACCTGTGACGAAAAGAACCTTCCCTTGAACATTATTGTCATGTTCAAACCCAAGAATCAAGCTTAAATCAGTTAATTCACAGGAGATTTCATCAGAAATTTCCTTTCTTGACGCTAAGAGATATTAAATTAATAAGAATAGATACAAAATTGTTGGTAAATTCAACAGACAAAGTTTATATTGATTTCAAACACAAGCACTCCATAGAAGAGAAAACCAATTGTCTCGATCAACGCCAGGGCCATTTGGTACTAGCAAGTGCCAGTGTCCGTTCAAATCAATAAGAGAATTCACCGTACACTAAACGGCCGAATAAACCTATAAAATAAAGTGAAAAATAATTAGACGCTCGCTGAGTAACTTGCGAACCAGTAAAAACTACAAGAGTTATTGAGGTATAACCAATCTACATTGTCCTTCAGACTGGGGCGGTATAAAATAATCATTCGAGTCATAGAAACATTGACGAGAAAAAATGCATTACCTATTTAGCAAGTTGGTAAAATAAAACAGGAAAATCCCCGGGAAGATCGCAACGGGCAGGAAAGATACACTGTAGTTCAAAGGCGGTAAGAAATTGGACTAGATTGCCCAACCGTCGACAAGGTGCGAAGAAATCATACAACCTGCAATTAGAGCTACTTTTAAGACATCGCTAACAACAGAATTATGGCGACAAAGAAAACATCCTCAGAGAATGTAGGTAAGGATATATGTTACATCAGTATCCTGATGTCAGTGTAGGTAAGTTAAATCATCATAAACTTTTGAAAAATAGTAACAGAAAAAACTAGAATTATCGAACAACGAGCATAAATCCATAACCAAGGTGACCTCCAGCGTTCAGTCCTATAAACCGAATAAAAATAATTAAAACCCTGATTAAAATACTAGCAATAATGTAATTTGGTGTGTCTATGAAGCCCAGTGATAAGGTTGTCTTCTGTCATATGCTTGCATCAAACATCATCGCTTCGAAAAGAAATTTAGTATAGATAATTTGCCATTTAACATACCATCCATTATACACCATATAATTTCGGCATTTGAGTCGGGCCAACTCTGAAAAACAGAAAAAGAGTATAGTGAAATAAGAGAAACGGAAGTGAAAACTTGCGGCTCAAGTTGAGTATCAGAGAGGGTAAGTTTGATTTCAAGGTTTAACTGCAGAGCCTTTGCGTATATGGGATGCATCATACAATATAAATTATCATTATGAAAAAAATTAAGTAGAGAGCAACGAGTCACTTACCTTATAAATTTGACGAACCTCATCAAGATAAACCTACAATTAACGGTAGAAGATTAATTGGACGGTAAACAAATATACAATAATTTGAAGTTGTGTGAACGTCATTGAACAAACAATAACCGATCAACATTATCCTTCAGCCCGGGGCGGTATCTAAATAATCACTCGTACTACAACAAGTATTATCAGAAGAAAGCCTAATTACATGTTCGACAATCGTAAGCCCAAAGCCAATCTGCTGATTCAACACCTGCAACTTTCCGATCCGAAAATTATACAATAGAGCATTTTCTTAAGAAAATTTAAGTTACCATTGTTAAATTATCACCACGGTTTTGTATGCCATGGATAACAAATCATCACATCATATAAAAAGAAAGAAAAAGTCGTGCATATACCTTCGCAAGAACACGACCCATTGCGAATCCAACAAACTCGTCCTGCTGTGTCGCTGACAAGATTACCTAAAGAATAAATAATCTATAGAGTGAGGAAATATAAAGTCGACCTCGCAAATACGCAAGTAACTTCAGAGAATGTGAGTAAGTTTTGATACATCGTCATTAACTCTCAGTGAGCTGGGTTAAATTGATTCATCATATTAAGCAGACTTGAATGCAACTTGAATAATAACTAGGCCTACCTTGGAAGTAGATCCACTGCTCAAATTGGAAGAAGGAACCACATGCCACCTATTACAAATAAACCATTAACATAGGCTGATGATAAAAACTGAGATCCCAGTGAAACCAGAAGCTTAGCAATACCACTACGTAATCCCCATGATTTTGTAAGACAGGGATAACTAGAATCACAGCAGTAATGAAGTGCATAGTGTGCACTTTTTACTTACTCAAATCAGGTGATATCACATCTCAGAAAGATATGTGATTGTTCCAGTCAAAACCTAATAAAGAGCCAAAGTGAAAATAAGTATCAAAAGTAGAATTACAACTTGTTAAATATAAAAAAGAGCTCAGTGATTAGATTGACTTCATAACATTGAGGTTTATCTGTCATATGCTTGTATCAGACATCATTGCTCTCTACTGTAACAGACACCACTCACCTCTAAGTGCTTCTGCCTCTGTCGAGCTGCAAGCACCCCATACCTGCAAAGACAATATCCATTAGACAGATGAAGGACCAAAGTACATCCATCACACACAATGTATGCTATCAGTGGTAGTTGATGGTTTGGAATCATAAATTTCATACGAACGAGACTATAAATTCATCACCAAGAGTAGAAACTATTTAAATCAAGCAATCTGCCAGCTGATCGATCAGCAAGTCCTTGCCGGCTTTAATCGACGTCGTCGGGTCTGACTAAAATGCGCGCTGCGCGCTTGCGCGCGTCATCCCCCTAAATTGCGCGCTACATCCTGCGCGCCAAGCCCACTAAAATGCGCGCCTTCATACGCGCGCACTTCGGTCTAACCCAAGTGGATCTTTCATTGTTTGTTGACAAAATAGGACTTCTGAGTCCAGCTGTCAAACATTTTTACAATCGACAGCCTAGGAAAAAATGTATATGTAACCCGTAAAATGCCAAAAGTGACGGATGGGTATTCACAATAATATTTAAACTGCCTCTATGGTCCCTATCGAAACCAACCCTAATAGTAAAAAAATTTAGCTCGATTGACGATTCTACTCCTCAGACCGAAGGCCTATCCGTAAGTGTTTATCATTATCGAAAATTTAAAAAATGTTCCACAAAATTCGAAAATCTTATTAAACGAAACACTGTATTGAAACGAAAGGGAGGAATTCTCGGTAGCTAAAAACTTAATAGGTTTATGAACGTTACATAAAACAGAAAACTAGTCGTTTTGGCATTTGGGGAAAAACGAAAGTAAACCTGGAGAAAAACAGCAGTAGGGCTAAAAGAACAAGACACTAAAAAAAGAATACTCTTTAACTTGAATTTGAGACGCGGCTTACGAATTGCTCAGAACTCTGATTCAACTTAATCTTCGCTTTTATTACGCTTACTTGGCGAAGAACTTGAAGAAGGAACATCAATCAGAGAGCGTTTCACGGGTTGCTGTTGAGACAAAAAAAGGATTACCATTGCCGATAACTGTGGTATTAGCCAGGGGGGAAAGAAGTCACTAACGGTTTTTTGACTGCTCCATGTCTGTTGGGATTAGTTGCTGGCAAAGCGGTGGCAGCTAATCCAGGTTGGGTCTGAGTGAGGACCTTTCTTTCCAGTTTAATCTGCCCAGTAGATGCACTCTAACCTAACTCTACCTTTAAGATATACTCTCTCTTTGGATGGGAGTTTCCGCTCGTCATCGTTGCCGCTGGCTAGCTGGTGGAGCACGTCATCGATCCGAGCGGCAAATACAATCTCCTCCGACCCGATTTTGGCCAACGAAACAGTTGCTGGTTCAATTGTCACGCGTTCTTCTCCACAGTTTTAGTTAACATTGTTATTATAGATCGCATGTTGTAACATATCTATATAAATACAGGTTGGAAGTCTTTTATGGCGTACTTGCACGGTCCGGTGGGCATTTTAATCCTCTGCAATATATTCTTTTTCCTGATGACGGCCACGTATCTCTTCCGGTCTATAGGAAAGAATCGGCTCTGGCCGCCAGGAATTTACATTTGTCGTGCCACGTCCAGCCAAGAGACAGCGTCACCAAGCAAAAGTACGGTATCATACAGCCCTTATTTACTGAGGTCGAAATGTATGCATCAGGCTAGCTACCATTTAAATGGAATTTACTATGAACGCTACGAGTTGACATACATCGAAAATGTGACGTAGACGTTAACTTTGACATTTTGGTTAGTTATTTACGACGACTTTTGGCGTATATACTAAAATTTTTTGACATCTAATAAAAATGAGTTTTAAAAAACATCAACTGGTAATGGCAAAATTACGACCAATGCTACGACCGGTTGAGCATCTTTTAAGACAAAACAAATTAGGGAACTCTATGTAAACATTCTTGGAAAAAATTTCAAATTTGTGAGATTAGCTAGAATCGGACATTACATAGACATTTTTAACGTTTGTTTTTCTATTGACGAGTGTCGTTCAACTATTATTTTATACGTCGCGTGTCGTTCCGAACATTGCAAATGGCCATCAGGATCCGCGTCATCTTCAGTTTTTTCATCTTGATGGGCGTCTTTTTGTCTACGGAGGTCGTTCCGTACGCTTTCGACCACTCGTATACCGTCTGATACATCTTCGACATCCTCAACACTTAACTGGCTTCTTTGCCTTCTTCCTCTTTGTCTGCAAACCTAAAGTGTGGAAACTCTTGAATAAGAAATTCCCCAAACTGGTCTGGCTCGATCCTTTATTTTTCTACTGCTCTCGTGGACAGAAAGAGCGCACTGCCTCGGAGTTCACTGCGTTGATTCGAACGGCGAGTATTCTTTCGCGGAATCCGTTTCAGTTGACAGCGTTGGCAATAAAAAAACAGCAACAAGAGGACACCGCCACAGACCCACTCGTAGGTGGGGAGGAATGAATAAAAAGAACCAAGGAAAAAAGGGTCCTGAAAGAAACGGGTGATGAGAGATGAGAGGTGAAACCAAAGAAAGAGACGAGGCAATTGGCCATCCGGGCCGTTGCCTTCCATATTCTGAATCTTAAGACAGGACGAGAAAGCAGAGCTGGACCTCATTAGCTCTTTATAATATATACATCTATCCATCGCGACTTACGACGATATTCAGTACTCCGGATTCAGATCATGCGATTCGATCACGAATGACCTCCAAAATGACGTCATCGAGAGAGGGAAATGTGAAATAGTTCGGGGACTCACCTATCATTGAGTCATCGATGATTGGTACCACATAAGAGGTGTGATCCGTAATTTTTCAGAAATTTCGTCGCCCTCGCAAGGTTATCTACATTTTGCAAATTCGAGAGCGTTTTCTGATAGTAAAAGTTGATTTTGCTCGAAAGTGAAAGAATGACCAAGTCGGGTAAAGGTAGAAATTCATCATCGTCAGGTTGTTTGCTATTATGTTGTTATCTGATATTTAAGTTATCAGGCTCCTTTCGACGATTAGAACTCGTTTTGTCACTATTGTGACCAAATCCATTCGCTTTCAAATTGAAGCCAAAGCTATTGCCATAGTTTCCGTAACGGCTTTTATCAGCCGAATTCCAACTTGCTTCTTTATAAAGTATATTCGGAGCGTGAACTCGAGGGCGTTGGCGTTTCCTTAATGCTACACAATAAGTCATAAGGATTCTTCAAGAAAGCTATTGGCGCTTGCTTGCACAGTTCCGTGGCGTCCATCCCATAACGAAAGCCGTGTAGAGCGGATCCTCTGCTAATTTTGGCGATAAAGACTTCATCCGTTTCGCAAGGCTCGTTCTTTAAACACGATAGTTCTTATGCTTCTAGGATTTCTTCCTTGCTTTTCACAACATCGTTCTCTATGTCTTTTTCCCTATTTGATTGATTAAGTGGATCAAAATCTTCTATGGTTTGAACCGGATTCTCCAACAGAGGTTCAACTTTTGTTGCGGCGACTTCGGATTGTAATTTACTTCGATGGAATTGTTCGAATTACTTAATTTTATCCATCGATGATTCCTTAGCGGTATTATACCATTTCTCGAATCTAGGTCTTTCATTGGCAGTAAAACCGCGGCTAAACTCCAGAAAATCGTTTGGAGAAAGGTCCTTTATTTTCGTTACTCTGATTCGTTCGAGGTTGTTTGCCAATTCCAGGGGCAGATTTTTTAAAGGATATTTTGGCGAAGGGGGCGAGAGCACCATAGCTTTTTGATCAATTGTAACTTTAATTTGATCGTCAAATTGGTTTTGTTTTTGTTAAGTTTTGTTTAACTCACGACCGTCACCTCACTTTTGTAAACAAACTTGACGACCTCTGCTGGCCTGATTTTTATTACATGTCGTCTGCTTTTCAATCTCTTATTCTGTCCACGTAACACTGTCTGTTGTTGTCTCACTCAAGCCTTATTAAGTGACGGAAAAAGTGTTACTGCTCTGAAAAACAGCTTAATTAAGATGCCGAGAGAAAGAACTTGGAATCCAAAGTCTTTGTTTAAAACGTGTTTAGAACTGATCGCCTTGCGTGTAAAAGACTACGACCCAAATGCTCAAGTGACGTCGTCGTCAAACCTCATTGAAGAAGTAAAGGAATCGGTTTCAAAGAGTGACGTCAATCCTTTCGACGAGTGGCGTGAGTCTCTGTTTACTTAACTAGCTACTGTTTCTACTTTCATTTGCACATCCTCATTCTTTATTATTTTCTAGCAACATACCTCTTGGAGCAAATCATTTATATTCTGAGATATAAAAAGTGGCTAAACACCAATCACAGAGACCTTTTGGTAACTACACAGACGAGAGAGTTGGATCTCTCCAATATCTCAGGAATAGATGACCAAGATACAGCTGCCTTGTTTCTGGAACTTGCTGCAATCCGGTGCCAAGTAATGCAGGAATCACACTTATCCTTTTTTCTTAAACTTTTAGTTGTAACCTCTATTTTGCAGCAACTTACTTCTCTGAGGATGAACAGTGTGAAGTTACCACCAGAATATTTTTGCAAAATTCTTCCTCTGTTTAAAGATCTCAAAGAGCTGGAAGTGGAATACAGTGCGTTCAACAACTGCTGCCTGTACACTGTTGGGGTTTACTGCAAGAATTTATTGTATGCAATTTATTTATTTTTTAGGCTATTTTGTCACATGCTTTGACTTTTCTCCTCTCTTGCTTTAAATTTCAGAAAACTAAACATACAAGGATGTCCCGAGATCACCGATGGTGGAATTGAATCCTTGTGTGGTGCTGAAAGTGAACTTGGAAAAGAAATGCACCTGGGGAAAAGTGGCCAATGCAAATCCATTCAGGAATTGTTAATTCGTGGCCCACAAGTGACTCAGAAAGGGGTTCAAATGGCCCTCCGGCATTTACCACACCTGAAGAAACTCGATGACTGGCATGTGGTTCAAGCTCTGGCTGCTATGCATAGCCAACAAACAAATTCGATTCTCTCATTAACCAATTTGGTCGTCTTCCTTGACTGTCCGCGTTCTTGCCCAACATTTGTTCCCTACAAGAATGGAGATCTACGTTTGGCAGCTTCCCTTTGTCCATTCGTAACGAGTGTACGTATCGGTTGCGATGTAGGAATCAACGACTACGATATCATTGGGCTAATTGGATTCAAACATTTAAATGAATTGTCGATTGTGGCCTCCAAACCGGCAAAGGGGAGAAGCATCACCTTTGAGGGTGGTTTAGTTCCGCTTTTGAAAGTGGCCGGAAGTTCACTGAAATATCTGAAACTTTCACAATTCCGTTTTTCAGACCAATCCGTTCGGCTTGCCTGCCTCGTTGAGTATTGTCCGAATCTAGAACGTCTGTTACTTTTAAAATGTAAATATTCTTTATCTACTGCGGTAGAAGAGGGCGAAGTCTCAGATGAAGTGATGTCCGGTAGGGCCAACAAAAGGATGAAGACGGATTTCCCGTGGAAGCAACTAAAGAGGATGTCATTGAGTGTTTACGGTGTAGGTGAAAACATGCCTACTGAATCGCTCTTTCTGGCTTTGTCATCATCATCTGCTCTAGAGAGACTCACCATCTTGCATTGTTTAACTTTTGATGACGACCTCGTCCATCGCGTCTTTGAATGCCACTCATTTGCCAGTTTGAAATCGTTATATTTGCACTATTGCGGCGCGATTACCATGAGGGGGGTCCAGTTGTTTCGAAATATAGGGATGGATTGGGATCAACTAAGTATTATAAATTGTAACTCTGTGATAATTTAGGATGGATGCCTCGTAGACGATGAGAATATCGACATTTGATGCGGTACGGTGTACGGTTGTTATTCTGAAGCATAATCGAGTCATTAAACTGTATGTTCTCACAAAATGTGTACCAGTTGAATCCAGATTTGTTTTTGTTTACAATAATGTTAACAGCGAATAAAATGCGGTTGATGACATTTGTGGTATTCGCTTATTAGTTATTAATGTAACTTTTGAAGCTGATAAATACAAATCAGCTCTCAGTAGCCGGGACCATCCGGAAATGAGTTCACGGTAGCGGCGCCATAAATAATCCCGTTGCTAAATTTATGCTTAAGTAAATAATAGAAGTCCATCTCCATGGCCCCTAAAACGTCGAATCTTGTCACATCGAAATAGACGGCTGACGAAAGCACGTCGGCGATACCAATAATCCGCATCTGGTAACGAAACCAGTGGTTCAAAATGATGCGTTTTTTCAATGACTATTCAAATGACTATGAATTTATTTCAAAGAGTTAGGGAGTTTGGAAATGACTTGAAACATCAAAGATGAACTACAAATAGCACAACACCATAAAGCGGGGCTGAGTTTGTAGACTGAAGATACAAATGTCACTCTTGGATCAAGCCGAGTTCGTCGTGTAAAACTCTAAAAAGGGTTGATCGCTGAGTTTCCACCCAAAGAGTGGAACCAACAAAAGAGCCGCGGTTGTCTCTCGTACAAAGCCGCGCTAGCGTAGGATCGGCAGTGGGACTGTCGGGAACCACTTTAATTGAGACATGAAATGAAATTAAAAATTCTATTCAAAATAAAAATTGGCATCTGAGCAATAAAAAAAAACACAAACAAATCAAACAAAACTGACGTACATGAAACTAAGGATGGATTCACTGTCTACAATACCATCCAGGAAATCCAGGAGATAAGTTAACAATCGGTTCTGCTACCTGTACAAGGTCGTACGTTTATAGTTGATGATGCCCAGTTACCTTTAATCTTTTTCCAAGTACGATGATGATAGGCCGTAGGGGATGAAACTGTTGTTGGTGGGCGTCGAATGAACTTCCGTCCTATTGCTCATGCTGACAGAATCAATCTCTACTGGAGACGGGCCACAGGCGGCAAGCCTGCAACCAGAGACGGGCCGATACCTTTTCAAGTTATTGAATGAGATTGCGTACAAGATGAGACGTCGACGGACAGTTGTACGTACTCGAGTAGTAAGAAATCGGTGCCTCGTCTTGTCCGTACTGATGAGGAGTCTACGTCGCTGGACTATGTGCGGCAGCTCCTTTGTGAGGATTCGTTCGCTCTAGCCTAGAGGAAGATGGACCGAATTGTTGATACGCCATTGGAGGCTGAAAGGCAAACTATCGACTTTGAAGTACTTCTATTAAAGTGAATCCTTGTCTCACTATCGTGTAGGCATGGTCCAGCTGAAATGTGGTCCTGTTCATAAAACCTCAGATTATACATGGCCGGGACGTGAAAAGAGATTGGAGATTAAAAAAAAAAATAGATATATGTTTTTATCTTTATATGTTTTTATTTTTGTTTAAATTATGAATAAACGAGATATGGAGAAGAAGAAAAATAGACAACCTTGGCGACAAATTCGACTCATAGAGTCCGACATGATATTCCATCCTTCACGGATAAGAAGAGTAGGTAACTGATCAACATATGGATCCATGAAGTTGATAATCAATTCTAAACACTTGTTGAGGCTTACATGGTTATCTTCAACATCGGTGTCTTCGTTCGAATCGAAATCAAAGTTTGATTCAGCATCAGAGTGAATACGTGTACGCGAGTTATGAATGCACAAATGATGCCTACACAGATCTAAAACCTATAATTCCAATAGACTGAGTTGGTATGCATGTAACTAGTTGAAACATACAATTATTGAGTACCTTTGGGTGGCTCGAACTTGTATCAGCGATCATTTCAAGCAGACAGAACATCAGTCTTTGGCTAGCTTTCGGCATATATATGCCGAAGCTGCATATGCAGCTTCACAATATCTATTGCGTGCTCTACTACAATTACGCCACCAGACTCCACATACCTAGAAAATAACAAAATAAACATTTCAGCTCAGATTAATCAATTTTTTCATTGACCTACTTATTCATATTAGTGAAGGAATCATTGTCACCATGTTGAACCAGCAGGTATTCTAAGATGGTCTTATAACCTGCCAACAGTGCAGATGTAGCAATTGCAGTTTTAGCCATGTCATCAGTTGACAACCCTTTTCCTACAAAATACATGATATTAATATTACAAAAAATTGAAATGAACATCAACTGTTTAGTTACCATCAAACTTTGTTGTTTCTTGATAAGCTCTATCATAAATTTCTTTGTTTAAAAGATGGATGGTATTGACAAGATGAATTTCATCATGGTGAATTCCTTTATCGTTCACCAATGAGTTGTTTGTCTCTGAAAGCAATGGTTCAAAGAAGGTATAATCCTTGTTCATGATTGTGGTCATCATTTTCCAAATAAAATGTTTGTTGCATTGTCCGTTTTCAACCTGTATAAAAGGCAGTGGGCTATTACACAAAAATTGGAAAAACTAATATTGAGTAACTGCAGCTTACAAGGTATTTCAAGATTTCACAGGCAACATCATAGTTGCCTTGCTGCAGACATTTCTTCAAAGATGAAAAAAGGTGCGTAGTTATATGGATTGTTTTTGCCTTAAAGAACTCTTTATTTGTAATTGTAATAATAAAACAAGAACTGTTGATATGTGTAGCTATAAATTTAGCTTGTCGTCTTGAACCCTACCTTCAACTTTCTTGTCAGGTTTCTTCAATGTTTCTTGAGTGAATTTCTCAAGAACCATGTTCTAAAGACATAACATTGTAAGTTTACAAGAACCTGCTTAAACTATTTGTAACAATTTATGAATTTACATACAATCCTCTGTCGCAACGCAAGTTGACCGCGGCTGGTATCTGGCTCATTTTGCTGAACTGACCCAAAAAACTGGTCCATTGTTGAAAATCATCCAACAGATGATAATGTTCCGGTAAAATTTATTTTGAAACGTCTTTAGGGATGATAGAAAATCAAAAAAGTCAAATCTGAAACTTGAATTTACTTGTACAACGTGAAATAACAAGTAAACAAACCCTCCTAAACAAAGACACCTTTTGAGACTAACAGTAACCTTGTAATGCCACCTGGTGTCTCTATAATTTCATTCAAAATTCAAGGTTTCCATTGATTTTGTCTGTTTTCTCTCAAATATTTAACACAACGCGATAAATCTGTTCAAAGGAATCATCTTTTATTTTCTCATTAATTGGGAACAATGTCAGGGGAACCCCGAACCCCAACTGATTTTCCCGTTGAATCTTAGCAAGTTACTTGGCCATATACTTAGTAGGGGGTCGTTGAAACACGTGTTTCTAAATTTCGCGCCTTTGTATGAGAGAATTGCGGCGGGTTGTCGTTGTAGTCGCGCACCTCGATTACCACCGCCGTCGTGGAAGTCAATTTGGTCGGCGTTTCGTTGTCGCTGGCGATGATGGGCAACACGTAACGATCGCACTCCTCTCGATCCAGCAAGCCCAGAGTGGTAATCCATCCCGTGACCGAGTCGAGGAGAAAGACCAACACGAGACGTCCATCCGAGCTGGGTTTTTTATATACCGGTCGAGTTTTTCGGCCAAAGTGACAACGCCCCGGATCGAATCCACGTTGAATTTACGGAGGGACGAGGCACTGGCGGCCGCGTGTAGAGCGTAAAAGACCCTTTTCTCCTGATCAGCGTCCGTCGCGTTTAGAATGATAATCTCCGCGCCCACTTGGGCATTCTCAGAGACTTCGGCCCGGTAGTGTTGCTCCGAGAAGACGGGCGGGTGATCGTTGACGTTCAGTACGGTAATATCCAACTGGAATGTTTCGAGACCAAGTTGGTTACAAGTATTAGTTTGCTTGTTCCAGTACGTAACGTGAGGAAAGCATAAAGGAGGGGGCATGAAACCTGAGTGTAAATGGTATTATGGCCGTCGGTGATACTGATGTTGAGCAAATAGGACGACTGTTCTTCCCAGTCGAGAGGCTGGGCCACGTAGACCTTGCCGTTGCCCGTCGTCGAGGGGGCCGCAACTGACTGCAAATTGAGTGCAGAATCATAAGAATCTCGTACACTTGGGCAAGAATCACCCATAAGGCTCCATACAAAATGAGGGCAGAATCACGAGAATCTCTCTCACACCCTAAAAAAGAGTTGCGACCCCCTCGCCCGTCGTCTGCATGGCGAATTTGTCGCCGATATTGCCATCTGGATCAAATTAGTGAAACAATGGAAATTTAAAACTACGCTTGCCCTTCGTCTAGCGTCTAGCGTGCCCGTTTCGTCGACAAAACGGACAAGAAGAAGAGGAAAGAAGAGACGACGGAATGAAAAGTCAAACGTTCCAAAAGGAGAAAACAAAAGAAAGAAAGAAACCGACCTTCGATCTCGTACCAAAGCATGTCGCCATCCGGGTCGTTGGCTGTGATGAAGGCGACGGCGTGACCGACGGGATCCGATTCCCTGACGTCGGCTCTACGGCTGTTGTCCGTGCTTAGTTCGGGTGGATTGGGCGATTGCGCCGGCACTCCAATGACGGCACTGAAACGCGGGATGTAGCATTACGTGATGGACGGCCTCGGTCGCTACATTACGACCGTTCGTAAAAATAACGTCATTATAATAACTAAAAACGGCCCAGCCAGAGGGTATATATATATTAATATAGAGGGTATATATTTATGTATATATATATATATATAAATATTATATATCTACAAAATACATAAAAAGAAGTAAAGAGAAAGAGAGAGAGAAATAATGAAAGGAAATAAGTAAACCCAAATAGTAAACCCAATGAAAATAAAAACCACACCGCACTGTCGACAGCAATTGTCGTCCCGTACGGTTTTTTAGTCTCCCGCGCGACACCGAAAAAGGAAAGAAGAAGAAGAAGATTTCCACCCGAAAAAGATAAAACAGAATCGGCCACAAGAGAGATAAGATAAAATTGCGCGTGAATGTCACCAGAGGAAACAAAAGGCAAAGAGAGGAAGTCACTAGGAGCTAGCAGGAGGAAATTGACAAGTATAATTTAGAAAAAAAGAAAAACAAGAAGTTGAAGGAAAGTGGATAGGCCAAGACATACAAGGGCCGGCACAAGCTCTCAGGCAGCTCCGTTCGTGTGTATGTTGCGTGCATCCGTGCGCGAGATCCTTTCACGCACGGTTCCATTGTCTACCCCCGCGCCATCCTACGATAAAAAGGAGACCGGGAGACAAAGAATACAAGAAAAAAACGAGTAATGGAGAAGGAGACATTTTGACAGAAGGGGTCGGACAAGGCAGGAGAAAAAAATAAAAATAAAAATCTCGTCGTTGAAGAGGGGAATTTTTTCTTTTCTATCTTGTGATTAGGTTGGTGGTGTGTGTTGTGGGCTCCTGATACAGTGGATAGCCAGGCACCAGAGAATGAAAGGAATTAAAAGAGAACACAACGCAACACCCCGAAAAAAGTACATCTCATGCCACTAGAGATCATACGACGATTGTATGTCCCATCATCGTCCCCCTAAGACTCTATCTATGGCCGCAGAGAGAGAGAGAACGGTATAATGACCAGAGCTTTTTTTCTGCGCCTTTTATTTCAAGGCTTTTGTACAAGGCGTAGAAAGAGAGAAAAAGAATATGAAGGAGAGAAAAGAAGGTCGTAGAGCCATGCCACCAGAATCTTAAGAAGAACCCAAATCAGGAAAAAAATAACATAAAATAAAAGCCAGAATGGAAAATACTACCTACACAATCGATACGTAAACCGAATCAAAAAAGCATCCTAATTTGTGAAATTTTCACGGTTAAAGAAAAAAATAATAAGGACCAAGTAGAAGATTGAAGAAGACTATTAGAAAAGTACAGAAAGACCGAATTGTTTCCTCGTATTTTTCGTTTCGTTTTTTTGATGCGCTTCTTACACTGAAGACCGGACTTCCCAATAGATTGTCCAGTCGCGATGTGATCCACAAACTGGTGGTGTTGGACTCTGGATCGAGCCACTCCTCCGTCTCGTTCTGTTTACAGTAGACCATCAATGCAATTATTTGCCAAAAACAAAAGAATACGGAGCCCAGCCAACAACAACAACCAATTCTCTTCTAGCTGTTTCTTCCACCGACACGACCGACTAGGACCAAAGTTATCCTTCCGCCATCCAAACCCGTCGAGAATTTTGTTGGGAAAAAAGAAAAAACAAAAGGCTGGTTCTTTCTCTTTCATTTATTGTCCGCTACCAGTCGAGTCATTCACGCAAGTTAGACGCGTTTCGAAAGCAGACGCCCGTGTCCCGTGATGACGTATGATTAACGTTTGAATTAGAGTCATTGGGAGATGGGCCGAGACAATGACGTTGTCTGTTGTCCTCGGCCATCGCCTAGCGAGCCAAACGGCACGAGACGCACACATGGCGGGCGGAACAAAAGAAGGAGGAGCCGGGCCGCTACCGACTTCTTCTTCGTCTCCTTCACACTTTAAAGCGACGATGAGGAATGTAATAATCACACGCCGTACACAAACGGCGGTGGTGCGCTAATTGAAATCGGATGGTTGGCATTTTCGACTCGAGGGGGGCCGTCCGTCTCCGTGAAAAAAAGGAAAACGGGGAGAAAATGGAAATCTGGAAAAAGATTCTACTACTATTTTAGAATACCGTCATTTCTTCATTCTGTTCGAGCTTAGGATCACAGATAACGATATCGGCATCCGAGCCAACTTCGATGCAGTCCTTTTTGGGATACATGTTGAAGATTTTGGCTGCATTAGTGGAGGTAACTGCCACGAAACGGGCCGGATCCATCTTGCCAGAAACGACTCCCTTCTCCCAAATCAGCGACATTCATTCTTCGACTCCATTGACACCGTTGGGAATCTTGGTGAAATCGCCTTTGCCTATCTCCTTTTGAGCCGACGAGAAAGTGCAGTGGTCGGTACCAGTCAACTGCAAATCATCACTATAAGGGAAAAATGGGTCAAATGTCAGCAAGAAATTCAGTTCGAGTCCCCTAATCCGTTTCATTTTTCATCCCTCCCAGAAAGACCTCCCCCCCAGGCCCGAACAGAAGTCCCAATCCACCTTGAAAGCAAATCCAACAACACTTCTGGCGTTTCAGGTTCAGGACGGAGTGGCGGGCTGACCACAAAAGCTGCCCCATGATTCCGCGACCTCATGGCACCGTGTGAAAGAAATCCAATAAAGTTTTCCTTGTCTTTGGATGATAGAGCTGCTTTTTCACTTCACTTGGCGCCGGGTATTTTGCAGAGAACCTACACATGTCGAGAACGTTTTAAAAAATCCATTAGCAAAAGGAGAAGAAAAAAAGGTGAGTGAATGTTACAAAAAAATTGATATTACATCAGACAGATCGACTCCAGTCAGGGCGTGAATAGCGGGTGGCACCTGACTAACCAACTTGTTAATCTCGTTGGTAAGATTAGACGAACCACTGAGCATGACAATTTCGTCAGTTTTGGCAAGGGGAGCGACAACTTCGGCTGCAATCTGTTGAACGAAAATGGCATCGATATTTGAACAAGTTGTAATCAAAGACTCAAAACCATAGATGTAAAGAAAAAGAGGCCAAATGATGTATGTAATTTCACCTTTGGAAGGGCTTCGAAAACGAGAGAAAGTGTAGCCGCTTCGCCATATTGTTTGTAAGCGGCGGCTTTGAGTCTCATGGCCTACGCTTCGGATCGGCCGACGGTCGAGTATTTATTTATATTTCGTCTTCTTTCCCCTCTCTAGCGCGCGGGAAAGAGAATATAAAAAAAGGACTCGATTCGACTCGAAAATGATTCTATAATTATCGTGGATGATGGGCGAGATTTCCTACTGACTTTACCCGAATGCCGGCGTCCCTGTTCGCCTGGGCGACTCCAACGGCTGCATCTCGTTTGACGTTGGCCGTCTGCGCTTTTCCCAACGACGACAGGTACTCGACATTGTCGTAGACATCTGATAAAGGAAGAAAGAAAACGATTCAAGGAAGATTTTTTTTTCAAGACGGTTTTTTTTCCTTTGATTAATGAAGACTCTTCACCTTTATTCCAGTAAATGACTCGATAACGAAGGCAGAAAAACCCTCCTGGTGGCGCGACCATTTCAGCTCGACTTGGTTGATCGTGATCGATGTCGTCATAGCACCAGTTGGAGGCAGAACACTCTTCTTAACTTTGGAACAGCTACTGAATACATCGTCCACTTCTCCAGCTGCCAAATCGCTGTAGATGACTTGACTTTAATCACTGCGACCGACGCGAGTCTCCGCCGCCACTCGAATCTCCAACGTTGAACCGATTTCCAAGTCGATGGTCACCTTCCGTTGATCCGGCTCTGTTGTCCTCTTCTGACTCCACGAGTCCAAAGTCCCTCTGAGGCCCTCAGATAATTGCATCACTTGCTTACGTAATTGGCTGACACTGTCGTAGGCATCCACAAACAGCCAATCTTTGTTTTCGACTTGCAGGCTGACTTCGTCCAAGAGTCGAGACTTTTCGACGATGTCCGCCTCCAACGCAGCGATTGAGCGATGCGTTCTGAAACTCAGGTTGGGCATCCGATGGGTCAGACTCTCCAACTTGGCATTAAAATAAGGATACTGCAAATGATGGATCATCTGTTGTTGCGGCTGCGCTTGCGGTTGCACTCCTTGCTGCTGCTGCTGATGCTGCTGATGTTGTTGTTGTTGTTGCGATTGATGCGCTTGGTGAGACGACTGACCCTGGAGCAACTGCGGCGGATGTTGACCGACTTGTTGCTGTTAAGATTGTTGTTGTTGGAGTCTCTGTTGCTGTTGTTGCGGCTGTTGCGGATGACACTGGCCGGCGGGACTGTAGAGCAATCTCTGAGGTGATGGAGCGTGAAGCGGAGTTATGCCGTTCTCCACTTTCGGAGAAATCGACGATGAGAGGAGCGAGAACCGCGGATCACGCAGCCCGGACCCGCCGCTACCAATGCCGTTACTGCGCTGCTGTTGGAAACGTCGCGGATCTCCCTGGACGGCGTCTGAGTGAATCCATCGACAACGTAGAGATGCTCTTTCCCAAAAAGTAAAAGTCCGTCGACCGTTTCCAGTCCCTGGACGCGAGCGCAGCGGAACAAGTGGCCGATTTTCTCGTTTTCTTCTAAAAGTCGCATCAGATTCTGCCAATCTTGCGGCTGCGATTGCTGCTGGGCAGTAGCGGCCGTCAGTTCAGAGCCCAGGGAAGACTGGACTGGATTGGACATGAGCAATTCCGCATCTTCGTCGATATCCGCCATCGTCGTCGACGATTTAGGCCGGAAAATTGAGGCAAATCTTGTTGCAGTTGCGTCGTTATCGTTTCCAATTGCTCCCGGTCGTCCGTCCCTCCTCCCTCCGCCGGCCGTCAGGGCCAGTTGTTTGATGGGATCTTGGTTGACATCATCAGAGAGTAAAAGACTTCGCCTCCATTTGGCAAAGAGTTTGAAATGTTCTTTGGCGTCGAGACAGGTGGCCACTTTGTAGCGGAGCGACTTGTTCTCGGCCAGCTCCAATTCCGGCCGGTACGGATAGAGGGCGTAGAAATGCGGATTGGCCATCAGTTTCTTGCGCATTCGGCAAGGGCCTTCCGTCATGTCCAGCATCCATTTCGTCAACACCCGAGACTCTTGAGACGGACCCCAGAGGCCGCGGACGCGTAAAAGTTCCGTCTCTTCCACACGTTTCCAGTTGAGACGGTTGAATTGTTCGGCGTGCTGGACGGCCTGTTGTCTCTGTTTGCGCTCCAGTTCCAGCTGTTAGTTGAGGCCGGCTAAATGGTACTGGGTGTCGATCCAGACGTCTGCCCAGGAAGAAAGGGAGCACGACCCCGGGAATTCCTGTTGCCTCGTCCGGTCAAAGTGCCGTCGTCGGCGGTTGATTTCCGGCTTTTGGTGATGGTCAGTGAACGGGTGGTGAGTCGGGTCAGTCCGCCCGCGACTTTCTGGATCTTTGACTGGATCTGATTGGGCGTCGAGACTTCGAGGACCGTCCGGTAGGCGGAACGGCGTTCGGCCTCGACGTATTGGAGCCACAATTTCAGGGCCGGCTCTCGGACGAGATCTAGGGCGGGCGCCCGGTGCTGAGTGTTGGCTCCGAGGCTGATTTTGAAAGCTTCTTCGACGGCAGGTTTTTTACTGACGTAGAGCTCTTCCCAGACGCGCTGGGCCGCCACAGCCACTAAATGCTGGGCTTCTTTGATTCCGCTGGCCGGGTCTGTATCGACTTCACCCGAGCTCACATGCCAAGTCGTCCTACTCGGTTCCGTCATATTTTTAAAAATTCCGTTATTAAATGACTTTTGGGGTAAAAGACGGACAGACGGGCAACTTACGAGATTTTCAACGTCAACGTCAACTGGAGGATACAATAGCACAAACAGCCGATAAATTCCAGGTCGTGATTGCCCGACCCAAACACCAAACTCCTAATAGAAAGTAAAAAATGACGTCATAGCCGGGCAATATAAAAGACTGGGCAAATACCTGTATGTTATCAATTTGTGGAGCGCTTCTAAAAGAGACATTTGATCGCTGAGGGTATCGGCCGGCCTGGACAGTAGATACAAGATGCAGCGGTTGTCACAGCGGTAAATGTTGTCCAGCGACTGGGAACCCAGGGCCGTCGAAGACGACTGGCCTCCGCTGGTGCTGTTGGTCCTTTTCTTCGCTTGGGTAATCAGCTGGACGATGAAATCAAAGACTTGATGAGGATCTTTGCTGACGAGGATGCCCTGCCACAATTTGTCCACCAGACGGCCGGCCAGGTAAAAAACATTGGGCGCAACATTCTGCAGACTGCCGCCGTTTTGGGTGACGACGGGCAAGACGCCCTGCTCTCCCAATATAACGCCGGCCGAGGCCAAGTACTCCATGACAATGGACAATAATTCCGTCTGGAAATGGCAATGTTGGCTGTAGCTGGCCGAGTCCGGACAGGCCTCCATGATGACGTCAATGATGGGCACGGGCCGGGCATTGCTGGATCCACCTCCACCGACGCTGGAGCTGTTGGCTCCACCACCAACTCCACCACTAGAGACGGGCAGAGAAATCGAGTCGATAACGATCGTCCGCAAAAAGTCCATCAGCGTCTTTTTGGCCCGGTGAAACGTCAACGGCTCCTTGCCGGCCTCTGACGACGAGCTTTCAATAACGACAAATTGCTGTTGGGTCCGGCTGGAGTCCTCCACTGGTGTACTGGGCTCTGAATTGAAATTGCCGCCAAACTGGCCGTGTCCGCCTCCGATGGGGAATTAAGTGGCCACCATGGCGTTGAGGACGTCCGACGTCATAAAAACGGACATGTAATCCGGCGCGTTGTTGTAGACGTAAAAGAGGAACTAGAGGAGGACGTTGGGGTAGTTGCCCGACGCCTCGTCCGTCCAGTTGTCATGCCGGGCCGATTCCGGGTTCATAATGGCCCGCATCATGGCAAAGAGGACTGTGATGGCCTCTGGGCAGTACATGGGCACTCCTCGTCCGCCGAGAGCAGCGATCGGCTGGCCGCCTTGATTGACTCCGAACAAACAGCTCCAAATGGTCTCCAAGTCCAGCTGGCTGGACGTCCTCAACTGGGCTTTGCCTACCATCAAACCGATGAGGAGATAATAGATTTCGGGTAGAGTCGTGTGATTGACGAGGAGCCAATTGAGTAGCTGGAAACCGGGCAAACTGCCTGGTCCACCGGTTCCTTGTTGATTTCCTCCTGATCCGGTGAGATTATTGCCGGGCGTGGCCATCATGTCGTCCGATGCGACGCTAAAAGTGCGTCCGACGAGTCGGAGTGGTCTGGCGGCGGCCGTGGCCGCGGCGGCGCTGGCGCTCTGCTGCGTCTGCAGTGCCTGGACGAGGTCTCGAGATCGCGTCCAGCCGGCGCCCGTGCTGACTCCTTCCCTAAACCGGGCGAGGAATTGGGGGACCGATAATAAGAGGAGTAAACAATTGGCGGCCAAGATGACGGTCGACGATTTGACTTGCGGCTGGAGAAAGAGGAGGAGCCAATCGAATCCCAGGACGCGTAAAAATTCTTCAGCGAACCTTTTGAAATAGAAATAAATTTAATAACGGATGAGGAAGGCAAAAATATAAATTTGATTTATTTACGGTCGACATCTTGGCCGCCAATAGTTTGCTCCAAAAAGGAGGAAACGTATATGTTTATATATGTATGTCTAAGACGAAAGAAAGATATAAAGAAAGGAAGCGGCCGCGGACAAAGTCCTTTAGCGCTCCCGACTGCGACTGTCAAAGACTTGGTGGATGCATCACAAGTCGTCGTTGCCTTTGAGTGAGACGCGAGAGACAGTTTCTTCTTCTTCGTTGACACAACTGACGCAAAGTCTGCGACCGAGATAGATACGCCGCCCGTTAATCCCATTTTACCCGAGCGGGTTACCCCCGTGGAAACCCCCCCCCCCCCCCCCCTCCATCGTTGCGGCTCCGGTGAAAGTTGAATCTCGCACGACGCCGTTCATCATTCCTCTGGCGTCTAACGTCTCGTTTTCATACCAGATCGAACGGATACACGCACCGTCGCATAATCCGTCCTTTCGACGAAGATGAAGAAAAAGAAAAAAGTGCGAAGAGAGAGAAAAGAGAGAGAGAGAGAGAGACGGGCATATCCAACGCAACGGCACTCCTTGCCTTTGCCCTTCAGCTGTTTTTCATGTCTGTTTACAGATTGTTTTCCATTCCGTTCCGGCCGCAAGAGGGTTGGGCAGGCACCTTTTTCTTTTATGGACGGACGGTGGTGTATGTATGCTTAGAAGAAGACTACGTCAGGAGCCAAACCAACGTGCACGACGCGGGGTATATAGGTTCTCATTTTTCCCCCTCCCTTTCTCTAATCGCATTGATTACTTTAGAGGGGCCCCGATGGATGCTGGATGCTGATGGAGACCCGTTGTGTTGTTGGCCTATTTGGCAGGAGCCGACGTCGAGCTGATTACTTCGTCACTACATTCACGTTATTCTATTACGCTCAGGGACTCGTCTTTTCCATTTTCCAACAGTGGTGGTTGCCGAGAATATTCTAAGACCGAGTCGGCTGTTCTTCTCGGCTGCTAATGCTCGTATCTTTAGCGGCTAAAGACTTACGGCTGAGTGGACATGAATAATTCCCATCAAAAGCTCCAAGCAAAATGGGAGCCAAAACTCCCACGGTCGCTATTTTCTAATTGAAATAGATCCCCCAGTCTCATCTCTACTACCCGCCATTATTGGTCTATAAGGACATTGTCAATTTTGAAGAGACAAAAAAAAAAAAGGGATTTCAACTGATATCATCGCGACAAAAAGAATAGCCAAAAGGCTGATTTTTTCGAGGTGTTCATCAACCGCAGTGTATTTACACAATGAGCTTTCTTCTTGTTTTTTAGGAGTTGGGTTTGACGTTTTCATTGAAACGATAAACTTATCGAGGAAGGATTTCGACTGTGTGTGAGGTCTGGTTTCAATTTCGCCATTATCTCTCCCCTCTTGGCCGTAATAATTTCTATGGTAACCTTTTGAGAAAAGACAATAAAGCTTTCCAGCTTCTTTCTCTATTTGGCGTGTTTCCCGGAGCTGTTCCAGTTGAGGAGAAACCAGTCGTTTCAAAAGGGCCCGGTACGAAAATGGCATCGACAGCACAAAAGATGAATTCCTCCAAACAATCCAGAGAAGGCAGAAAAACGGTGCTGCCAACTCGAAAGTTGATTGCATTTCGACTTTCAATTAGTCGGACGTCTGTAGGGAACCGCCTACCGGTGGCCAGTACAACAAGAAAGAAAAAAACGGCGGCAAGATTCCCCACCAAACGTCAATAGAACGAAAGAGGAGGACTCGGTTTGGCGTCAATCCCGTCGATGATTGTCAACAGGGGGCTGGCTCATCCAGAGTCGTCGTCCTTCATCGGTAGAACGCGGCTCCGACACGCAGCAGAGAAGAGTGGGAGGCCCGTCGTGACGCGTCTCTGGCTCGTCAGTGTTGAATGTACTCACATTCGTCACTGTCAAGTGCAAGACAAGGCGAGAGGTTGGGTCCCTGGTGCTGTAGCCTCTCCTTAAACCGCTACTTTAGCTCCCAGTCGGATCGAAGGAACAAAACGCGGGCGCCAACTCCGCCAAAACTCAAGACGCCACTTGACAGAATCCATTTAACTCGAGTTGACGCCAGTCGGAAAGGCGAAGAACAACCGACGATCGATCGACGCCTCTCAATCAAGATGGAGGAGCCTTGTCTCGTGCTGTACAACAACATCAGCAACAGAAGCAGCACCAACAGCAACCAAAACAAAAAATAAACAAAATAACTTTTCTTGTCTGCAACCTTGTGAATCATCGACTTACAAGGTACCCGATTCTTTTCGACTGCCATTCACTCTCGCTTTCAAGTCAAACGAGAGTTTTGGAAAGAGAGAGAGAGAAAAAAACGGTGGAATATATCCAACCGAGTCACGTGTTTTTTTGTGTGTTGTTGTCGGTAGTAGTCGAAGCGCGCAAAAAAGAATAAGGACAGGGGGGCCAGGCACTCCTTTGAATTCGTGAGAGACGGGCAAGTGGAAAGATGAAAAAGAAGACAAAAAAAAAAAAAAAAAAAAAAAAAAAAAAAAAAAAAAAAAGAAGAAGAAGAAGAGAGCGGTGAATCTAACGGCACGAAGACGTTTTCTCCGCGGGCCCGTCCGACATGACTTTTACGGCCATACACATTTCAAGGACTCAGCAAGACCTTTCATCTGCAAAACCTTTTCTTTCAAGTTTCTTTTCCCCTCTCCCTTCTGCCAAAATAAAGAAGCTATCATCCTAGTAAGCTACATCCCCTCTCTCTCTACGAAGTGTCTCGGCTTTGGCTACACCTGCACATGCATGTTCCTTTTCTTCTGTAGGCCCCAGTTTATTCCGTTTTTATGAACTGTGATTACAACGATATAAAGATGAAGTTTAAGGTAAAATACCCCGTGTCCAGCTCAACAGTAGAGGAATGTGTTTTCTCTTTTTTCGTTCGTTCTTACTCTTTTTCTTTATCATGAATATGATTATTTCTTGGCGAAATTTTTGACTTGGACTGACCCCGGAAAAGTTGCCGCTGGAATGTCCCAGGGCGAGTGAACAAAGCAATCCATCTTGTCGTACTTGAAATCAGTCCAGTAGACATCGAATGCAACAATTTCACACAGCTTCCCTCATTTGCATAGATAATAACTAGGAAATCTAATCAAAGGCTAGTCTTCTTAGAGCCGATACGATTCGGTTAGCTGCGGGTCTGATACAATTTGATTTGATTGCAGAATCCAATACTTGTAAACAGAGCAACGTCTAGACAACCCAAACTGGTCTTGTTTGTTGCGGCTGAGGGAATCTTCCAGATCCCCAACTTGGAGGAAATGGATCCGTCTAAATTAATGAAACAAGAGCGAGGGATGTCCAAGCTTTTACAACGCTGATAGTGTAATTACACAGCAACATCCCAACGAGGCCTGTTCGTAGAGGGGGGCTGAGGAAGAAAAGTAATAGTGGCTACCGATTGGTCGATCCGTTGATCAATGACAACGGAGGAAGAGTCTACAAAAGTTTTGCGTCCCCATCCCGGTCTAAATCAAGTTTAGTGCATTGCACCGCCGAACGTAATTCGGGACAAAAAGGAGATAAAGTCGCAGTCATTTCGCATCAAAGGCATTTCCGCAATTCAGTGTGAATCGATAGCCCCGATTCAAGCCGTGCAGATGTTTCGATGAAGCGAAAAGGACGTCGTCGCCGATGTATATACACATACAGTGGCCGATTGCTTGGAGCAAATCTCAACGGGAGGCCCACCAGTCAAAACGTGGGTGGGTGGTATGAGAACCAAACTAAATAAATACCAGGAACATAATGGAATCCTTACCTTTTCGGTGAAGCATGATGTGCCAGTCGGTGTATCGGGTATATCTAGGAAATCGCCTCCGTCGTCGACCGCAAAACCCACTCAAACTCACAACGGCGTTTGCCTATTCAAAGGCACATCCGGAAGCAAACGGTCCTAGGTGTTCTCGACAGCATTTTCTTGCCATCTATCGGCAAGTTTCGTGACGGTATGCTTGAAAAACACACGACGAATAGTTGCATGGCATTGTAGGTAGCATTTGCACGCCACAAGGTGGAACACACACACACAAAGAAGAGTAGTGGACCCACCACGCCACTCCAAATCGGCACCATAGCGGTTTCAATCTTTCTTTAAACTTGTAAAACAAACACAAAATTAGACACCTACATAAACCATTGATGGCTCAGTGACTAAATGCTTAGCAGTTGGTATCGAAAATGTAAATCCGACTGACGAGCGAATTAAATAAGACAGTTAAAGACGATGAGACTTTAACTGACCATAGACCAGTGTATTAAACATGTGATGAAAGTAGAACCAAGATAAGAACTTGTACGAGTGAGACACGTGTGGTGTGAATCGCTCGGAGATGAACCAAGAACTGCCCCACCCGACTGAAAGACAGAAAGAGGGCGAAAAGAGAGATTGGGGTAGAAGAGGAAGGGTTAGCAAAAGGGTTGCGAAATACGAACACAAAGATCTTGGGAGAGAAGAGAATGGGGAGAAAAGGCTAAACGATAACTTCGTGATGCAACGGTCTGGAATATAGAATATTCTTAACAGTTTGCACGTATTAGGACGCAGGGCCGATAGTATACGTAAAGGATAGGGCACACAGCTGGACGGGTGAACTTGGATGACTAGACATGCAGGAATACCAATTACTATTTTTTTAAAAGTGTCTCGTCGAATTTCCGGCAATTGGAAAAAGAGATCTCTTAGGAGTTATATACCGGTATATAATAAGTCGAATAAAATTCCCAGCATCGAGATTCAAAACCAACCAGATATTTATTGTTTAAATTATTTTAGGGGCGTAGACTCGATGCGATCGAGTGTTGCTCGAATGTATTTCGGAAGTAGCATCGAGTATTGTATTTACATAAGGACCCAATAATACTGAGTAATTGAATCAATTTTCAAATGAAGGAACGTATATTTTATAGGAATAACAAAACAGATAAAAGGGAATTTATCAAACTAAAATATAAAACTGAATACATCAATTGAGCATAGCAATGGTTACATAATTGCACTAGGAGTATGCAATATAAGGTAATCGCATGTATCTGTTCCAGTAGTAGGATCAATCAGATGAGATGTCGATGACTACGGGTTGTTTCTTGGAACCTTCTATGGGAAGCGACGCCAACCTTTTCAAATTACTACCACACTTTGTGGCTTTAAATTCAAAGTCTTGACGCAAGGCAAGCATATCCGTTAAATCTTGCTGAATGTCATGATA
This sequence comes from Ceriodaphnia dubia, assembly GCA_022539655.2. NCBI lineage: Eukaryota > Metazoa > Arthropoda > Branchiopoda > Diplostraca > Daphniidae > Ceriodaphnia > Ceriodaphnia dubia. The sequence goes on along the minus strand of JAKUCG020000235.1, from coordinate 104,341 downwards.
ACGCCTCATCCTCATCAGATGTAAATCTTGCGTTTTTGTTATCACACACCACGCTTTCCTGGCCAATCCTTGTATCTGAATTTTCAAGCTACACCATCCATTTTTAATACATAACTTTGTTACATCTTCGGCAAAACTACGCCCATGGAAAATGCTGGCCAATTTGTGATACTCCATGTTTTCTTCAGAAGAGCGGAGAAAAGCTTCGACTTCCGGATACATTGGCAGCTGGGCTCTAGGTTGAGCAAGAGAGAAAACGGGCATTTTGACTGTTTTCAAAAAATCGATACGTCTATCCAATAATAAACAAAAGGTGTTGAGACTGGGTGGAGAAGTAATAGCTAGCGGCCAAACACTTGTGCACGAAACAACTTTTTTCACCAGGAGATTCTCCTTGTCTTGAGGGACACTATTGCAAATTTTTTCGGCAAACACTTCCAACGACTGGTCGTCTCCCAGCCAAAACATACACTTGGCAATTTTCACTATCACAGGTGACATAGACGGGATGATGTCTCCAACAACGAAATGTCGGCATAAATTTTGATAGAGATCAAGGCAAGAAGGTACCGATTTCGCATCTGTAGAGAATTCCATCTTGTAGAGATCGAGGATCAGTTGGCAAAGCCTTTTGGTAGGCAGTTTTGAAAAGAAGTTGGAGAAATCGATAGATATAATTTCTTGATTACAAGCAAAATGGTTCTTTTCCGTCTTGATAACAGTTCTCAAAAAACACATGATGTTGACTTGAAATGGATCATCAGCATCATCGGTAATTCCACGATCCATCAGTACACAAAGACCGTCAATCCATGTTCCGATCAAAGTGATACGTACATCTCGGATCAGCTCGCTCCATTCAATCTGAAATTGCAGTTGCGCTAAATTTTCCAAAAGTCGAATCTTCTTGGTAAAGTTTCGCACAGCAAATTCCGATTCTAGGATGGGCTCGATGACACTTTCTGGTGAAAAGGGTAGGGATTGGCCAAGGATACTTTTTACTGATGCCACCTGAGCATCAATCAGACTAGAAAGCATGGATTTTCCCAAATCGGATGATGCAGCTAGCTTCCAAATGTCACTAGACGACAAAAGAACGTCGATCAACTCGTTATCTTGATTTACCGAACCTGTGCATATCTTATTGAGCAGCAGGTTGACAAGCTCCGGATCGCTAAGTTGAAAGAAGCCGCTTACTACCGGAACGATGACTGTCTTAATGGGTCCAGGAGCATGTAGATCGCAAGAGGGAAGAGCACGGCACATTTTCTGATAAAGTTGCATGCAAGAAGCAATGCCGCCGAATCGGATACGTCTTCGAAGATCAACAAGTAAGCGGCATTGCTGGTAGGAGTCCAGGCGTGGGAACAGGTTGGTGAAGGAAACGATTCTTTGAAAACTGGCTGTTTTAGATTCTGTTTCGCAATCAATAACGAAATTGGCGAAGGAATCAATGTCTGCTTGCCCAAGACAGGAGATGGAGGTAGAGTCGAGTTTAGGCAGGAGAAAGGTTATCAAATCCAGAATTTTTAAGGCTCCTTCTTGGCAGCAACGTTCCATTAAGTAGCGAGCTAAGCTGATGAGGAAAGTAAGCTGACTTGAAAGTCTCTTCGCGGTAATCATCCGCAACACTAATTTGGAACAAGCACTCCATCCTATAGAATAAGGAAATCATCAAGTAAATTCATAACAATTCAACATTAAATCATTCACAAACATACCGCTGACTCGGCATTCGAATTCGGCAATTTGTTGTGCGACCAAGTCACTGCGGATACCTTCGTAAAAGACTTTTTCAAAATTGCCTTCTTTAGCGAAATCGGTGCCAATGAGCTTTAGCAAATCAAGTCCTTCTTCTCGAGCATAAAGAAAGATGCACAGTCGCAAAAGACGGCCTGTGCGTTCTCCTGGAACAGCCGTCGGATCGCCAAATACGGTCATGGGCTCGTCGCGGCAGAAAGCAAGAATCCGGCGTAGGGTTTCTATTGACTTTTGGCGACTGGAAGTATAGAGTTGAGATTCCACTTGATCCAACAAGGTGTCGAACGCATAGATACAGTTCATTTGGAAAGTCTGATGTCTTGGCCATATGACGAGGACTGCTTGCTTAGAAGATAGTACTTCTTCTTCTCTATGTGTGTCTTCTTTGACAATTTGGCATTCCAAACGCGACATTGCTTGAAAATCCCTCACGAGCTGAGTGCGAGATTTCACGCGAATTCCTTTGAAAGGCATCAAGATGTTGCTAGGATTGATCCAATGCTCCATCTTGACTTCATAATTGAATTTGTTTCCAGCTGATGCTTCTGGTATCTGCTTAGACATGATGGCCAAGTGGACGTCGAGGAAATTGCCACACAAAAGAAGACGGGCGAGCAAAAGATCCTGGCCTTTCAAGCCAAAGAAACTAACGTCAGTCAAGCTGTATTCGTGCTCCAACAGAAAAACAAGCATATCTGTCGAGCTCTTTTCCATTTCCTTCTCGCAACTGGCTACGACTTGGAAGTTTAATGGGCAATCTTGTTTAAAAAACAAAGGGAATAAAAGAATTAGGATGTATATTCAATGAATATTTTTTCAGTATAAATATCGGTTGCATTACTGTTTTCCAATTCTGCGTCTTTCTGCCAAACAGGAGGGAAATCTTCTAATTTCAAATCAGGATCAGGTTTGTGGAGAAAGTCTTGAATCAAATCAGTTATGGAGACCTTGGAGGCAATTCCAGCTGGAAAGAAATCGATAGCAAACATAGAGAGAGAAATTCGGGGCCACAAATTGTTGACTATGCATTTACCATTCGAACTACTTTCAGTACTGACTGGCTCGTAAACACTTCCGGCAACATTAGCTCCAGCTCCGGGGATGGCTAATTGACTAAGGTGAGAATTTTCTCCATGTGGATGATGGCTATGGGTAGCTTGATTGGAACGCATGAACCAGCCGTCCACCGATTTCCGAATTTCAGTCACCAACTCTAGAACATCAGGGAGTGGCAGTGGAATTTTCGTGACATCCAAAGCATTTTCCCACACCAGATTAACTACCAAGGTCACCCTCCAGCCAGATTTTATGGGCTCTAGCTCGTGTTCACAATTGGAGCGTAAAGCTGTCAGGAAGAAACAACTATCACTATTCTTATCACACTCAAAGTGTTTCGTTGACGAACGCTGATCGACTTTCAGTCGGCCACCTTGATATCCATTTTCAACAGGAAGTTGGAGGATCATGACACTACATACTCCTGGACATGTCAGAGGAATAAATGTTACCCATATGGTCTTGTCTAGTTAAGTCATTATATAGAATATCACTTACCTTGCTCTAAATCAGAATCGCGATGGCGTTTATAATGTCCTCCTACTTCATCAAGAAATAATTTGTGGATGTGAACTCCTATTGTTGTGTTACCATCAAAACCGGCCTCTAAAAGCCATCCTAGTTGCAAATTGTTCAAAGCAACTGTTGAAAATTCAAACAATGTGGAACTAAAAAAGGTTTCAGGGAATGCTCCTGATATTTTGGAGGCATCAATTTCCCATGCTTTCTTCATAGTGGTGTCCACAACAACATTCAGCCCTTTGCCAATAAAAATTATTAAATATTTAATGATTATTAACTGCTACAAATACCATTACCTTTACTGTAAGGTGCAGGTTGAGAGATACTCTTTAGTCTTTCCACATCCTAAATTCAAATTTAGGAGTAAGAAAATTGCATTAAACAGGAAAAAAGTAACAGCATTTAATTTCTATGTAATCAATAAAACAGTAAAACAGTAAAAGTTGTTTGAAACTAACCTCAATTGATATGGGTAGTTTTATATCTCCTATCCCTTGAAATTGAATAGAATTTAAAATTTCACCGTCTAATTGCTGCCCCCATGCAAAGTCATTTGTCAGCAACTCATCGTTTCTAAACATCAGGGCGCTAAACAGTCGATTCCTGTCAACCATTTTACTGTCTATAAAATTAGTTGTTAGTTTCGTGCTGGAATTTGTTGATCTAATTCATATCTTACGTTTTCCAACTGAATCTTTAAAAAACTACGGGCAAAACAAGAGATCTATTCTCACAAGTGACAAGTCACGTGATACGTGAATCACTGAATCGTGAAGGAGGTAGTCAGGCAGACGAAAAAGGACCTCTGTGCCATTGTGGGTCTCGGTTGCATTTTTGCAGATCAGCTGATCAAGTGAAAATAGCGCAAAAAGTTGTTAAAACCGATTAATCGTACGGGGAAAAGGGAGAAGAAAACCAAAAATCGTCCATAGGTATTAGTTTGCGCCGGTCTTCAGCTTGGACAAATAGATTTTCAAACGCGGGTTATTAATTCAAAATCAAACAATCAATCGCCGCGTGCGGCAGGTCCCTCTTGGTTTACTTTTTTTTAAAGCATAGAAATGGAAACGGGTAGGTAAGAATAGAAGACTGGATGTGGGTAGCAGTGGCTGTAGTGTAGTGATTGACGGGGTAAAATGTATGAATTCACGCGTAGAAGATATTTAAGGGAAGTATTTTGTCTTATCGCTAAGAAAATAGGAGGTAGGAAATATTTACGTGAAGTTATAGCTGTGGTGAAATGGGAAACTAAACTTTCATCAGTATTTGTAAGGGGAAACGCAATCAAAGGGGAAAAGAAGTTTATAGATAGGCAATGTAGAGGATGTGCAAATGTAGGCATACTACGGATAGGATAGGGTTTCAATAGTTTTTAAGTGAAATCGAACACGGGTGGCGCTAGTGTACCCGTACTATCAGCTGATCGGCGTTGGGATCTGTGTAATGTGGAGCTAAGCTCCGCCCATTTTTTTTAGAAAACACGAAATGGCACGATGTTCCCGAAAATTATAATATAAAATTTTTACATGACAATTAGAAGACACACCAAACGCTAATTACTAGCCTACTAGCATTAAGATCTATAATGCCGTTTAGGAGATATAAGCGCTAAGGGAGGACAGAACAGAAAAGGGGAAGGGAAATAAAGGGTCTGTAGACCCCCTTGGTAAACCAAGAGGGAATAACTTTGTAACAACATAACGTTGTGTGAATCGATTTGCGTCGAGAGGTTCCCGGAGGATATGGGGCTGGATTCTGAAGTTAGACATTGTAAAAATAGACAAGCGAAATGAAGAACGGCAGGTGTCGTGAAAAAAGAGAATCTTCAAACAGGTATCTCAATGGTAACAGTGTAATAAGACAAGATTAGTAATTATTGTTTGGAAAAATTTTTAAAAAATTATATAATTGGGGAAATGCAAATACATCTATTTATTATGAGCTGCGTTTACACACGGCAACTTCGTGGGCCACTCGCTCCCCGCCGTGTGCAGAGTTCTTTACAAATTAAATGTAAGGTCTAGTTCTAGGTTAGTATGATTAAAAAAGTTAGTAAAATTAATAAATGTTTTAATGGGTGTACTCTGAGAAAGAGTAATGAATTTAGTTATTTTACCGCTGTCCGTTTTGTCCGTCATTGTAAGGCCCTAACCTCATAACCTGAATCATCCATCCATTTTGTAGATTAGTAACGGAATCGTCAATGTGAATGTGATCCGCTATGAGTATAATTCTTAATTCCCGCTTGACGGCATTTAAACGCGTGGCGGAGCAATCGATGTAGAATTGAGCATTGTCGCCGATGTTTTGAGTACTGCGCTCCCCCCCCCCCCTCTTTCTCGCCAGTTGACCGGGGTTAGCAGGAATCGTGTGTGACAACACCTTAAATTATGGATAAGAAGTAAGATAATGTTATGAATCTCCTTAAGAAATCATTTTATTTTATCGACCGCGAGGGCCAGTTGTATTCACATCCGTCGGCAGCATACTGCACCTTTTGATTTATTCAACTTGGTAGTGATTCCTGCAACCACCTAGCGGTCAAATCAAAAAACGGCGTTCTAGGCACGTTTACAAGAAAGAAAAAAACAATAGAAAAAAGTTTTTAAAAGCCTGTTCATTTACTCGCCTCATTTATTTCAAGAATTTCTTCACGTAATTGCAATTGTTACCTAAATGTGATGTTTTGTGGCAGACAAAGCTTTGCATAAATGAAAGCAACAAATTAATTTCTACTGGAAATCGATTGATAAATTATCGCCTAAAGTTCTTCCTTACCACTTCGAAATAAAAAGAACACGCAACGTGCGCAAGTTAAATTTGAAATCATTTCATTTGGTTTCTGAAGTGCAAGTCGATCAGAGAAAAAAAATAGCGAAAGAGGGAGCGGTACAATCACACACTTTGTGGAAATCAGCTAATCCCCAAGTTGTAACGAAATTAAAGGTGTGTTGAAATAGAATTTTTTTAAAATCTTTCCCTTAAAACGATGTTGACCAAAAAACCCTTGAAAGGCCTTTCTTTTAAAAATAAGCGGGGGTCCATAAGGAAAGAGAACTGTAACTCAAAGACTTTTTTTAAAGATATTTTAGTGTTAGACCTGAAATTCAGCTGTTGTTGTCGGCCAAAGAAAAAAAGTCCATCCCCTGGCGTGAGATGAAAGAAAATGTTTCTAGCTTTTTGCCTGTTTGATTTGATTAGAACTAAAGTTAGGGACGAACCCAGTAAAGCATCAAGAAAAAAGACTTGGAACATATTGCAATCCAAAGAGCGCTTCCGTGCGCAAGAAAATGGGGAGACAAGGGGATGGGAGGGCGAGAGAAAAAGGGAAAAAATGAAGCACAACAAAAGGAAATGTTTCTTCAGTTTTTTTTCTCTCTTCTTTTATCTCAATTCTCGGTCAAGGAGATGCAGCAGCAACTGAGCGCAGACAAAAAAAAAAAAAAAAAGAGAAAGAGAAAAGCCATGTAGAGTTAAACTGAGAGGAAAATTATTCAGTCTCTAATGGCCGTTCTGATGGTCGCTGTTTAAGAGCAATGCGCAATGAGGTGCTTTCTCCTGGTTTTGTGCCGTGTTTTTTAATAAATGGTTCCTAGAGTCGTCTTTTTCGCTAAGCATCGCCATCTTCATCTTCATCAGACTCGGCTTGTTCAAGCCACATGAGCCAGTTATTTACCTAAACAGGCCAGAGAAAAAGAGAAATTGTTAGACTAAGTGTCGCATTTGCTAAACGGGGTGACGAGGGCAATTTACCTGAAAGAGAGCTTTGCCTTTGCCTGGCGTAACGTCAGTAAGATCCTCCTTCCACTTGAGGAAGGCGTCTTCTTCAACAATCTCAAGATCGTAGAGAAGGACGAACCAGCGTAGAAGCATACCCTTGGGGAAGTTCAGACAGAAGGCCTGCAGAGAATGCAGGACGGTGACTTGAAGTGAGGCATGATCGTGGAGGAAGGCCTGCAACACGGGTCGATAGCGCTCCATAAGATCCTTCTCCTTCTCTTGGGTCACCTTATCCGTGGTGGTAAGGGAACCGTTTTCCGTCGTTCCATTGGTAGGAGGTGCGTCGCCGGGAGCCGCTTCTTGAGCGATATATTTGAGGAGGACGGCAAACAGGGCCGAGATAAAGCCCGGCATCGTGTAGCAGGACGGATCGACATTCTCTTTGATCCACGTGTAGAACTGAGCGGGAGTCGGATCGGCTTGAATCTGTTTCCACAGATCAGACTGAATACGTAGCAGAGGGAAGAGGAAGCAAGGGTCCACGGTCGTCCAAAATTTGCCCGAGCCTATCTTTGTTGCGATCAAGTTCCGGAAGCATATTCATCAGCTGAACTTTAGACTCGTTCAACAACTTGATCAGGACGGCCCTTTCAGTGGCCTGAATCTTGTGCAGCTGTTGAAGTGTCAGGAGGAACAAGGGGTACTGGTGGCCACCTTCCAGCGGTCGAGCTAAATCGGCAAGAGTGGAAAGTTCGTCCATCACGGCGCGAGCAGCCAAGCCAGCAACAAAAGATTTGGCTCGAGGCACATCGTTCTCTATTTCAGGCAGCTGAGAGACCAATTCTTTGTAGCCGTCAAAAAATTGAGACGGGGTTATGAGCGAATTCTTCTTCAGCTGGACCATCAATTGACTGACCAACTCGCGATCCGAGTCTGATTTGTCTAGAACTTTGGCCATGAGACGAGCCAAGACGGGGGCCCAGTATCGGTCGATCTGTTTAATCTCCTTCAGGGCAGCGACACCGTCCTCTACTGTCTGATTATTGAGTAGCTCCTCCAGTACAGTTTCCGATTGCTTCAGTATATCTTCTTTAGTAGGACCTTGGTCTTTTCGCGGAGATCTTTGCTTGTCAGCAGCTGATGAAGCTCCGGATTTTCCTCCAGTGGTAATTTCTTGTAGGTTTATAGCCATGGCGGAAGTCTTGGATGGATTAGATGCAGCCGGTGAATTGGTCAGAGGAAGGGCGGCGTCCAAGAGAGGCCCCAATGGACCAGAGTGATTTCCGGCACTAGCGTTGACTGTGACAGATTTGGGCAAAACAGTCGGTGGTTTGGGTTTGTGAACCATCGAGTTGGCCGGCGGACGGAGACTAACTTCTTCCGTACTGCCTTGGCTTCTCTGCTGCGTCATCATTATCTTCTTGAAACGTGGTGGCAGATCATTTTTGGCATTATTGGCTTGGTTCATGTTCTGTTGGTGGTGATTTTGAGCCGAGAACTGCTTGTTGTTGCCACCGCCATTGAAGTTGCCGACGCCATTGCTAGACGATCGGTTAGAGTAACTGCCTCCTCCGCCGCCGCCACCACCTCCACTTCCACCGCTGCCTGTGCTTCCGTAAACGGGCGTCCACGGTACATATTCGGGTTGAGTCCGTGGCTGTTGTGAGTTGAGTCGCTATCGTATCCGTAGCCATCCTACATACAAGAAAATGATAAGAGACATTGTATAAGCGTTAAGAAAACTAAGAGTGATTCTGATTCAAGACACGTTTCTACTACAAGAAAAGGTACCGATCGATCAGCTATCTAACCTGCATAGATGGAATGACTCCGGGTCCGGTACCAATGCTTACGGCTCCCAGAGGAAGGAAACAGAAGACGTCTTCGAGTCCAATGCCGATAGGCCCTTTAAGACCCGAACGTGAAACGGGGAAAAGCCCGGAAGGCGGGCTGATTCCCATGACTTCATCATACCAGGACCGGAAGCTCCACCGCCCATGCCACCGCGATGCATTCCCTGCATCGGACGAAATACGACCGAATACGATTTGACTTGCGGCTGGAGAAAGAGGAGGAGCCAAACGAATCCCAGGACGCGTAAAAATTCTTCAGCGAACCTGGAATTTAGAGATTAAATTTAGAGACGGACGGGAATGTTGTCCAGTGGAAAATGTTTATACAATTGATTGACGCCTTTGTCGTGGACGAGGAGGAGTTTGAAGAGAAGCGACAATCCCTCGTTGCGACTGGCCACTAAAGCGGCTGGCGAACTGTCGTCCAGTTTGGCTTCTTCGCCCGTGTTGCTAATGGGCAAATTCTTTTCGTCGTTGACGCAGACGGGCAGCGTCGTCGCCAAATACTGACCGAACCTGTCAAATACAAAACAAATGAGCGACGGACTAGAAAAAAGGACGAATAAAGTAAAATACAATAGTAGGTCGACGGGCCGGGGGTTGTTGTGCAAGAGCCAACCGAGGACATTCCACAGCGTTTCCCTAGCTCCAATGCCCATCTGTCCGCTAATACCCGTCTCTTGTAAAATCTGGTGCAAACGGTCGACTAAATTGAGATCGCGCAGGTATCGAGTGTTGCTCCGCCCGTCCGAGCCGCCGTCGGCCGCCATCCGGTAAAACAAGTCAAACAAGACTTTGAGCAAATCGTCGGCCGTCTCCCTCCAAACATCCAGATCGGCCAGAAGGTCTCTGAAGGCCAAACTGTTGCTGGGCACGCTGCTGTAATCGCCGCCGGCCTTGTCGAATCCAACGAGGAGCAACACCAGCTGGAGCACGTGATTGTTGAGCCAATGTTTGTGCTGTTTTAATAAATAGGCCAGCGTCTGGTATCCCCAGACGCGCTCCATCTCGTGCTGGGCCTGGCCGTTGCACTTGACGACGTAAACAAGAGCTTTGACGGCCGCGTAGAGGCTCTCGACGTCCGTGGCCATGGCCACTAATCCTAGGAGGACGTTGCAGCCGCCGACGGCCTACATTGTGGCGCAGATAGGCCGCGGGCAAAAGACGAGGACGTCCAGGTAGCCGATGACGACGCCGCAGAGTGTTCGGGCCGGGCCGAATAAATGTCCAGCCGCGTTGTGCAATAATCGGATGGGCGTCGCGTTCTCGTGAGACGACATGCCCAGCTGTTTGGCCACCGAGCGGCTGTCCGTCTTCCTGTAGACTTTGCGGATTTTGGCCAGCGTCAACGGACTCATGGCCGAGGCGTTGAGTCCGAAAACGATGCGCTCTTCGTTGACGAGCGAGCAGAGCGGTTCGGCCGAGACGGGCAGCTGGGCCGCTTGGAGACTGCCGACGTAGTGCGGCCCGATCTTGTAGATCCACTGGACAACCTGAGGATTAAGAGCGTCTTCGACCAGGTGGCACGGCCCTCGGCGCCAGACGAGACGCGACTGGCGTCGCCATGACGGGGTCGTCCCGATGGAGCCAAAGACGGACGAGGCCACAGTTAAATTAGCGGCACCTCCACCGGGATTCTGAGAGATGTAGTGCATCTTGCCCGTGTAGACCAGCTGGCCGTCAATGTACAGTGAAAACTGGGAATTTTTCAAAACGGCCCGCCTCCAGACCAAGGCCAGGTGGTGCCCGTGGCCTTCCTGGATCAGATCCGGGTTCCAAATTCTCGCCCCGAAATCAGCCGACACTTCCGGCTCCCAGTCGCTCGATCCTGTTAACGTCGTAAATAATCAAATAAGAGACGGACATAATTTGAACAAAGAACGGACCTTTGGGTAAGGGAGTCTCCTGGGTGCTGACGAGGAGCGCCTTGTCCCTGGGCGATAAAACGACGCTGAGACAGACGAGATTGTCGTCCGGCCGCTCCATGACGTTCCTGACGAGCGTCAAGAGGCGGATGCCGTGCGGGTCCAGCCGCGGGTCGCTGAATTTGTCGACGTAGATCCAGGTGGAGTAGCTCATGCCCGTTGGTGCCAGAAAAAAACGCGGTCGCCTCCACTGCCGACGCCGCCCATGATGACTTGACTCGAAGCGCTCCCACCGGCTCCTGCACCGCCCGATTGTCCGCTTCCGCCGCTGCCCGAGCCGCTGCCTCCGTGCTGGCACTGCGGCGCCACCAACGGAAGAAAAAGGCAACCAAACCCTTCTGGTTGCATGTCGAACTCGACAAAAAGCGGCGGAGATAAAGCGCCTTGACCGCTCCGGCCAACGTCTTTGGGCGTCGACATGGAAACGAGCGATTTCAGACGAAAAAGCGGAAGAGTTTGGCCTTTGACGTTACTGGACTGGCCGGCGGCCGAGTCTTCTTCTCCGGACAAGAGGCAGTTGAGAGGGTCGCCCATCCGGAAAAATTGGCGTAAATCTTTGGGTTCCAGCGCCTGAGGGACTAATTGCTCCAAGACGGTGAGGAGCGGACCGTGGAGGTGATGGGATTCGTCGTCCAGCACCGTGGCCGCCTGTCGGAGAATCTCTGATGGAAATCCGGCGTCGCAGAGGATCTAGACGTTGCGTTCGGAATGCGTCAACGACTGGATAATGTCGGTGACGAGTAATTGGAGAGCGACGCTGGCCCGGACGTCTTCTGGCGTCCAAATGGAAGGTAACAGCTGGAACATGGCTAAAACGACGCCCGGATGGACTAGAATAGGCTCTGTTTGTGGGCCGGTCGGGTTGAGATTCAATGGCCGACGCAAAGTCACGTCGCCGCTCCGACTGGCCGGCAACACCGATTTACTAGTTACAGTACAACAGACGGGCAAAGTCGGTGCCCGGTCGTAGGAATCGACGGCCAAATCATAAAGGAGTCGGAGGACGAGCGTCGCGTTGACCAGCGTCCGGTTCTTGTCCTTGACGTCTTCCTCCCTAATAAACAATTTTTGTAATTTTAATAATCTGCCCGGCTGATACTTAAAATGAGAAAAACTGACTGGAATTCCTGGACGCCGCGACTAAAGACTTGGTGGAGTCCGCAATTGCCTTGTTGAGGATCGACGACGACGGGCTGGACGGGCATGTCGAAATTCCTGGTTCGATCGAAACAGCCGAGCAGACGGATCGTGTCGCACAAAGACGGCCCACAAATCTGTCAATTTATACCAAAACATTGAATAAAAACGGCCATAAATCAATCAAAAAGAAGAAAGAACCTCTTGCTGGAAGAATTTGGCGTTGGCCGGCTCGTAGCGCATGGCGACGCAGAGCGTGTTGAAGATCAAGTGGAGGAGGCGGAGGATTTCCTGTGCGGGCAGAGCCGTCCATTGGCTGAGCTGTGGCGACGTGCAAGACGGATCGCTTTCTTATTCTTTCACTTTGTCCGTCTCGATGGCTTTTGCCGACGGATCAGAGAGACACGACTCCATCGAGACGAGGGCCGACATGACGTAGACGAATGCGTCCACTTTGCGGAACATTGTCCGCGTCCGGTGGCTCTCCCTCAGGCACGTCAACAGCGACTGGATCAAAGAAAAGAATCAACGGTCTACGACGAATCAATTAGTCCGGGCCGGATCGATATAGACGGCCACAATGTATTTGGTATACCTTTAAAATGTCCATTTTCAGGGGGAGATCGGTGGCCGGCGCCGACTGGAGGAGGCCCAACACGGTGCCCATGTCGTCGTCTCCTCCCGTGTTCAGTACCAGCTGCTGGACGAGACCCACACCAGACACAATAATTAGTCACGTTCTCTTCTTCTAACTAAAAAGAAAGAAAAAGACAGACAAAGAGCTTCTCTGCGGCAGTCGGTGAACGGGATGAGATTGTGGGCGCAGCGGGCGCCGCCAGACTCTCGGAAGACGGCCGCATTGTTGGCGTTGCCCACCAACAAAACACCAAGACATTCCATCACTAAATAGCCCAATTCCTTCTCGTGATCCGGCTCTGCCACCGCTCCGTCTTTCTCATCCGCATCAGACTCGAGGCTAATTAATGCGCCCGTCGTCGTCGTCGTGGCGTCTGATTTCAATTTCATGAGGCCGGCGAAACGCTGTAGACACGTGACAAAGACTTCGAGTAATCCGACTTCGCGGTAAACGTCCTTGAAGATGACGTGGTGCCTATTAGCAGGAAAGCCATTAGAATATAAGAAAAAGAGACGGGCAAAAGTGGGATCGTTAGATGATAACCTGAGAATCGTCAAGAGGACGACCATGCACTGGATGCTGCACTGAGTGTGCATGGCCGCGTGATTCCTCAAGAGGAGCGACAGAAAGATCAGCTCTTTACAAGGGACGTAGCTCAGCTGGAACACGACAAACTCCAACAGCCGAAAGTACTTTTCCTGTCAATCAAACGGACCAAAATGAGCCAACGTCTCAAAATCCAGTCAAAAGAAAAAAACCAATTAACCTGAACGTCCAGCCCTTTGAGGTGGATCTTTTCCGCAAATTGACTCAACGTATTTTGCGATTCCAGGATGAAATAATTGGCCGGGTCTGAATGGAAAATGGTGGAAACGGCGTCGAGGACGACAGAGGCCAGGGCCGACGTCGACGACTTGATAAAAGCGCTGTACAGCACCTGAAATGCAGGGATGTTGCGGACGCTGGAACCTTTGCCCAGCGGGGCCGGGATGGTGAAATTGGGCAGCTGGAACAGAGATCCGGTGGAGAAGGCCATGGGACGGACTTCGTGGTATCCGCACGTGGCCAAAGACGAGATGAGGAAAACCAAATTGCGCAGAGCTTCTTGCGACTCGACGGCCACGACGTCGTGCTCGGCCCTCAATAAAAATTCCGTCAGGAAACTGTAGCCCTGGCAACTGCGGAAATCGTCCAGCAGCGTCTGCGTCACGTCGGCAGAGTCTTTTAATAAACAAAAGACGGCCGCGAACATTTCCACCACTTCCTAGGGTAACAAATCGCCAGTGACAAATTGCAGAATTTTCCAGGGAAAAGAAGCCGCTGTCCACTTGTCCGGTTTCTCATCGCAAGTTGCCCATAAGGCCGGCAATGTCTACTTGATCATGGTATCGACATCGGGGTACTCTAGTCGTACGGCCACTCGCTCTAACAGGCCTGAAATTAAAATGAAGATGAATTCTAGTAAATATTGGAGTTGGAAAGATTCACTCACCCATTTGTCTAGAAGGAAAATCCGACTCTTTCTCGCCTTCCAGAGACAGAGCTACCGATAAAAGTTGATTCATCCGTTCGGTGCTGATTCCTACATCTTTCTCCAAAAGATCCTCCAGGCATTCCAGTAAAGAGATATCCTGTAAAATCCAATAGAGAAAATGATAAACCCTGTACAAATAAACTGAAGAAGGGATGTCTACTTTGATAGAACTGAATGCGACAGCTAGTCGAACGCAAAGGTCTATAGTGGAGGCGGAATGTATCGTCGATGCGTGGAGGAATCCGCGTACAATGTTGCTATAAATGGCAACTTCTGAACTAGTAGTGGGCTCATCATCTTTCCTTCGATTGGCAATCCATCCGAGGGCTTCTTCCGCACATGTCTCGCAAATAAGTCGAGCGGATCTCCACGCCTAAATAGTAAAAAAAAATTGAAATTCTGAAAACAAACAAGGTCGGAGAAATGTCATTAGATTTTTTACCCAATTACGAACCGGCGCCTCTTGATCACCAGACTGGAATGTAAGGATTTCCATCACAGTAGCAAGTTCCGTTTTCTGTTAGGGATTTCATGTAGAAACTGATAAATCAGCTGAGCTGTTTGAATCCTCATATCGTTATTCCAATCTTCAGCGTCTTGGAGTACCAGTAGCTTGGAAATGAGTTTAACTGAGACTTTTCCCAAGTCGATGGCCGAAATCTGAATAAAAACAGAGGGTTATAAGTACATTGAATATGAAAATTCTTTAAAATATAATTACAATATCTGATTGGCTACTTAGCACTTGCCAGATTTCATTAGCTTCTCCACTGACTTCACTGTAATCATTGCACATCCCAAGGAGGATCACGGGCAGCAGAAGATGGAAATTTTGATCATCGGGCTCAACTTCTTGTGAAACTTTGCCAACTGTTGTTTGCACCATGGCTAGTTTGAGTGACGGGCTGCTCTCTGACCATGACTTTTCAAGTTGTGGAGCAATATTCAGAATTGGGAGAATCGCTATGATGCAACTGCGGACATCTTCCATCGGAGTCAATGAAGAAGATTTTCTTTTGTTGATCTTGAAAGCATTCTGAAATTTGCGAAATGTTTCTTTGTCGTATTGTCCTTCGTTGGTGTGATGACTGATCATGAAGGATTGGTCGCTGGATCGAGTCGAAGGAAACGGTGCCAATTCCTCCACATTCAATTTTGTTTGCTCTTTGAAATCGCTGGGCCACGGTTCGTAGAGAGCTTTCTCCGCAACGAATTGAATGGAAGTTTTAGAAGGACTGCGCCAAGCATTGATGCTGCTTTCCAAAACAGGAAAAGGGAAGCAGAGGGCAAATGGCTTCATGCAAGTGGCTTCATCCCCCTGGGGAATAACGGAGAGGACCATATTGTGGGTCGATAGGCACGGAAGAACCAAATCAGGAAGAACAGTAACTCCTGCAACGAATTGGCACAGATTAAAACAAGGTAAATAACTAAAGAGGGACGAATGAATTACCTTTGGTTACTCCCTTCTTGCAAGAACGGAGATTTCGAGTTCATAGCCAGTTTCGGACTCTTTACACTCCAAAACCTTTAGCATTTGACTTTGTGGTCCATTGTTTGATGTAGGACGGAGATGCTTCGAAGATGGATGTGGGATCGTGTAAGGCTCTTGCTGCATATCTTTGATATCGCCGAGAGACATCAAAGTCTTGCCACATTTCAAGTCGACAACGATTGCACAGTGAGTCTTTTCCAGACCGTGATTTTTCGATAAAAGAAAGGAGACTTGCAGATTACAGAAAGATGCTTCATCAATCTTCTTGTAGACGAGATCAAAGTTGTCGATGTAGTGGGCCCGAGGGATTTCAACGGACCAACTGATCTTAAAATTCTTCTTTTTCTTCATTTGTGCTTGTCGCTTCTTGTATTCTGCATAAAGATCGCAAGGAACCAAGACCAACCGAAGCCCGGAAGAATTGGACACGCTCTGGTTTTGAAGAAATGACGGCTCGGCGACTTGTGCGTCTAATCGTGAAGCGACTATTAGATTAATAGCACGTCCGTCTTCCCAATCATCTTAAGTTTTGTGGGCAACGGCAAATTGTGAGGCAATGTCCGGTTTAAACTTGAATTGTTGACTGCCTTCTTTCTTCATAACTTGCGTCAAATTTGTAACAATGGAACTGAAAGTCAATGGAGTGTAGCGTTTGACACCACAGTTTTCTTTTGTGTTCGATTCGCGATCGTCTTCATTGAAAAAGCATTTCTTTTCCAGATTTGTAATGAAAGCGTTTCCATATCGCGGAACTTGCCGCCAACAAAGGGTGATAGGCGGGAATCCAGCAGGATAGTCTTTTTCAATAAAATGTGTTCTTCCCAGCTCAACTTGATTCGCCACTCGAAGTCCGTAGATGGTTGGAAGCATGCTCAGGGGAGCGCATAGGGAATTTTCCACATACTCGGCAATTGTTGAAGCTACGGTTCCCCATTGAAAACTTTCCGTTACGAGAAGGGCATGATGATGAAGTTCAAATTTCTGACTGGCCGTTACAATTAGGTTGGCCATTCCCACTTCATCCGCCAGATTGGACCAATCAATGACGTCAAATTTCTTCTCACAATTCGGATGGCATGCTTTTAAATCGTCGGTCATGTAAAAGTTGAAGTCAATATCCTCCTTTTTTCTTAGATATTCGGCCACTAAATGCTTCAGTTTTTTTTGACAGTAACGTGTAATAATGCCTTCTTCCAACGATGTGTCCAGTTTTTTTAAATCCAGTGGGAAATATGTGTCAAACGGACATGATGAAAAGTCCACCCGCCAATTGAAGGTTTTCGGTTCAAAAAGTGTTGGATTGAGAGCTGTCAAGTCGTTGTCTGCTGTCAAAAAGCTACTGCATGTTCCCGTATTGAAGTAGGATAGGACTTCATAGTAGAGTTTTTTCTTAAGGGATTTGGTAAATCCATCAGACTCCATTAGGGAATTACACCAGACCGCTAATCACTTTAAAACTTCAGCCGTTAAATTCTCTTTTTCGACGGGATCGTCAAGCTCTTCGTATCCTCCTCTCTTGATGAATTCAAGCCTTGAAATGTGAAATGGAAATATTCGTAAAAACAGGCAAATTTATATGAAAATGACTTCAGTCTTTACCTGGAGTTCATAATCACATCTATTTGAGATGGCTGATGCAGTTTCATTTTGATGGCATAGCCCCAAAGGCCATACAAGTCCAACAAGTCACTTTGCTGGTCTTTACTGAGATTAAAGTGTTGCTCGTTGTGAGATTCAAGCCCAGTCTCAATAAGAATTTTGACATCTTTTTCAAATCTTGTACAAGTACTTTTTGGCCATTGAAGATTATACCACAAATCCCACAGATAATTGATGTCTTCTTTGTTATCAACATCAAAAGAAGGAGCAGAGATCACTTGCAAAATGAGAATGTTCCGAGCAAAAGACAATGGGCTGGGGTGATTTAAATGAATGCTCAAATGTTGATTAGCATCATTATTTGACTTTGAACCAACAGTTTCAAGGACATTTCTGAGATCCTGACAACCGAGGAACAAGACCTGCAAAAATAGATCTTTTAGATATAGATCAAAACACACTTTTATAATGTAAAATGAATTAGACAACCAAAAATCATTTGGTACTAAAACAAACAGTAGCTGTCTCATATATATGGAATTACAAAGATGCCAAATGGCTAACAAATAAGGCATACATTGATTGTTTTCTGTAGTCCGTGGAATTGTTCCAAAACATTCCTCGATAACTTCCCCTCCAAACGGATAGTCAAGAGATGGACCTTCCTCTAAACGTCTCCTTGCTGGAGACACAAACACAGACATTTTCCAACCTAAATGAAAAAAATATGTCACCTAAAAATTCTATGAAAATGTAACCAACACTGTCATCAATTCAGATATTTTGTATAGGACCGTCTACTTTAATCAAACACGCTCACGTCTAGTCTCTAATGGTATTTCCAACATGTGGTTACCTAAAGAACGGTTTCCAGTTAATTTAGAAACTCTTTTGAATCTGAAGCACTATTAAATGTCTAATCGTTAAACAGAAGATGATGCTAGCTGGAAACCCGATCGCATCGGTAACGCGCCACGCGGTGCAGACCTCGGTGCAGAAGAATGCCTTTGGTCTCTGTTGGGTCTTTGAATCGAAGGTGGAGGACGGACTGTGACGTGCTGACGTCACAGCCCACGATGCCGGATATTTGCCATACAACTTGGGCAAATCGGAAATTTATTTTAAAATGGTTTTCTTAATTTCTTTTCTTCGCATGCTTATTTCTTTCACCAAAACTCTGTCCTTTTTCTAATGGGTAAATATGTAATTCAATAAAGTCTCTTATAAAAGTGAACCTGGCAATTCCCAAGTTTCACTCTTTCATCACGAAATTTACGTTTTAAACAATATGGTTGACGATTATTAAATGTAACAAATCTAGCTACCAAACCGACGCAATTTTAATCTATTGCTAATGTAATTAAGGGCAGCTGACTGACGTACATCGCTCCGGGGCCCCAATCGAGGCGGCCGGGATCTCATGGGAGTCTCATCCAGGGGCGGGCTGGCCATGTGGAAGATCGAAGAATAATTATAAAGAACCGAATAAGCTGACAAGCAAAGAATACTGGGCGGTATACAATTGATGAGACACTCCAAATAAAGGTACACGTGTGCATCATAAACTCTTCTAAAATCAGAACAAATGGGGAAACGAAAATTTAAACGACTTCAAAATGTATTTCACAATTGCACGGACCCTCATTTTACTCTCTTCCCCTTCCCCTCCCTTTTCAGTTTTACGGCGGCGAGAACAAAAGGGAAAGGGGGAATCGATCCTAAACGGAAAGGACCTCATGACGTTGCACAATTGCCAGCCTCTTATTCCTAATTCAATGAAAAAAAAGACAACAATCTTTTGCCTTTATTCTCACCTGTGTCGACCAGATGATCCGTTCACCTCAATAATCCGTTGAGGCGAGAAATTGCCCGTCGGGTGAAAAAAACAGCGCCTCAACCCGATCCGAATGTTTTTGTGGAAGAATTCGTTTTCTGTTTTCCTCGTCTTCTTCCAGCGGATTCCAAATGAGAATTGATCCTTTTCACAATCCACTGAAGGGGAAATCAAAAATTAAATCAAGCTGAAATAATGAGGAAACAATTGGCAGAGAAACGCCCCCACTGGCCCACTCATATCCCCTTCCCCCGGTGCAATTTCCCTATCCTAATTGATTCTATGTCATTAATTACCAGGCCAAAACAAAGTTTTCTTTATCTTTTCTTGAGTCGTCGATTCCTCGTCCGTCGTCCGTTTTCACGTTCAGACGCCAAGCCAAACTGGAACAACCGTTATCATCGAGCTGCAAACTGTGGACGGGCCAGTCGCTATCCATTGACCAGATCTGCCGGGTGAAATGAAAAAAATAGACGCGGTGAATTAAGGTGGAACTTCACCCTTGCTAATTGGTCGTTTATTGCTTAAGCGCAGAGGGATAGAGAACTGCAAATAACCAGGGAGATACCTCGTCATATTTTCTGTCTGTAGAAAAAAATAACGAGGAATCCATCGTTTTTAGTTTGGACGTGGCATCACGGCGCGTGGGGTGGAGGGGTTTCCCACCATTGAAAAAAAAGAGAGAAGGGAGGGATAGGGAAAAGGTGTCTCAGCTGATTTGCCCCAAGGTCATCACAAATTCACTTACGTTCTTGGTGGTAGAATCTGTATTATCTCTTTTTTTCGGCCGTTGGCGTTTCCCTTTCAGACCGAAGCGACGAAGCTGGTGCCCAAGTGGTCACAATTTGCCACGTACACTATTTGGCTAACGGCACAAATGCAAAACTTGGATTTAATTTTAAAAATTTCATTAAATAATGAAGAGATAATTTCATGAACTTTATCTGTACCGTTGCATTTTTTTTATCGATAGTTGGAAAATACTTATTTTGACTTGAAAGAATCTGATTCTTGAATCATATTTGGATTCTGGTGTCATTTATAATTATTCTTAATTCTGATTCGGGATTCTAGAATCGATTCCCGGGCAAGTGTAGGAGATTCTTTTGAGTTGCCAAACCCTCTGAGTAAGCTCAACTTGAAGGATATGGTCACACGACAATTTTTTTGTTTGTTTCAGGATGATTTTCTTACTCATTGTACTTGGACAAGCCAACAATGACATCAGCTCTCTTGTCCCTAAGGTTGACGTTCTACTGAGTGTTACCAACATTAACATAACCATTCGATTGACCGGATGGCGGTTTTACGGAACAGTAACATTTTCTGGCAAAAGGCTGTATTGGGTCAGGAAAATTTTTAAAAAACGTGACAAGACGTTCAGCCGTCAGTCGACAGCCTGTCAAAACAACTTTAAATCGTAGTAAATGCCATCTGCTGTGCGAATTTATTAAATATATTATTTGAGTTGCATTAATTTTTTCTTACTTTGAAAATCAAATTTCAAATTCTATTTGTCTTCTAAAAATTTACCGCGAACAAAATGTAATCACGTTTATCATACTAAATTCCGTTGAATATCCTACTACCTGAGAGCGTGACAACATGGTCTTCAAAAAAAGATCCGATGGGGTCGCAACTCGAATTCAGGGTGTACGAGATTCAGAATCAAGGTCCGATTCTTTCCGATTCTTGCCTCATCTTCACCTTGATTCTTTCATGATTTTGGTTGATTCTCTCCTCAACTTTGTTGATTCTAACGAACACATGATTTTCCCCTTATTATCGTGATTCTTTTGATTCTCTGTAATTAAAAATGATTTTTTTTCAACAAATCCGTCCTGATTCTGGACTCAAATGCAGTGATTCTTTGTGATTCTTCGTGATTCTTGGCAGGGTGTACGAAGATTCCACTCAATTGCGACCGCCTCGAAAAATTCATTTCCGAAAATATGGCGCCATTATCTCCCGCACTGAAGTCCCCAAAAAAGGGTGTATCTAACAAAAAGGTATCGCAGCCAATGCAGGTACGATTTAAGTCTGCAAGCCCCAGCATTGACGTCATTCCAATACTAAGGAACTACATCGAAAAAGACAGTAAAGATCAATATCTCAACTTACTCGAGCTAAAAAATGATACCAATGTTAATATGAGTTAGCTCTAATTGAAGGAAATGGTCACACGACTAATTTTTTTGTTTGTTTCAGGATGATTTTTTACTCATCATAATTCAACAGGTCAACAATGATATCAGCTCTCTTGTCCCTAAAGTTGAAGTTGTTTTTGACGCTCTACTGAGTGTTTCATGGATCACAAGACCAGCAGCTGTACTAGATGAATATCTCAACTTTTTTCAGTCACTAGTCTCAGCCCATTCTTACTACTGCAAAACCAGTAATAGGAATGCTAGTCTCAAATTTGAAGTTAAATCCTGACGTAATGGCAGTTGGTCGTGTTTATGAGGTTTTGAGAGGAATCTTGGAGCTCATTTCCCTGTAAGTTTCCCATGTAGGTTTCACCCTCCCTGAATGTGTAAAATAATTGATTTCCTGCTTCTTTTTAGATCCCATTGTAGTGTCTTGGATTCTTTAAATGACTGTTCCCCATATATTGGATCAGATAGTGCTGAACAAGTGAGCTACGTGAAAAAACTTATTTTGTTTGCTGAGTACCACCCCTCAGCTCGATCCTAAGTTTTGAACATAATTATTGGAAGGTGTTTTCAGTATTATTGTCGAGTTGTGGAAACCCTAATTACTCCCCTTGTATCATTTCATAGCAGATTGGTATTAAAATTGTACAGTCGAATTCCTAGAGAAGAGTTGCTGAAAATGTCCAAACAAGAAATGGATTTTGATGAGTGTTCAGTGATTCATCAAGCAAGTCAAACACTTGATGAAATGATGAAAGTCATGATTGAAATGTGTAAATCCAAATTTCGAAGTGTTTGTGACGTCGATCTTAGTTTCTATTCCGATGTGTGCTTAGCTTTCGAATCGCTCATCCTTCTAGCTGTTGGCATCCATCATGCCCACTGTTTGATGTTTTACGTCTGCAGCTTTAAGTCTGCTCTATATGAAGCTTACGCCTTCAAACACTCATACAGCTTACGTGTTCTACGCCTGTAGAACCGTTTCATTATTCAAGGATCGGCATTTTATGGTTGGAGAGGGTCTGTCAATGGATTCGTGCATACCTCGACCAACAAGTAAAAGGCGAGGGGGTAGCTATTTTTAAAATCAAAGCCCATATTGCCTTCTATGCCGCTTTCCCATACCCTTTTACATCATTACTGCCAGACATCGCGTCTTCCTCGACGTCAAAATACGTAACAAAAAGCGTAAATGGATGTTTAAAGAAAATGTTGCGCTCGTTTAAATACTCATTGTCGTATTTATTTGCAGTTCTTACCTCGTTGCCAGAGTTGAACTTGACTAGAATTGTAATCTCATATTTGAACCCATTGCGTTATTGCCACGCCGTAAATGTTAGGCAATTTGCAGAATCAGCCTCGCATCTCCAGGTAAAAGGATTTTGCTGCGGATCGAGTATCATGGGAAACTAACGAAACTCTCCCAATAAGTATGCGACCTCTAAAAAATACTACCACCGGTTCATTTAAACTACTGTGAAGCAGTAGTAAAAATGTTAGTCTTACATTTCAGATTAAATCCAGAAACTGAAATTTCAGTAAGCCATGTTCATGAGGCTTTCCGAGGAATTATGAAGCTTGTTCCATTGTAAGTCAAGGTTTCAGCTTTACTAAATGCGTAAAAGACAAATATTTCAGGTCTCTTTAGACCTTATGAAATGTTTATGGATTCTTTTATGAACTTTTTCCCTTATATTGGATCAGAGAGCATTGTACAAGTTAACTATGTGAAAAACCTAATTCTGTTTGCAGAGGGTAGCCCTAAATATCAATACTATATTTTAAACATAATTATTGGAAGGTGTTTTCAGTATTATTATCGAGTTGTGGAAACCTTAATTACCCTCCTTGTATCATTTCATAGCAGATTGGTAAAATTGTACAGTCGAATTCCTAGAGAAGAGTTGCTGAAATTGTCTAAACAAGAAATGGATTTTGTTGAGTGTTCAGTGATTTATCAAGCAAGCCAAACACTTGATGAAATGATGAAAGTCATCTTTGAAATGTGTAAATCCAAATTTCAAAGTGTTTGTGACGTCGATCTTATTTTCTATTCCGATGTGTGCTTAGCTTTCGAATCGCTCATCCTTCTAGCTGTTGGCATCCATCATGCCCACTGTTTGATGTTCTACGTCTGCAGCTTTAAGCCCGCTCTCTATGAAGCTTTCATCGAACGCCTGTAGAACACGTTTCAGAATCTCCCCTCACCATTCGCAAATCATCAGCTAACTATCTTGTCTCTTTTTGGGGCAAAGTCACATTTGTCCCAACGTAGTAAGTTCTTACCGAGAGGGACTAGTAGTGCCGAATTTAAACTAACTTTTCATTATTCAAGGATCGTCATTTTTTGGTTGGATAGAATCTGTCAATGGATTCGTGCATACCTCGACCGACAAGTAAAAGGCGAGGGGGTAGCTATTTTAAAAATCAGAGCCCATATTGCCTTCTATGCCGCTTGCCACATACCCTTTAACATTATTACTGCCAGACATCGCGTCTTCCTCGACAACAAAATACGTAACAAAAAGCGTAAATGGATGTTTAAAAAAAATGTTGCGCTCGTTTAAATACTCATTGTCGTGTTTATTTGCAGTTCTTACCTCGTTGCCAGAGTTAAACTTGACTAGAATTGTAAGCTCACATTTGAACCCATTGCGTTATTGCCACGCCGTAAATGTTAGGCAATTTGCAGAATCAGCCTCGCATCTTCAGGTAAAAGGATTTCGCTGCGGATCGAGTATCATGGGAAACTAACGAAACTCTCCCAATAAGTATGCGACCTCTAAAAAATACTACCCCCGGTTCATTTAAACTACTGTGAAGCAGTAGTAAAAATGTTAGTCTCACATTTCAGATTAAATCCAGAAACTGAAATGGCAGTAAGCCATGTTCATGAGGCTTTCCGATGAATCATGAAGCTTGGACCATTGTAAGTCAAGGTCTCGAAAAAATCATTTCCGAAAATATGGCGCCATTATCTCCCGCACTGAAGTCCCCAAAAAGGGTGTATCTAACAAAAAGGTATCGCAGCCAATGCAGGTACGATTTAAGTCTGCAAGCCCCAGCATTGACGTCATTCCAATACTAAGGAACTACATCGAAAAAGACAGTAAAGATCAATATCTCAACTTACTCGAGCTAAAAAATGATACCAATGTTAATATGAGTTAGCTCTAATTGAAGGAAATGGTCACACGACTAATTTTTTTGTTTGTTTCAGGATGATTTTTTACTCATCATAATTCAACAGGTCAACAATGATATCAGCTCTCTTGTCCCTAAAGTTGAAGTTGTTTTTGACGCTCTACTGAGTGTTTCATGGATCACAAGACCAGCAGCTGTACTAGATGAATATCTCAACTTTGTTCAGTCACTAGTCTCAGCCCATTCTTACTACTGCAAAACCAGTAATAGGAATGCTAGTCTCAAATTTGAAGTTAAATCCTGACGTAATGGCAGTTGGTCGGGTTTATGAGGTTTTGAGAGGAATCTTGGAGCTCATTTCCCTGTAAGTTTCCCATGTAGGTTTCACCCTCCCTGAATGTGTAAAATAATTGATTTCCTGCTTGTTTTTAGATCCCATTGTAGTGTCTTGGATTCTTTAAATGACTGATCCCCATATATTGGATCAGATAGTGCTGAACAAGTGAGCTACGTGAAAAAACTTATTTTGTTTGCTGAGTACCACCCCTCAGCTCGATCCTAAGTTTTGAACATAATTATTGGAAGGTGTTTTCAGTATTATTGTCGAGTTGTGGAAACCCTAATTACTCCCCTTGTATCATTTCATAGCAGATTGGTATTAAAATTGTACAGTCGAATTCCTAGAGAAGAGTTGCTGAAAATGTCTAAACAAGAAATGGATTTTGATGAGTGTTCAGTGATTCATCAAGCAAGTCAAACACTTGATGAAATGATGAAAGTCATGATTGAAATGTGTAAATCCAAATTTCGAAGTGTTTGTGACGTCGATCTTAGTTTCTATTCCGATGTGTGCTTAGCTTTCGAATCGCTCATCCTTCTAGCTGTTGGCATCCATCATGCCCACTGTTTGATGTTTTACGTCTGCAGCTTTAAGTCTGCTCTCTATGAAGCTTACGCCTTCAAACACTCATACAGCTTACGTGTTCTACGCCTGTAGAACCGTTTCATTATTCAAGGATCGGCATTTTATGGTTGGAGAGGGTCTGTCAATGGATTCGTGCATACCTCGACCAACAAGTAAAAGGCGAGGGGGTAGCTATTTTTAAAATCAAAGCCCATATTGCCTTCTATGCCGCTTTCCACATACCCTTTTACATCATTACTGCCAGACATCGCGTCTTCCTCGACGTCAAAATACGTAACAAAAAGCGTAAATGGATGTTTAAAGAAAATGTTGCGCTCGTTTAAATACTCATTGTCGTATTTATTTGCAGTTCTTACCTCGTTGCCAGAGTTGAACTTGACTAGAATTGTAATCTCATATTTGAACCCATTGCGTTATTGCCACGCCGTAAATGTTAGGCAATTTGCAGAATCAGCCTCGCATCTCCAGGTAAAAGGATTTTGCTGCGGATCGAGTATCATGGGAAACTAACGAAACTCTCCCAATAAGTATGCGACCTCTAAAAAATACTACCCCCGGTTCATTTAAACTACTGTGAAGCAGTAGTAAAAATGTTAGTCTTACATTTCAGATTAAATCCAGAAACTGAAATTTCAGTAAGCCATGTTCATGAGGCTTTCCGAGGAATTATGAAGCTTGTTCCATTGTAAGTCAAGGTTTCAGCTTTACTAAATGCGTAAAAGACAAATATTTCAGGTCTCTTTAGACCTTATGAAATGTTTATGGATTCTTTTATGAACTTTTTCCCTTATATTGGATCAGAGAGCATTGTACAAGTTAACTATGTGAAAAACCTAATTCTGTTTGCAGAGGGTAGCCCTAAATATCAATACTATATTTTAAACATAATTATTGGAAGGTGTTTTCAGTATTATTATCGAGTTGTGGAAACCTTAATTACCCTCCTTGTATCATTTCATAGCAGATTGGTAAAATTGTACAGTCGAATTCCTAGAGAAGAGTTGCTGAAATTGTCTAAACAAGAAATGGATTTTGTTGAGTGTTCAGTGATTTATCAAGCAAGCCAAACACTTGATGAAATGATGAAAGTCATCTTTGAAATGTGTAAATCCAAATTTCAAAGTGTTTGTGACGTCGATCTTATTTTCTATTCCGATGTGTGCTTAGCTTTCGAATCGCTCATCCTTCTAGCTGTTGGCATCCATCATGCCCACTGTTTGATGTTCTACGTCTGCAGCTTTAAGCCCGCTCTCTATGAAGCTTTCATCGAACGCCTGTAGAACACGTTTCAGAATCTCCCCTCACCATTCGCAAATCATCAGCTAACTATCTTGTCTCTTTTTGGGGCAAAGTCACATTTGTCCCAACGTAGTAAGTTCTTACCGAGAGGGACTAGTAGTGCCGAATTTAAACTAACTTTTCATTATTCAAGGATCGTCATTTTTTGGTTGGATAGAATCTGTCAATGGATTCGTGCATACCTCGACCGACAAGTAAAAGGCGAGGGGGTAGCTATTTTAAAAATCAGAGCCCATATTGCCTTCTATGCCGCTTGCCACATACCCTTTAACATTATTACTGCCAGACATCGCGTCTTCCTCGACAACAAAATACGTAACAAAAAGCGTAAATGGATGTTTAAAAAAATGTTGCGCTCGTTTAAATACTCATTGTCGTGTTTATTTGCAGTTCTTACCTCGTTGCCAGAGTTGAACTTGACTAGAATTGTAAGCTCACATTTCAACCCATTGCGTTATTGCCACGCCGTAAATGTTAGGCAATTTGCAGAATCAGCCTCGCATCTACAGGTAAAAGGATTTCGCTGCGGATCGAGTATCATGGGAAACTAACGAAACTCTCCCAATAAGTATGCGACCTCTAAAAAATACTACCCCCGGTTCATTTAAACTACTGTGAAGCAGTAGTAAAAATGTTAGTCTCACATTTCAGATTAAATCCAGAAACTGAAATGGCAGTAAGCCATGTTCATGAGGCTTTCCGATGAATCATGAAGCTTGGACCATTGTAAGTCAAGGTCTCGAAAAAATCATTTCCGAAAATATGGCGCCATTATCTCCCGCACTGAAGTCCCCAAAAAGGGTGTATCTAACAAAAAGGTATCGCAGCCAATGCAGGTACGATTTAAGTCTGCAAGCCCCAGCATTGACGTCATTCCAATACTAAGGAACTACATCGAAAAAGACAGTAAAGATCAATATCTCAACTTACTCGAGCTAAAAAATGATACCAATGTTAATATGAGTTAGCTCTAATTGAAGGAAATGGTCACACGACTAATTTTTTTGTTTGTTTCAGGATGATTTTTTACTCATCATAATTCAACAGGTCAACAATGATATCAGCTCTCTTGTCCCTAAAGTTGAAGTTGTTTTTGACGCTCTACTGAGTGTTTCATGGATCACAAGACCAGCAGCTGTACTAGATGAATATCTCAACTTTGTTCAGTCACTAGTCTCAGCCCATTCTTACTACTGCAAAACCAGTAATAGGAATGCTAGTCTCAAATTTGAAGTTAAATCCTGACGTAATGGCAGTTGGTCGGGTTTATGAGGTTTTGAGAGGAATCTTGGAGCTCATTTCCCTGTAAGTTTCCCATGTAGGTTTCACCCTCCCTGAATGTGTAAAATAATTGATTTCCTGCTTGTTTTTAGATCCCATTGTAGTGTCTTGGATTCTTTAAATGACTGATCCCCATATATTGGATCAGATAGTGCTGAACAAGTGAGCTACGTGAAAAAACTTATTTTGTTTGCTGAGTACCACCCCTCAGCTCGATCCTAAGTTTTGAACATAATTATTGGAAGGTGTTTTCAGTATTATTGTCGAGTTGTGGAAACCCTAATTACTCCCCTTGTATCATTTCATAGCAGATTGGTATTAAAATTGTACAGTCGAATTCCTAGAGAAGAGTTGCTGAAAATGTCTAAACAAGAAATGGATTTTGATGAGTGTTCAGTGATTCATCAAGCAAGTCAAACACTTGATGAAATGATGAAAGTCATGATTGAAATGTGTAAATCCAAATTTCGAAGTGTTTGTGACGTCGATCTTAGTTTCTATTCCGATGTGTGCTTAGCTTTCGAATCGCTCATCCTTCTAGCTGTTGGCATCCATCATGCCCACTGTTTGATGTTTTACGTCTGCAGCTTTAAGTCTGCTCTCTATGAAGCTTACGCCTTCAAACACTCATACAGCTTACGTGTTCTACGCCTGTAGAACCGTTTCATTATTCAAGGATCGGCATTTTATGGTTGGAGAGGGTCTGTCAATGGATTCGTGCATACCTCGACCAACAAGTAAAAGGCGAGGGGGTAGCTATTTTTAAAATCAAAGCCCATATTGCCTTCTATGCCGCTTTCCACATACCCTTTTACATCATTACTGCCAGACATCGCGTCTTCCTCGACGTCAAAATACGTAACAAAAAGCGTAAATGGATGTTTAAAGAAAATGTTGCGCTCGTTTAAATACGCATTGTCGTATTTATTTGCAGTTCTTACCTCGTTGCCAGAGTTGAACTTGACTAGAATTGTAATCTCATATTTGAACCCATTGCGTTATTGCCACGCCGTAAATGTTAGGCAATTTGCAGAATCAGCCTCGCATCTCCAGGTAAAAGGATTTTGCTGCGGATCGAGTATCATGGGAAACTAACGAAACTCTCCCAATAAGTATGCGACCTCTAAAAAATACTACCCCCGGTTCATTTAAACTACTGTGAAGCAGTAGTAAAAATGTTAGTCTTACATTTCAGATTAAATCCAGAAACTGAAATTTCAGTAAGCCATGTTCATGAGGCTTTCCGAGGAATTATGAAGCTTGTTCCATTGTAAGTCAAGGTTTCAGCTTTACTAAATGCGTAAAAGACAAATATTTCAGGTCTCTTTAGACCTTATGAAATGTTTATGGATTCTTTTATGAACTTTTTCCCTTATATTGGATCAGAGAGCATTGTACAAGTTAACTATGTGAAAAACCTAATTCTGTTTGCAGAGGGTAGCCCTAAATATCAATACTATATTTTAAACATAATTATTGGAAGGTGTTTTCAGTATTATTATCGAGTTGTGGAAACCTTAATTACCCTCCTTGTATCATTTCATAGCAGATTGGTAAAATTGTACAGTCGAATTCCTAGAGAAGAGTTGCTGAAATTGTCTAAACAAGAAATGGATTTTGTTGAGTGTTCAGTGATTTATCAAGCAAGCCAAACACTTGATGAAATGATGAAGGTCATCTTTGAAATGTGTAAATCCAAATTTCAAAGTGTTTGTGACGTCGATCTTATTTTCTATTCCGATGTGTGCTTAGCTTTCGAATCGCTCATCCTTCTAGCTGTTGGCATCCATCATGCCCACTGTTTGATGTTCTACGTCTGCAGCTTTAAGCCCGCTCTCTATGAAGCTTTCATCGAACGCTTGTAGAACACGTTTCAGAATCTCCCCTCACCATTCGCAAATCATCAGCTAACTATCTTGTCTCTTTTTGGGGCAAAGTCACATTTGTCCCAACGTAGTAAGTTCTTACCGAGAGGGACTAGTAGTGCCGAATTTAAACTAACTTTTCATTATTCAAGGATCGTCATTTTTTGGTTGGATACAATCTGTCAATGGATTCGTGCATACCTCGACCGACAAGTAAAAGGCGAGGGGGTAGCTATTTTAAAAATCAGAGCCCATATTGCCTTCTATGCCGCTTGCCACATACCCTTTAACATTATTACTGCCAGACATCGCGTCTTCCTCGACAACAAAATACGTAACAAAAAGCGTAAATGGATGTTTAAAAAAATGTTGCGCTCGTTTAAATACTCATTGTCGTGTTTATTTGCAGTTCTTACCTCGTTGCCAGAGTTGAACTTGACTAGAATTGTAAGCTCACATTTCAACCCATTGCGTTATTGCCACGCCGTAAATGTTAGGCAATTTGCAGAATCAGCCTCGCATCTCCAGGTAAAAGGATTTTGCTGCGGATCGAGTATCATGGGAAACTAACGAAACTCTCCCAATAAGTATGCGACCTCTAAAAATACTACCCC
Organism: Ceriodaphnia dubia; assembly: GCA_022539655.2. Lineage (NCBI taxonomy): Eukaryota > Metazoa > Arthropoda > Branchiopoda > Diplostraca > Daphniidae > Ceriodaphnia > Ceriodaphnia dubia. The sequence continues at coordinate 73,987 of JAKUCG020000235.1, read as the reverse complement.
CGGTTCATTTAAACTACTGTGAAGCAGTAGTAAAAATGTTAGTCTCACATTTCAGATTAAATCCAGAAACTGAAATGGCAGTAAGCCATGTTCATGAGGCTTTCCGATGAATCATGAAGCTTGGACCATTGTAAGTCAAGGTCTCGAAAAAATCATTTCCGAAAATATGGCGCCATTATCTCCAGCACTGAAGTCCCCAAAAAGGGTGTATCTAACAAAAAGGTATCGCAGCCAATGCAGGTACGATTTAAGTCTGCAAGCCCCAGCATTGACGTCATTCCAATACTAAGGAACTACATCGAAAAAGACAGTAAAGATCAATATCTCAACTTACTCGAGCTAAAAAATGATACCAATGTTAATATGAGTTAGCTCTAATTGAAGGAAATGGTCACACGACTAATTTTTTTGTTTCTTTCAGGATGATTTTTTACTCATCATAATTCAACAGGTCAACAATGATATCAGCTCTCTTGTCCCTAAAGTTGAAGTTGTTTTTGACGCTCTACTGAGTGTTTCATGGATCACAAGACCAGCAGCTGTACTAGATGAATATCTCAACTTTGTTCAGTCACTAGTCTCAGCCCATTCTTACTACTGCAAAACCAGTAATAGGAATGCTAGTCTCAAATTTGAAGTTAAATCCTGACGTAATGGCAGTTGGTCGTGTTTATGAGGTTTTGAGAGGAATCTTGGAGCTCATTTCCCTGTAAGTTTCCCATGTAGATGTAGGTTTCACCCTCCCTGAATGTGTAAAATAATTGATTTCCTGCTTCTTTTTAAATCCCATTGTAGTGTCTTGGATTCTTTAAATGACTGTTCCCCATATATTGGATCAGATAGTGCTGAACAAGTGAGCTACGTGAAAAAACTTATTTTGTTTGCTGAGTACCACCCCTCAGCTCGATCCTAAGTTTTGAACATAATTATTGGAAGGTGTTTTCAGTATTATTGTCGAGTTGTGGAAACCCTAATTACTCCCCTTGTATCATTTCATAGCAGATTGGTATTAAAATTGTACAGTCGAATTCCTAGAGAAGAGTTGCTGAAAATGTCCAAACAAGAAATGGATTTTGATGAGTGTTCAGTGATTCATCAAGCAAGTCAAACACTTGATGAAATGATGAAAGTCATGATTGAAATGTGTAAATCCAAATTTCGAAGTGTTTGTGACGTCAATCTTATTTTCTACTCCGACGTGTATTTAGCTTTTGTTAAATTGTAAGCTCACATTTGAACCCATTGCGTTATTGCCACGCCGTAAATGTTAGGCAATTTGCAGAATCAGCCTCGCATCTTCAGGTAAAAGGATTTCGCTGCGGATCGAGTATCATGGGAAACTTATGAAATTCCCCAATAGTTATGCGACCTCTAAAAAAATACTGTCTTGCGAACTCCTCCCGTGCGCTTTCGGCCCTTTGTTTGACGAGACATCGTCTCTAGTCAAACAAAGAACCAAAAGCGCGCTGGAGGAGATCGCAAGACATGGCTATGCTGTTGGAGAGGTCCTGTGTGATGCTTTTAATCTTACAATCACCCGCCGCGATATCAAGATATTGGCTGGACTCATTTGGCTTCACATTCAAGTAAAATGGATATAATTTTCCAAATAATTTACAGCAGTAAATTCTCTTTTTTTCCCAAGGTAATGAACTTTTATTAAGACTTGTCATGGAGCGAAGAAGTTCGGGTGTTTGGCCGAAATCATTCGCCTTCTACACATTTTTCTATCCTAAAGTGATGGACCAGGAAAGTGGATCTCTTCCAACAAGATGTCATCCTCATGTTCACTTGGGACTTCATTTGTGTTGGCTGCCGCGTGTCCAAGGTCGACGAGACTCGTGACGAGTTGGTGGCATTGTTGGATGAACACTAATCGTTCGACATCAATTACAAGATAGCCCAAGAGGACGTAGATTTGTTGCAGCTCGTCATTTCAAAAAAAGGCCAAAACATTCTGTTCCCGCTTTTCGATCGTCAAGAATCGCTAATGGCGGAGCTGAATCAAGTTGTTGGTTTGCGACAAGAATTCGAAAAGACTACAAAAGTCTTCAAATTTTTGTTTTGAAAAAGTTAAAAAGTTGATTCTAATTTGTTCAGATCCTCTTCTGAACCTAGTAAACTAAGTGAACTAGTCAAGTTGATATTTAAATCGTTACTTGTTTGTAGTTGCAAGCTGGTCTTTTTGATGTTTTCAGTTTCTTCGCAATTCTGCTGTATCGTAATTATGAATCCAGAGATCAGTCTACATATGCTTTATGCGTGGCTACGCTAAATACATATTTTTCTCGCAAACAAAATCTGCTTACACAACTAAAAACAAACAACTTAAAAACTATGCCACCGCTTGCTTACACAAACCCCCTTCGTAGTGTATGATACCAATCCGAGTTTGCGGGTGGGAACATCTTGATGTTAAATCTCCCCTTGAATTATGTTTGCATCACGAAACAACTTGAATCGAGTACTATTCGTCTTTAAATGTTCGGTATTGAAGAAACAAGGAAAATGATAACTTTCAAACAAAATTTAGGAATTAACATCCGTTGGAAAATTTAAAAAATCTGCCTTTTTCCGCATCACATCTTTTATCCTTTAGTACGCAAAAACGTAGGTGGATCGAGAAGGATGTGCTACATAAGGTGAAAAAAATAAGAGTTACATGATGGTTGAAAATTTAGTTTGCTTATGCTGTAAATTTAAACAATTCCAGTAGAGTTCATTAAATTTAGAGACAAATAAGTTACATTACATCTGTATCATATTACACAAACTCATGAGTGGTGAGACATCTCACACCCATAACTGGAAATAGAATGAAAAAAGCAACAATAAGGATCAACAGGGCCAGCCACATCAAACTTAAAAAGAATGTTTCAGTGCAAATACTTAATTTTCCAGTTACCTCATTGTAAGACGTTAGACAGTATAATGACAATGTTCTCTACTTCGCCGCTTCTAGAAAGTTGTATGCGTAGGCTACACACTCATGAATTTAAAATCCAACTCGGTTACAAGAGTAATCTGAAATTCGTCCCCATTTATAGAATTGACAAACCCTACTGATTTTCCATAGAATAATGGTTGCGGTGGGCGAATTGTTTTGATCAAATAACACGCGTCCGATTCGCTGTCGCTGGAAAGAGCAGCTTGCAGGTCCCATATTCTAACTTCCCCATAAAAATCAAAGCAAACAACATATATTTATCAGCTACAAGTCTATAATAAATAGTTTTCGAATATAGTTATGTTGATTCAGTTCAACCTTCAACGGTGCATAAAATAATTACCTGATCGAGGCGAGGAAATCACTGTACGGAATCTTTTTAATGCACTCGCCAGTCGCAATATTCCATACACTAAAGATGGAAAAAATCAATATGAATCCGACCACATTATCGAAACCTTGTCAAAGACGAAGAGTAATATCAACCTGACTGGCCCTCTACAATATGGACAGGACACAAAAAGTCCGTTTACATAAGGAAATCGCCTCCTGTCCCGTCATAGTAGACTTGAATGGAATAAATTATTTCGAAGGAAGAAGTCATCCGAATTCCAATTTGTAGAAGCTTGTGTTGACGATTCTCTTTGAGATTTTCTAGCCGATTTGGAGGAAAGAAAAGAACAACATGTTTTTCGTCCATATAAAGTTATTGTCGAAAACATCCTACGCTCAGGAATAATTTTCTAGTAAATGATAGGTATTTCTACTCCAGCATTTGAAGAAATGCTTCTCAAAGTACCAATTGAAGAACCATCAGAGGCCTACAAAATCAGTTATAAAGAAGAGTTAAGAAGCTAGACAGCTACAGCTATTCCATTGTTAGCACAAGAGGATTGAGAAGATTAAGATCATTACTCGGGAAAGGCTAGAAAAAAAGAGAGTTCATCCAAAGACAGAGTCCATAAGGGAATAACCTCTGTTTTCTTGGATTAATGTCATCATCTTATTTCCCCACGGGACCACTATCTAAGACCGCCAACTAAAAATCGAAAGAAACAACTAGCTTGTCAAATATTTGACGGACAATCGTGGTTGGGTCAAAATTTACTTTGACACTCGGAGTATTTCGTGCCCTTCCAGTTCCGTGCAAGAAGCTGAAAACATAACCGATGGCCAAGATGAAAAGAATAAATGACTTGGAAAAGAATGAACAGAAACGAATTTACAGGTCATCAGAGATTAAGCAGCAAATTTTGCGGTTCCTCTTTTGGCGGTCTCTTCCATTACGCAACCCTGCATGTTTCAACTTTTTCAAAGCAGCATATGTTTTTTCCCAGATTGGCATCAGAGCGAACTAAAGTTGAAAATTAGAAAGTCAGTTTTTAACAACACAAATAATTATATTAAAATAAGATTACATTTTTACCGGCATGCGCCAAATCTTTCTCTACTGTGTTTTGTGCTGTTTGTTTATAGAACTTATCTTACTCAATCGCTTTTTATATGGTTTGTCGCGATCATTATAGACCTTATTTAGAACTCTCTTTCCTTTTTATCTCCAATTATTATCTGTTTCTTTCCATATAGAGAACTAATTAGATGGACACAAATTAATCATCTCCTTTCTGCGATCTTAACCTGATTGTATTCAAAACGATCATTTTTTTTTTTTTTTTTTTTATTAGGGGGGGGGGGGGGGGAAATAGTAGAACGTCGTCGGAGAAATATGTTTATACAGAAACATTTATAATGTCAGTGACGAGATTACAAGTTGGATTACGATATGGAGCCTAATTATACACAGAAACACTGTCCACGAAGACAATGAAATGCGCAAAGTTGAACCTTATGGCGTCGCAGATTTAATCAAGCATGGAATGGGCAACTATACGAAAATGATTTTTGTGAGACATCCGTTCCAACGGCTGGTCTCTGCCTACAGGGACAAGTTTGCCGAATGCAATAGCCGTACAGTTTACCAATCAGGGATCGGGACCGAAATTGCCCGGAAGTACCGAGCTCAACCGTACGAGCTTTCCCTGAAGCATGGACATCACGATGTCACCTTTCCGGAATTTGTGAGCTATGTCATTGATCAATGGACCGAAGGGCGGAGGCAGTTGGACTTTCATTGGCGGCCCATGATTGATCTCTGTCTTCCGTGTTCCATGGAGTACGATATCGTCGGCAAATTAGAAACTTTGCACCAGGACGTCGAATTTGTGCTGCACAAGTTGAAAGAAACCGGAATGAGTAAACTCTTCCGGTTAAGCCGGCCCGCTTCTACGCCAAGTTTGTGGAAGCAAACTACGGACCAACTTGACCGAAAGCAACTGGGCGAGCTTTTTCGTATCTAGCCTATGTCTTGATGCATCTTATTGCCTAGAGAGTTCGTCGATGAAGCGTGAAGGCAACTTATTGCTATTTACGAAGACTACTATACATAAGTTAACTTATAATGAAATATTAGCGGTAGTTGACATATTTTGTCATAGTAGAAATACATTGTCACTGTTTCGTTGACAGTTAAAGAGTTGTTTTATTTTGACTGTAATAGGCTATTTTTGACACATTAAAAAGTAGAAAATAGGCTATAAACGGCTAAAAGGGCACAGTCAGCTGTAGTAGTACGTGCAGAGTACGTGGTCTTTCAATATAAAAATATATTGATCCTTCTACGCTATTATTATATCGTCAGGACGAGTGATACAGTAATTGATTCTTGACGATTCATGCTGCAGTTCTGCTTCAGGATTGACTATGAAACTAGGCTGGGCCTACAGCTACTGTGGTAGCCTATACGTTTTCAAAAGTTTTCATCGCTCGAACAATGTAGCCTACTTGTGTTCTTCAAGTGACATGCTAAAATGGAAAGTGGCTGGTATCCGGCAAACAAACAAAACACGCATCAGTCCGACTAATATACAGCATTCATCGTGAACAAGATCGTGAATCGCTTTCAACCTATACCTAGACGAATCAAGAAAAAAAACAGCTAACCCCTCTCTGCTGCGTCTTGTCCATTACGTCCATTGCGCACAATAAGTCATTTAGTAGCCTATTATTTATTCTATTTTATTTTACCTACTATTTAGCGTATTATCGTATGCTGATGATTGGGATCAAATAAACGATTACACTAATACTGTGCCATGCATATAACCAAACAAAATTGAATTCTTTATTTTCATTCCAATGGACAAATTTGTGACCTTACTGTTAAAGAGAGACAGGTACATGACAGAAAGCGATAACGGTGATACATGGCGGCTGGAAGCGCTGATGGACGGGCTTATTACTAGCCAACATTGCCCTACGCGATTTAAAGCGAATCCGGAAGCACTTAAAACAGTAGACATGAATAACTTGGCGCTGAATTTTGTTTCCAATAAATTAAAAGACGATACGATCCGTTTAAAAAAGGGGAATTCTACTCAATTCTATTCTACTCAGCTGCGCAAAAATCGACCTGGAAACCCCAGTTGTTCGTCTTGGCTTTCTCTCGCCAGTCGACAACATCATTATTTGACACTGATCGACACTCATCACATGACAACAGCTTCAACGAATTTGATTCGTCCATGAACAAATCAATACCAACTTTGGTGATAAAGTCACAAGCAACAAAACTCAAATATTCCAAGGTCTTGAATTGATGAGATAAAAAGACCTGTCGGAGAAGGTCGTCATCGAGTGTCTCACAGTCTTGAATGACAAGATGCTTGAGAGAAGGAGATCTCGACAACAAAAAGAGCAAAACTTCCCGTGGAATTTTAGAATCTGGATTAATATCTTCTATACAGTAAGCCCACAGATTCAATTTCTCAAGGTGCTTCCACATAAAATCCGTTTCCTTCAATTTGCCGGGCCTGCTGGCCATCAGCCCGATCTTGTCTGGTCCAGTCAATGACGAATATCGACAATAGTCCAGGGTCAGGTGCTCTAGGTTTGGGCAACACTCAATGAGAATGCCTAGGTTAATGGTTACTGATGAACGACCCTCTAATTTCAGTTTTGTCAAAGAACTCCCCCAAGTTTTGAAAAGGGGAGCAAAGCCGCCATCAAAAGTGATCAAATCGTCTTCCTGAAAATTATCATCCAACATTTTAAATTCACTGAGCCGCTCTAGTGACGATAAGCCCAACAGATTAGAGTCAGTGATTCCTCCTGGATTTCTAATGATCAAACAAATAAGGGAGGGACACAAAGAAGCTACGAGACGCAAGTCACATTTCCATTCAATGGGATTCGATTGAAAGTCGGATTTCTTGATAATCAATTTCATCAAACTGTACTTTGGAAGCACTTCGTCATTTTCGTGCATGTTAACCAGGGCTTCAAACACTTGATCGTGTTCTAAAATCTTCAGATGAGGCAAATTCCGAAGAGCGATTTGAACACCTTTCTGTGTCACTTGTGTGCCGCTAATTAACATTTCTTGAATGGATTTGCATTGGCCACTTTTTCCCAGAGGCATTTCTTTACCAAGTTCACTTTCACCACCACACAAACTTTCAATTCCATCATCGGTGATGTTGCGACATGCTCTTAGGTTTAGTTTTCTGAAATTAGAAGAAAGGGAGGAGAAAAATCAAGTAATGCTAAAAAGTAGCCAAAATAATAAATAAATTTGCATACAATAAATTCTTGCAATAAATCCCAACAGTTTGCAGGCAACCGTTGTTGAACGCACTACATAACACTTCCAGCTCTTGGAGATCTTTAAAAATGGGAAGAAATTTGCAAAAATATTCTGATGAGAAATTCACACCATTCATGTGTAGCAAAGTAAGTTGCTGCAAACAAAAGTTGAATAGAGGTTAGAACTAAAAGATTTGGAAAAAAAGGAAAAGTTGGATTCCTGCGCATACTTGGCACCGGATTGCAGCAAGTTCCAGTAAGGCAGCTGAGTTTTGGCCATTTATTCCTGAGGTGTAAGAGATATCCAATTTTCTGGTATTTGCAGCTACCAAAAGGTCTTGGTGATTGATGTTTAGCCATCCTTTTGATCTGATAACATCAATGATTTGTTCCAAGAAATATGTGGCTAGAATGAAAATAAAGATAAGGATATGCGAACATAAGTAGAAATAACAGTAACTAGCAAAAGTAAACAGTGACTCACGTAATTCGTCAAATGGATTGGCGTCACTCTTTGAAACCGATTCCTTTACTTCTTCAATGAGGTTTGACGACGACGTCACTTGAGCATTTGGGTCGTAGTCTTTTACACGCAAGGCGATCAGTTCTAAACACGTTTTAAACAAAGACTTTGGATTCCAAGTTCTTTCTCTCGGCATCTTAATTAAGCTGTTTTTCAGAGCAGTAACACTTTTTCCGTCACTTAATAAGGCTTGAGTGAGACAACAACAGACAGTGTTACGTGGACAGAATAAGAGATTGAAAAGCAGACGACATGTAATAAAAATCAGGCCAGCAGAGGTCGTCAAGTTTGTTTACAAAAGTGAGGTGACGGTCGTGAGTTAAACAAAACTTAACAAAAACAAAACCAATTTGACGATCAAATTAAAGTTACAATTGATCAAAAAGCTATGGTGCTCTCGCCCCTTCGCCAAAATATCCTTTAAAAAATCTGCCCCTGGAATTGGCAAACAACCTCGAACGAATCAGAGTAACGAAAATAAAGGACCTTTCTCCAAACGATTTTCTGGAGTTTAGCCGCGGTTTTACTGCCAATGAAAGACCTAGATTCGAGAAATGGTATAATACCGCTAAGGAATCATCGATGGATAAAATTAAGTAATTCGAACAATTCCATCGAAGTAAATTACAATCCGAAGTCGCCGCAACAAAAGTTGAACCTCTGTTGGAGAATCCGGTTCAAACCATAGAAGATTTTGATCCACTTAATCAATCAAATAGGGAAAAAGACATAGAGAACGATGTTGTGAAAAGCAAGGAAGAAACCCTAGAAGCAGAAGAACTATCGTGTTTAAAGAACCATTTTTTTGTTTTAACTTATTATATAATTCAACAGTACGCCCGTTGGGTCATTTTAGGCTGGGCACTAACTTTCCGCCTTGTCTGCAAGCCGTTTAAAAAAGCATTCCTGACTTAATATTCCTTTCAAAATGCAGGTCCTTATTCCTTTTTTTAAAAGTTTTTTTTTCCTAATTGCAACTTCTTTAAATGGACTAACGGGTGTAGCCTACCAACAGGAATTTTACAAACGCACGAGAGACTAAAGCTAGAAGCTGGACCATTCTCCAAACAGCCTTTAATAGTTCTTCAATGGAAGCTCGTTTTGTTGAGACTGTGCAACCGAAAAAAAGGATTTTAATCGAATCTTTAATCGTCATCTAAAAAAAAATTTAGGCTGTCACGTTAACTGTTTGGTTTGGCTTCGCTGATGGCTCGCCAACTGCCAGAGAGACATTCACCAAGTTCTTTTATTATAATTTCCCCGTTCTCAACACATTTCAGGTACGGAGAAGAATTTCTTTTTATAGTACTCGGGTTGCGTCGAGACATTTTACATTTGATTTTCATGTCACAGTATTTCCTTTACTACCTGTGGTTGAATTTCGGCCAGATGGCGGTATATCGTATTGATATCAAGGGCCGTTTCCAATCTCAATTACAAGTAACTTTTTTTGGGTAGCCTTTTTCCAAATTCAAAAGAGTAAGTAAAATTGTTCTTTAAACTTAGGACGCAGTTCGATGGCAATCGCTCTATTTATCTCCCGAATGGACCGAGCAGCTAGTGATGAGATCCCTCGATTGCTCATCTCATCAATGGATGGTAATTTGAAACCCTCATTTGCTATGCTAAATTTAAATTTAATCATTCAATTTTTCCGCTATTAATATACAATAAAAGAATTCTCGCTTTTCCAGGAACCCGCAACTCGTAACCAATCCCGATAGTGAATCCATTATGGCAATATAATGTTACTAGCGGTTCGTTGTATGTTGTGCGAGGAGAACGGGGAGCATTTTGAAGAGTATAGCAAGTAGCGTTAAATTCAAAAACACATTCTTTGCAAACAAGTCAACCTTGCGCAGTTGCACCTTTCGTTTTGTACAGGGGAGAGTGTTGGAAAAACTTAATACTTCGAAAAAAAATGTACTTCGAAATACGTTTTACCTGTACGGAATCTGAAAGGGGAAACAACTCATCTGCCTCTGTTAGTTTGCAATTGTTATTTAAATCTTAAATGAATTACTTGGAAAATTTCTGGAAAAATTTAGATCTATCCAACTGTTTCTAAATGGAACATGTAATACAGTTTAATTGCAAACGTGATTCCCCAGCATGAGATAGCTGCGGCATTTATTTCCCGCCTAATCTCATGAAGTGCTATATACCTAAGGCCTACAAGTATACAGTATCCTGGAAGTCACTCATCTTATAGGACATAGCGAGGAAAAGGGAACTATGTGCATGATGCCGCTCATTCTCTTAGTTTCAGCATCACGATAAGAGTGAAACTTGAAGAGGGAAAAAGCAGATGGTAACTAACTATAGTATTCCAAGATCTCTTAACATGTAGTAGCTGAATTATGTACGTACAAGAATAAGCGAAACGTGTCATGCAATTTAGCATGCAATTTATCGTTGGTTTTCAGACATCCTGACAAGCTAACAAGAGAAACCCTTGCAGAGAGGGAAAGTAATAAATAATTAAGCGCAGATAGACATTATTGTAATAATATCAATAAGTTACATTCAGAGTTGCAAGTGGTGTTTAATCAACGTCAATGATTACACAAGACTTAAAATATAGTTATAAACGTACATGTTTGATGATAACTCATTGTGTATGGCCTCTGTGGACGTCTTCTTCGGATCGTAGCAATGGCAGACTGTCCCGACAGGCCCAGCTGTTCGATCGTCAACAAAGTGGCCACACTAATCAAAAGAGGAAATGATGAAAATTTTTAATAAATTTAGAAAAAATAAAGTTATGAACCTTTCAAGGAAAATAAAGTTGAACTGGACCGAGCCGAAGATGACGATGCAAATGATAAGAGCGAACTTGTCCTGTTTCCGTTGTTTCGGAATTTTCTTGGCCATTTCTCCGAGCGAAGGGCTGGCGGCCGTGCCTGTTTTCCCATTGGCGGCCAATTCGGCCAGGTATTCGCCTTCTTTCTTGGCAATGTTGTACTCGGTGAAGACTCCGGGCAGGAAAACGAGACAGTTGAGTAGGGCCCTACCGGCCGATAGCCAAGACGGGCCGGTAAACAAGTTGACGTAGAGATATTCGCCAACGATGGGGATTTCTTTACCGACGCCCAGCGGAGCAAAAGCCAACTGAATTAATAAACTCATAACATTTTAAATTGGATTTTAGTAGAAGGATTTGAATTTATACCAGGTCCGAAGCCGAAGGCCGTCGATTCGGCCAGACTGAATAACGAAATGGCCGTTGTCCTTTCTTTGACCGTCGTGGCTGACGCGATGTAACTAAAGCACAACGTTATCGAACATGTTGAATTTTAATAATTAGGTTAGGAAAAAGAGATAGAAATTAAAGAAAATTACCAGCAGCTGCCCCGACGAGGAACCCGGGACTGAAGAGGTATCTCCTTCTCGGTTCTGAGAGTGCCGAGACGCAGGCGTAGAGTACAAAACCTACAGCTAAAACTAAAGTGACAACATACGGATAGAACCAAATTTGGTGCCCAGAAAGCCGAGGAGCGGACGGAAAAAGAGCTGGGCCAGCGGCTGGGCAGAAATAAACAAACCGAGAAACTGCGTTGCACCTTCGGGGTCTATCTAGTGGGAAATCCAACCTTAATTGATTAAAATTTTAAGTTAAATTAAACTGTTTACTTGATCCAGATAAGGTTTGCCGCTCGTCAGGATGATGGAGAAGGACAGATTGAAGGTGAACGCCGTGAATGTGATGACGGCCAGACTGAAATAGCGCTGTTGCATATCCATTTCCGGCTCAACTTGTTTGGCATAATCCACCTCGTCGACATCGCCAACATCATCAGAGTCTAAGCTACACTTTCTGAATAGAAAAACAAATAGCAAAATATGTTGATTCAAGTATAGAACGAGTCAAATGAATAAATAACTCACATGGGGAAAATTTCGCGACCTTCGAAGGAATTGTGCCACGAGGCAGCTGAAAGACGGTCGGCATCTTCGTTTTTCGAATAAGAGCGGCTCCTTTCGCTCCGGCTGCACACGCTCCTTCACTACGACCTGCCACCATTTTCACAAAAAGACAATGACACTGTCTTGTTTAGAAAATTAGCAATCCCATCGTTGCAGGATGCACTTTAAAACGGAATCAACGTAAAAAAACCACTTTGATTGAAATAAAAACTCGAGACCTTTGCCATTTGGCACACTTTCCTGCACTGCTAGTACAACGTACAACCCAAATAGAAATGTGAAACTCTAGAAGTGGAGTAAGGGCGAGATACTGAGTACGTAAGAAAAGACTACCGCTAGCATCAATTTACTAACGGCGACTGTCACCATTTGGTCGCCCATCCCATGAAAATCCTTTTTCCTTTTTTTTCTTGAGGCCGTGTGGAGTTTAAATGGGAAAATCGTTATCACCACGGCCGCTGTCAAAACTAACAACAGACTTGCGAGAGAAAGAAGAAGAAAGCTAGGAAAAAATAGAATATGACGCCGCGCATTTTGTTATCGTCGATGAGGATGAAGCCTAATCCATGAAGAGGAGAGTAATGCGCTCAAACATTTGATTTCCGTTGAGAGCCGTGACGGCCATGTAGAGGAATAAGCCGTCAAAAACGGCCGTCGAAATGTAAGCCAACGGATAGGGCAGGAGGAAGAGCGACAGGCCGATGAATAAGTGCGAAATCATGCATGCCCATCAATCTCGTTTCGCGCACTTTGACAATACTATCAAAAGACAATTGGTTATATCAAGGGGAAAAGTCGAGAGGCACGCTAGAGTACATTAGGCTTTCATATTTATAATTATTTCATATTATCATATGTTCCATATGATTCACTTTTCACGAGGCTACCGCTACCATATTTGCTGATATTTTCCCCACTAAAGCACTTTATTATACTTTATTATATGCCTCTATTTTATATGTAACACCTGTCGTTCTTCTTTTCAACAAATTTTAACCACCCTGTGGTTTGTTGTCCCGCTTTACTTTCTTTTTGAGTGCGTTTAGTGCGTCATTCACATTGTACATCATCAACTTTTCCCGAATTCCGTTTTGAAGTAGGGGGAATCCAATTGTAGTTATTATTTGTCTGCCAACAGCAACAAACATCCAGCATCGGATAAGATAGGTATTTGAAAGAAAATTCCTTTGTTCTATAGTTGATTGTTTTTGTAATGTCCCGCTAGCCATTCGCGCCCTTCACTCGACCTCTGGTGGCTTATTCGATTTTCATAGTTTCGAGAGATCACTTCGAATTATTTCGTCAACTTTAAATATTTGTTTGACATCTTTGATGAAGGCTTCCGCAATGCTTGGTTGACACGCTTTTTCCACCTCGTCGCTGACGGCCGTGCCTATTGGACAACATTTGCGCAAACACGCGGCGTTGTGGCAAGGATCTCGGCCGCAAAATCGAACGGCGTACTGGAGCGGCTCGTCGCTGGCCATCGCGTCCGGCGGCGGGAAAACAGGAATGACGCAAAAATCACCGGCTTTCTTTCTCAGTCCGTCTTCCGTGATCATCGTGAAATTCTCGTACAATTGGAATCTCTGCGTACATTTGGCTACGAAACCTACGGGACACGGCGTCAATATTCCGCGTATCATCCTCTCATCGTTGGGTTTAATGAAGGATGGCGTCAAGGACGAATCGTCACTGTTATAGACGGGGTCAGAGAAGCCACTTGGCGAGCGTTACCGACGCCGTGTCTACAGAGATCCAATCCGGGTCTGTAAAGCCGGTCGTTTAGACAACATTTGATAATTGGGATGGACGTTTCTCCTTCGTCTATTGGCAAAATAACTGGATCTGCTGGATCCGATTGTTGGACGACGACGACGTTGGCGCTTTTGTTCATTGACTTTTGGCTTTGGTTTTGACTCGGCGTTTCGCCACCGACTGTCGTTGAGAGCACAATCAACAACTGAATTGAGAACATCATCTTCGAGCGACGGCGGGATCTCGACGTCCATAAAGCTCTTCTCCTTGGAGGACGGGTTGAAAAAACAAGGAATTCATAAACGCACTCGTTTGTATTCGTCTCGTCATTCACTTAAACGGATGGCACCAAGAGCCGAGGTGAAATTAGAAAAAGGCATTTCATAACCGAACAGCGCATTTTTTATGGTATACCGCGGCACGAAACTAAAGAAGCAGCTCAAACTTTTTGATGGAAATCTTGATGGAAACTGGCAACACGGAGCCGCGAATTCTCCTTAAAACGACTATAAAATAAGGCAGTAAACCATCTATAGTAAGGCATTTAGGGCTTTTAGTCTTTTACTATGAGAGTTTCTCTTTCTTGACGAGAGCTTTCAGCCGTGCATGCGTGGATATTCACCCAAACTTTTTTGGCCGATCGAAACCAGTCCAATGGAAGTTGACATCATACCCAATAAAATAAGGTAATAAAGCTCGGCGCATTCACGGAATATATTATCAGAAATGATATGTCATCAGTCGAAAAGAAATGTCAAAACTGATTGCAACGCGATATGACGACACAGATGGTATTGATTGTTACGTCATTCGATTATTCGCCGACATCTGCAGATAACGTCGTTGTATACTACAACATGGCTATGTGTACTACTCGAGTGGAAATGGCACTAATTGTTATTCTTCTTTCGTCTCGCGGATCGTCAAGTGATGTTTTGTGGTAGGTTCTGCCTGCTGTCCCATAAACTTTAGTCCCACTTGGGGTACGGTTGCTGCGGCTGTTCCGTGTCTCTCTTATTCCCCTTTCACTTAGGATCATCGTCGTGGCCGGTGGACCGTGGCGCTCTGCTGTCGAGTGTTGGATCGCTTTGCGAGAAGAGCAGCACAGCACTGTTTGTCTTCCGATTCCGTCATCGGCGAGTAACACGCCAAAGCTTTCTGTCCCTATAATCAACCGCACAAATAACCATTGAATCACATAATGGAAAAACCAACAACACAATTGCAATTAATAGAAATATAGAATATAATACCCACAATGATGCCGGGATCTGATAGGAAATCACCAACGCAATATTCGTCTGTGGTTCGTTGATGCTTCGGGTAGCTCGGAACGTACATCTGGCCGTTCTCAAAGATGTAGTGCACTCGGTCGACCGATTCTTGCGGTGAAAGGATTTCCGAGTTGCCTTCTGGGCATTTAGGAAATTCCCCATCTCGAATAATGCAGAATTGTGGATCTGGAGGAGAGGTCAACACCTGGTGCGAATGACTGTCGTGGAAAACCAAACGCCACGGCTCCCGTTTGCTCACCCGTTGGCAGAAACTCGAACTTTCCTTCACCACCATCCCCATCGGACAGCACTTACGCACGCAATGAGCTCCCTTCTTATTGCAACGGTCCGCAAGGCAATAGCGGACGACCAGCAACTGGGAAGTTGTGTCATCAGACATGATTGGATTGACGCAGAATTCGCCCGGCTCCAATCGAGATCCGGCCGCCAATATAGTCGCCGAACCGTCGGCGTCTAATTGACATTTGGTGGTAGTTTGGCTGTGGAAACCCGGACCACAGACGGACAGATTGCGAGTCGACGACAACGAGAATCCTAGTGGATTCACCATGGGATTGTCAACGACAGATTCGTCGTCGGGCCTGCTGCTGACGACGGAATCAACGGGCTGCGACCAGGCGTCTTTACACTCTTGGAAACCGACCAAATAGAATTCCTGATCCGAAGCATTTTATCGAAGAGATCACAACGTTGTGTTGATCCAATTCGTCGAAAACTGTCCATGCAATTCGACGCACGGTCCGAAATAACTCGACAGCGACAAGCAACCGGATAAAAAACGCCATAACATTTTCCTTATTTTACTACGTTTTAAAATCATTCCTTTTATTTATCCTGTTTCGGTGTAGCCAAAGTGTTGGCCAATGTAGCCAATCTTTATCATGATGCTTTCATGATGTCTTATATCACGTACTAAGCAGATATGCGTGACAAGTAATATTCCTAGCTCCATAAAATAAAAGTAGGCTAGTTCCTCGTTAGGGCGTTTTTGACATGTCGATTGGAAATTATTCCGTTCGTCTGAAACATAACCGTTTGCTGTTTGTCATTTATGGTAATTTACCTCTGTTGCAGAAGACTATTCCAGCTAACGTAGCTATTTTCTAGTAGACGGATTAATCCTTCATGACTGAATATAGTGACATCAGTGGATAGACTACATATGGGACTTTGCATCGGCCGAAAGAGATGAACGAAATCAATTAACAATGTGAATCGACGAAAGCGTGGTGGCCACCTTTTATTCGATTTTAAAATCGAATCGAATCGAATAAAATCTTGTCGTTTTTATTCCACCGTAATATTAACTAACATAGTTCCGTAATTTACCTAAATTAATTTCTGCTGCCAACTTGATACTGCGTTTGCAATTACGATTTATATGACACGTTGCACGTAATTGGCTGAAGTATGTCTGGCCGTCCAATGAACGCGGCCAAGTGTCGCTCAAGGGAAACGGGAATAAAACAGTACCAAGAGTAGCTGTTGATGCTCATATTCGGACGACATTCTTTGTTGACGGCCTGATGATGAAGAACGCACTTATATAAGTAGGGTGCATGAAGGTTATATGCAACAATTCCTTAGAAATAACATTTGGCTAATATTAGATGAAACGTATGAAGATGAAAATGCGTACTGAAGACAGTGACGAACGAATGAAAGCGGTCTACACCATCAGTCAGGGGTTGATGGAAAATGATAATAGAACTTGTATGGCTTACTAGTGTATCCTACTCTAGTATGTCGTTGGAGACCGAACCACTAATGTTTGTTTATATTCAATTGCGGATAGAGAAACATGAACGACAAATGCCGATACAATCAAGCAACGAGCCGAAAAGAAAGTTTCATTCGTACTCTGGATGGAAACGTGCAGAAAATGAGACGGCGACGAGATTCAACAATCATTTATATTACACAGATGGTTAAAATGACACTATTATTTAGGACGTTGTGTGTAAGCCTATGGAATTAAAGAACGGGGCTCCCGCAGTAAAACTTTGTATTTTCCAAACCACGTATATGTATAAGCAACTGTCATGTTGCTTTTTTGAAGATAGCTTGAAACCGGACATAAAGCCTAAGGCCAGTTAACACTGGCCATTAGAGGGCTTGGAAACAGTTAATTGTTTAAGTGAGTTATATTGTATGAATCCACCTTAATACTTTATATTACGAGTCCATATAGCTTTAAAAAGCTCTAAACAATCTCAACAACTCATCTTAGGGCCTTAAAGAAACTTTATTGCAACGGCCCTATAAGTGCCTCGACAATTATACTGTTTATCTTAATTTTTCACCAAAGATGCTGCAAACTTATATCATTCTCCGTGTTCTAGTTAGCTGTTATGGAGGCAATATGTGTTGACCGTTAGGCGAGTTCTAAATCCTCATCTACTCTGCCATCGCTAGTTTGGTCATTTTGTCCGTGACTTTGGTGTTTCAGTACTTCCGATCAAGTCAAAGTTGTTAGATCTCAAATATATATATAGCCAGGGCGAATAGCCATAATCTGTCATCAGCCTTCGTCTATACGGAACTCGAAGTTGGATTGGTTGACGTATTCCGACTTGTGAGCCTGCTTATACCTCTACGTATCGGCCGTATCGGGAGTTCCAGCTCCTTCTCCCCACCTATTATTCTGATTCATGATAGCACCGGGACGATGAGAATGACAGAGAGTGTTTGTTGATCCTTATGTAGCCAATCCGACCGGATCCGACGTCCGTAGCCTACTGTGTTGAGACGAAACCATTCGATGCAATTCCGGATGGTTTCCTAATGAGGCCGTTCCAGAGCCCAGAGGAGGGCACAACATCCCATTGGGGAGCAATTTTCACCTCATCTCCAACTTGATTACGATAAGCCTCGACTCTATTATTAGTCCCCACATCCATTAACCGTTGTCCAGTCCAGTCCAGTCTCGAGCCGAGCCGAGAGAGGAGCAGACGACTAGGCCTACTGTTTAGACTTTTTCTCATTAGGAGATTGTGCCCGGTTGCGCCGGCCAAACATCGAAACATGCGACGTCGTACGGGTACACACGTAACGCAAAGCCGTGATTAATACGTCTTCGCTGGCTTGCCTAACACCCGGCCGGCAAACATCAAAGACGTCGTAAAAAAATATAACATCTGGTCTGGCCGTCGTCGGCAGCCCAGCACACGACGAGCCTCTTGTGACTAATTATATCCGTATTTGTTGACGTAGGTTTTGATGGTTGCCTCTTCTTGTGTCCAGCTTTTGTTGGTCCGTATCATGCAGTTGGGTGAACTGGCGGAGCTGGTAGATGAGACTGACGGAGGAGCATCAATCAATATGTTTGGTTGTGTTTTTGGCCAGTGCCATGCAGCATTGCTTATTATAAGAGGAAATAACGTGGAACGGTGCCAACGTCAACTCTTGCCGTCATTATTGTTGATGGGCTGGCCCGTCGTTTAGACGTTCGCCCATCTCTGACTGATGTCTCGTTTAATTGAGCGCAAATGAACCAGCAGTTGTCGACTTGTCGTCGTCGTCGACGTCATCATCTCTTTCTTTTCGACTATAGACTTTTGCATTTCTTTTTCTTTTCCGAGCCAACAGCCGCGTGAATATCTAACGGAGCGAGCCGTCGTTGGTCGCCATGCTCGGCCCGTCTCTCGTCGTCGGCCGCCCGTTCTTCTTCAATGTCTCTCGTCACCCATTGTTCCAGCAGCCGACTCTTGATGCTTTTCGGCGTGGCAGCTGCTAGCGGCGGCACATTCGCATCTCATTTTCAATGATGAGCCGACGGAACGGAATCGGCCCTTGCCGCACTCTCCGCGTCTTGCCCGTTATTTTCTTCTTCCTTTTGTTTGCATATCGTCGTCCTATTTTGTGATGTTGCCTCCATCATGAGTTGCTGCTGGTTCCTCCGACGGGCCAGCCGATAGTAGTTGAAGCGGCATGTCCAAAAAAAGGGAAGCCAACAACAACAACAACAACAAAGTTGGAGACTCTTTATTGTTGTTCCTCTATCGCCGAGATGCACCTTGGTCGACAACGTCATCGTCTTTTTTCTTGTCGTCGCCGTCGCCAAACTGGTTGGCAAATAGGCAGTCGTCGTCTCCGCCGTCCGCCGTTTCTATCGTCGTCGTTCTTCAGTTGATGTTAATTGATTTTCAATTGTATTGTTTGTTAGCCCGCCTGGGATTTTATTTTGGAACCCGGAGCTGGGCCGTGTGCCCAGTGTCACGCTCCACCAAGTCGTATCCGCCCAGCCCAGCCCAGCACAGCCCAGCACAGCCCAGCCCGTCCTCCGCGTTTGTGTTTTTGCTTGGCGAGGCAGTCATTGCGGGAATGGAGCTCCTACAGTCCTCCTCCGCCTTTTCCTCCTCCTCCGGTTTGTTTGTATTTGGAATGGCTTTCTTCTTCTTCTTTTACTTCTTCTTTTTCCGTCTTGGTGGAACCGGAATTGGCGGCGCCAGTGGGCGACACAGCCCCGTCCTAGCGATCCACCGGCCCAGCAGTGGTCTACATAACTCCTGCAGGCTCTCTTTTGTGTACACATTTAGACACTATGCGCTCTTGTATGTTGTATGACTCTTACGTAGCCACCTCCTTCGCTGCCTCGGCTACTACGAAGAGACAATAGTCCCGCTAATACACCAGTGGCGGTTACACCAGCACATAAGAGGAAGGCACAGAGAGAGGACGCCTCGTCTCCTCCTTTGACAAATACGGTCGCCCGGGCTGGAGAGCACCAGCCAGCCAGCGCCAGTGATTTTAAAGGAATAACTATTGATGATGTGACTTTGAGAGGCTGATGAAAGGAGACTCAAATGAGACTCAAAAAAGGAGAGGACTGAGACTGCGGAAGAAGAAGAAGAAGAAGAACAAGAAGAAGAAGAAGAAGAAGACGAAACGGGAGAGAGCCAAGAAGTGACCCAAAAGAGAGACGACCACTGATTATTTATTAAGTCTATCAAGAAGAAGATGAATAGAAGAGGGGAGTTAAAAAGATTTTAGCAGATTGAGCCGACTATTTCTAGAAAGAGAGAGACCGAGACAGACAGAGAGACGTATCACTCTACTGGTATATACGGCTCGGCTGAGGTCACGAGGTGTCGTCGCGGCCGCCTCCGCCAGTCTACCTCCGCTGCTGCTGCGCCGCCATCGAATTTCGATTCTATTATATCGGCTTCCTTTCTTATAAGCAGTAGACCGACGATGTTGTTGCCGGAAAAGACGGCTGCAAATCATCAGTCAGTCATTGTAGCTCCTTCGTCACATGGGAATCCAGCACTACGTAGCAATAATGTAACGCATTTGCATCCCCCCCCCCCCCCCCCAGTAGTGCGCACGGTTCCATCTCCAGCGCACGGGAATCCTGCCCTACCAGCGTATGGTAATCTACCTCAACCAAAAACATCCAAGGCGGATTCGAGTCGTCTTCCTGGTTTGATTTCGATCACGGACAAAAGTGTGCCTTTAATATTGAAGAATCCATCACTACCAACCAATCCACATCCTCTCCATTTGGAGAGATTTCTGAATTTCAAACCAGTTCGGTTCTCAAACTTAAGAGAACTGATGAATGTAAATATCTCCGAGTCTTTTATCTTTTTAAATCAGCAAAGGTAAAACATCAAAAAGACGTGAACATTTAGCATTTAAATCGGAAATACAATAAATTTTACAATTTTTTTCCCGTATATAGTTTGCATTGGGCTATCGCTACTTTTTCCGTATTCGGGTTATTATTCGATGCGACGGCAAGACACGTGAAGGCCCTTACAGCGAAGCATACTTATACCCTTACTTTAAGCGTACACTTTGTCCATGGTGTTTGACTGAATGTTTTCTCATCACGTACCAAACATTTTGTTGTTGTATTTCACTTACCGTACGACGTAATGTGTGCTGCTGTCCGCTGTGGACATCATATCGGGAAAACCTCTCTCTGTTTGATCCCAACAGGTGGCCCTGATGTCCCTTATGCAGCATTTTATTGGTTAAGTGATTTGAGAGAGTTTTCACGAACTTGTTAGAATGCGTCGGCGTTGAGCCCAGTCAGCCAACGCGCATTGAGCAAGACCCCGTATATGCTAAAGCCCGGGGCTAAAAGCTCCGTTGGTCCGGTGAAAGTCTTGACTTGGAGCTGACTAAAAGCTGTACGATGTTAATAGTAAAAGCACATGGGAACCTACAAATGGAAGCTGTTGAGTTTCGTTCGGTTCACAAGGCAGAGCGGAAGATGTCTTCTTCCACTCCCACCGGCATGCGCCAAATCTTTCTCTACTGTGTTTTGTGCTGTTTGTTTATAGAACTTATCTTACTCAATCGCTTTTTATATGGTTTGTCGCGATCATTATAGACCTTATTTAGAACTCTCTTTCCTTTTTATCTCCAATTATTATCTGTTTCTTTCCATATAGAGAACTAATTAGATGGACACAAATTAATCATCTCCTTTCTGCGATCTTAACCTGATTGTATTCAAAACGATCATTTTTTTTTTTTTTTTTTTTTTTTTTTTTTTTTTGGGGGGGGGGGGGGGGGGGGGGGAAATAGTAGAACGTCGTCGGAGAAATATGTTTATACAGAAACATTTATAATGTCAGTGACGAGATTACAAGTTGGATTACGATATGGAGCCTAATTATACACAGAAACACTGTCCACGAAGACAATGAAATGCGCAAAGTTGAACCTTATGGCGTCGCAGATTTAATCAAGCATGGAATGGGCAACTATACGAAAATGATTTTTATATGGTTTGTCGCGATCATTAGACCTTATTTAGAACTCTCTTTCCTTTTTATCTCCAATTATTTTCTGTTGCTTTCCATATAGAGAACTAATTAGATGGACACAAATTAATCATCTCCTTTATGCGATCTTAACCTGATTGTATTCAAAATGATCTTTTTTTTTTTTTTTTTTTTTTTTTGGGGGAATAGTAGAACGTCGTCGGAGCAATATGTTTATACAGAAACATTTATAATTTCAGTGACGAGATTATACAAGTTGGAATCCTCCCAAGTCGAATTTTTCATTCTTTCTTTCTCTCCTCCAGTTTCACATTTATTCCGGTCTCAGCGTTTTATCAGAATGCATGATGTAACGCTAAATATATCAAAAGCCAACAATCAGGTGAAAGCGAAGAGTTATATTGTCCGCGCGGGCTCTTCTATTCCCATATATGCTACGAGTATCGCCCAAGCCAATCTCTACGATGGTTGGAAAGCGAATATAGGTACGAACCGGCAGCAGGAAAGAGGTCGTGATGCCGCGATCGATTGAGTTGATCATGGAAAAGATCCAGCTCGACAGACGAAGTTTAATAGACAAAAGTTGTCGTGAAATCCAGTGGAGACGACAGTCAAGACCGACCAGATTCTACGTTGATGACAGCCACAAACTGATGTATTGCTACATTCCTAAAGTAGTTAAATTCACCGTTTATGGCTTTTAAAATGGTTAATTTTAATAGGATTGGCTCTTGTGAATATATATATATATAGGTTGCCAGCAAGAACCTCAAACGACTATTGCTAATACTTTCCGGCATGGCGGACGCAAAAAAATTTATCCTCTTTACCCAGAAAAACTGTCCACGAAGACAATGAAATGTGCAAAGTTGAAACTTATGGCGTTGCAGATTTAATCAAGCATGGAATGGGGAACTATACGAAAATGATTTTTGTGAGACATCCGTTCGAACGGTTGGTCTCTGCCTACAGGGACAAGTTTGCCGATGGCAGCAATAGCCGTAGGCTACAGTTTACCAATCAGGGATCGGTGTGCAAAACAGTAGAATTTATTTGCTGCTTCAATTGGTAAGCTAATTCACATGAAGAGATTAAGTACGTGATGACCTGAGTTAGTTTGCTGGAAGAGATAGGTTGGAAGGGCTATTCTTAAAAGTTTACTACAGTTATCGATATGTAGATACCACAAAAGAGACGAACAGACTTCCCAAAACTGTAAAGGAAAACTGTCACAAGAAACTTTAGCCTACTTTGAATCGGGAACATGTTTCTCGTTGAGAATAGAAAACTATCAAGCTCATAATCCCACACTGATTGAACCGAATAGCCTACTATTTATTGGCGAGTGAACGTTACATCACATCCATTGGACACCTATTGTTTTTTTATTTATTTATTTATTTTTTATTTACTCCAAGAGATTGGTTCGTCTTTTATATAGTAGCCCAAACCCAGAAATTTGAATTTATTCCATGGGGTTGAAAGTACTTAATGATCGTTTCAATTATTTAATATGCCATTAAAGTTAGATAATGCAATACCAGGCGACGCTTACTTTTACTCCAACGAGTCTTGGAAAGATCTTAGTTTGTTACAGAAAAGGCCCCACGCCCTTTTTGTAGAAGCAAATAACATAAAGTGACTTTTAAATAACTCTCATTTTGTCCACTCGCTGATATTCAACCTTGTTTTCTATACCTTGATTACTTTCTCCGTGCTGCACATTTCATCCTTTTCGCATTCTCAAGCTTTCGGTTTGTACTTATATATTACACTCTGAATTTCTCTACACGGTGATTTGATATTATTTCTACAGCATAGTTATTAATAGCATTAATATCTCGGTTTAATTCTTATAGGCTATAGCCTATTATTTAATCTCGTTTGTACATAAATTTTATTGAAGTAAATGGTTATGGTACCCATTACATAGATTGTCAAAACGCTCAGATCAAAAGCAGTTTCAATGAGATTTCTAGTCTACAGGATTCGGTAGTAGAAAACGATTCTACAATCCTATAGTGCCGCTAGCCGGTTTTGTCCCATTCCTTATGACATGCGACTGTTTGCGACCTTCACGCTGCACCTCACTAATGTAAATGTAAACAATGTTGGCCTCTAGCGACCTCATTCCAAACTTCTAGTTTTAGTTTCGTCTGCTCTTTTACTTCTCATTCCTCCATAGTCCATATTAGTGAAATCTCGTTGGGTCGTTCTAGGGTCTAACTACCCTTGATTCCTGTGAATCCCTCTTCATTCAGTCAACCTCCAAAACTTATGTTATAATTTCGACGACGACATTCTCCAACAAACCTTCCAACTTCATTCATTCAACAGTCTGGAAGTGTTTGTGTTGGGTGACTGCCCTTTGATCACCAAGGCCGGGATCAACTTGTTTATGAACGAAAAGAACAATTTGAAGGAGTTGGTAATTTTGTCCTGACGTGCCGTCTCTAAAGAGGTTATTGTGAATTTGAAGGAGAAGGCTAAAAAGTTGAATTGGGATTTGGAGATTGTGAGTCAAGTCAATTACGAAGAATGGTTGCTACGTCCTGACAATGTTTTGTTGGTTGGCTGTTAATGCGTCTCCTACGTGCTACATATCTTAGTTATATTAGTTAACTTACTTTCAGCTGTAAATCCGGAACTGCTTGGTTTTTAAAATGTTGCTTTTACTTCGATGTTTGGATTGGCGGAAATCGAATCCCACTCGGTTACAATATAAAACTTTTAAAAACATTCAACCTTACTCCTCCTTATACTTTATTTCCTAGGAACAATGTGGCAAACTTCCGCTACTGTTAAGCAACGGCATGAGGACTGTATAATCATTATCGCTGGGAGTTGATAAAAGTCGACTTCAACAAGTTTAACAGTAGAAAATAGGTTATTTAATGTTCCCTGTCCTGTACGTGGGGTAATGTAGGGAAACAAGCTGAAGGATGTAGTATTGTTTGATAATGGAATCTCGTATTTTGATTTTCATATAGTTAAAAACAATAGACACATCTGAGAAAGGTTATCTCTCTACTTAGATAAAAATTGTATTGACATTGTTATACGGTAAACAGTGGTAAAATTTGCGCTTAGACTCGTGATCCTCGTGATCCTTAATTTGTCCCTAATTGTCATCATCATGAAAGAAACAGTAAACTTCAAAATATAGATTCGACATCGAAATCCAAAAAAATTCATGAACGGCTGATATTGGCTCTAAAAAAACAATTACGTTATCCAACCAATCTAAAAACTGGGCGTGGGATAAATTTTAGGTGCACAATCATCTTTTTCTTTTTTCCTGCTGCTTGTAGTTCAAATGATTTCAAACGACACGTATGTTTTGAATCGCTCGTGTTTATATAGTTGTAGGCTACTGTAGAGATCTCCACAGGGAAATAGGCTACCGTACGGTATACTAACGGAAGACATTGACGTGCGGCGACCAATCGGGACGGAATCCATTACAGACTTGATTATAGACTACAAATCACATCCGCGTGCTGATCATTGAAGCGTCGAGATAATACATCTTCAGCACACTTGCGTTAGGCGAAAATTCAATATTGTTTCTCGCATCTCTATCTTATTGCTGTTTTGCTGGAGACTTGTTTCCTCTCGTCGAAATTTTATGTAAATATAAATAAGCTGCTTATTTTGTAATCTTTGTAAAGTTAACTCATTTATTCAAGTACGCTATACGATTTATGTAAGTCCGTTTTCTGACAATATATATAGAGGTCAATATAGATTTTTAATAATATTTTTTCTTCTCGTATTCAGGCTGGTAGTTTTTGTTGTATTTGTTGTTGTAAGTGTTGTATTCTTTGGGCTTGTTGTAGTTGTCGGCGTATTTGACCTCACCTTCGTACGAGACGTCAGCGACATATCCGGAGTAGCCATCGACGTAGTACTTGACCTTCTGAAGGCGACCATCGGGCAGGTAGACGTAGTAATATCCGTCGGTATAGTCTCCCTTGCGGTTCTCCGTGGCCCCAAAGTTCACATAGGAATAGTCGTCCTTGACGTCGTATTTGTAATGGTACTCTACAGGGGCCTGTTATTGCACATTTAGATTATATTAAGAAATGAAATTATCATAATGGAATTTAAATGAAAAGAGAGATGAAATATTAATAAACTATGGCAAAAAAGTGCACTATCTTACGTAGTCATAGTTATCCTTTGGTTTGTATGAAGGATATTTTTCTTGTTGATAACCTTTTGCGTTATCGTAAGATGAAGTGGCGATGGCAGTGGCGGCCAAAGCCAAAAGAATAACAGCGACCTAATTTTATCGGCAATAGAACAAAGTTTAGAAATTGTGTTTACGCTAGAAATAAATCCAGAAAGAGTTTAGTTTAGAGTAAGAATATATAGTGAACTATGTATCAAATATAGCAATAAAACCATATTATAGCCTAACACTTATCCATATACCTGCATGATGCTAGAGGAAGTGAAGGCAGTTGTTTTGTCAGAATGAAACTGATGCCGACTCCAAGGAATTCGTTCGCCTTTTTTAGTAGCTCAAACCAAGAAATTTTACTTTCTTATTCCAAGGGATCGAAGGTAAACGATCGTTTCAATGATTTAATCTGCCATTAAAGTTAGATAACGCAATACTGGGCGATATACCTAACTTTTACTCGAAAGAGTCTTGGAAGGAACCTCGAAAGGACCTTTCTTTGTGTCAAGGCCCCACGCCCTTATAAAAGATCCAAATGCATAACAGGCGACTTTTAAATATAACTATCATTTTGTCTCGCTAAGGTTTACCTCGTTTTATCTGCTCTGATTACTTTCTCTGGGCTTCGGCATGTCATTCTTTCCGCCTTCTCAAGCTTTAAGTTTGAATTTATATATTGAAACACATGCTCTCTGAATTTCTCTACACGGTAATTGGTGATTACAAAATAGTCTTAACAAATTCAACTGATTCAAAGTTAGCGGGTTTTAATGACGAAAAATCCGGAAGATTGCTTGAAATCAGGTTTTTGAAAGTATTACAGCCTACTAGCTTGAATTTTTTATTGTGTTCATACAGGGTTTACTCAAAGTTTACGCGTGTATACAGCAAAATGTATTAGGCTGCATATATATATAGCTAATCCAGATTTTGTCGCCTACTTTTAATATCGGAGGTGAATGGCTAACTACTTTTAAGTGTGAATGGTAAGCGTTAAATAGTTGGTTTCGCTATACCTCTCGCTGGTGACACTCTCGCCGTTAAACATAGGCCCATACATGCATTGAAGTGATGGGATGTTGTCCTCCAGAAATTGCACTAAAAAGAAGAAAAAACCTAAGTTCCTGAACGTAGATGATTCCGATGAGTTAAATTCATGGCTTTTTCTACGTTCAGTTTTTCAAGCGCAAGCAAGACGGTAACAAGCTAGAAGAATACCTGTAACAGCAGCCAGAGCCGTAGCCTATCAGTATAGTGGGCGGAAAGCATTTGAAATAAAACGCATAGCGATAGCGCTTTCACGGTTTTCGGACATCACTTTTTTTGTATTTTAGTCTAGAAGAAGACAGATTAACAATTTTGAAGCGATCAATAATAACTTACTAAATAGGAAGAAGAGTAATCGAGTACTAAATAGCCTACCCATCCAACTTGGCGACGTGAAACCTCCTACACATCCCGTCATAATATTACTAAGGTAAAATGTCAATAATTGATTCCGTTACATACTGCATGTCTCGCTCAAAGCAAAATCAAGTTGGCACCCACTAGCCTACGTGATTTGAAGGTCACGTATTCCCCTATAATGACGACCGTTATGGTGCTATGCTCGCACTCGTCACCTCAACTTGTAAACAAATCTGGTCTCTGGTTGTCTGATTCATCTTGCTGCTGAGGCCTGAGGTTTTGCCATTGTCTGCACTGTCAGTTTATTAAAAAAATATAAGTTGGGTTGTGTATGGTTTTCTCGTGCAAAATGTAACTTGAAAAAATCTGAAATTCACCTAACAAATTTAGAAGAAAATGACTCAGTCCTAAATGTTGACGCGTTGAATCTTTTTTGTATTCGTGTTTAACACTGAAGACGAATCAGAGCTACTGCATGATTTGTCACCTTTGAGAATTTGCGTGGGTCGGGGCAAGTGAGACAACTGGTATAATCTTGGCGAATGATGGCCACGATTTTCTGGTGCTGGCATACTGGTACCAGCTCTTCATTGTTCGATATTAACCTTTTGCCCCTTTTTTGACCGTTTTATTAAACTCTCATCCGTCACCTACGTCACCCGAGAAAACGAAACGAGACCATATGTCACCTCACTTTTTTGTGTAAACAAGACGACATCTAGCGGCCTGATTCGACATTATTCATAAGCTCCAAACGCAGGAAAACCGAAAACCGTCTTACCAGTTTACGTCGTGAGCTCGTGACTCTTGTAGATTGTAGAGTAATCTTTAGTCAGATTGCACCTTAAGCGTATATTTATCATCACTTGGAAAATAGATTGTTTGCTCTACATTCCATTGAAATGCCTTCAAAAAAGCAAGTCAAGTCTTTGTCGCAAATATGTGTACTAGTTGTGGCTTCTCAGTTGGCAAATTACGATCCAAAAGTGAAGGATGATGAGGTGAATTCGTCACATCACGATGAAGAGAAACCAGTTACTAAGCGTATCACTCATTTTGATAAATGGCGTAAGTCGCAGTTTTCATTTGTAGGTGTTTGCCCTTTTTAAATCAAAATTTTCATTGATATAGCCTCTTGTGTCGTGGAGCAAGTTATAGAAGCCCTCATAAAAGAAGGAAACCTGAATATCAAACACTATGAACTTCTCATCACTAAGCCCAGAAAATTGAATCTTAATTTAATCAGACGAGGAACTGATGATACAAATTCATTTTTTCACTTGTTGCAACTTGCCGCTGACTGTTGTACAGTAAGAAATTCTCTTACTATTACTATTCTATTTTTTACCCTAAGAATGCTTTATTATTTCAGGAAATTACTGTTCTGAAGTTCGGTTCCTTCAGGGTGCATCTTCAAGCATCATACTACCAAAAATTCCTCCCTCAGTTTAAAAATTTGGAAGTACTCAGTGTAGCAAACAGCCGTGGAAACTTTGATGACAGCTGCTTGCATCTCCTTGCAACTCATTGCACAAGCTTAAGGTATGGTATCTATGTAAGCTTTATTTGTATTTATCATCATCTCTCTTTTCTCTATTTGTTTAATAGGGAATTAGATGTTAGAGGTTGCCACATCACAAATTCTGGTATTGAAGGGTTGTGGGGGGGGAGTGAAACTAATCTGGGACAAGAGGGTCATTGTAAATCCCTGCGAGTACTCTTAATCGCTGAAACCCAGATGACAGGGAAAGGGATACAAAAAGCGCTATACCATTTGCCGCATTTGAAGGTCTTATCTCTCGATCCCGAAGTCCATGTGATGGAAAACTTGGCTGACATGCATAGAAATGGCATAGCCCGTCCCGAATACGCCTTGACTAAATTGAGCCTTTCACCAAATAGTCATTATTCCACTTTTATGCCGTACATAGTTGGTGATCTTCCTCTAGTAGCTTCCCTGTGTCCTTTCGTTACTTACGTATACATTGGATTCCATAATGTTCGAATCACCGACTCCGATCTACTGGGATTAATATCCCTTGAAAGGCTCACTGAGCTCTATCTAGAAGTCAAGAGGGGTTACGGAGATGATGAGATTCTTTTCACTTTTGACGGCGGCCTGGGTCCAGTTTTGGAAAGTGTAGGAAGCTCCTTGAAATCACTGAAACTCCAATATCTCCCCATCGCAGTTCGTCTGGAGAATATCCTGGAACACTGTCCAAATCTAGAGCGTCTTTGGCTTCACTCTTGTACATATTCGGTGTTGACCAATCTAGGAGATGAGCACGACAACAGCCAGACGAAAACTTATCTTGAATGGAAAGACCTAAAGGAATTGGGCCTGCGGGATAACTTAAAACGTCATACTTTGATGCCTGGCCACCATGCCATGACATCCAAAATTTTACTTATCGCCTTGTGTTCATCTCCAGCTCTAAAGAAACTCGATTTTTCCCGTTGCAATTGTCTTAATAACGCTATTCTCCAAGAAGCCTTTCTATGCCACTCGTTCTTGAGTTTGGAGGAATTGTATTTCAATAACTGCAACTCTGTCACCAAAATGGGGATCGATATTTTTATGACTGAAAGTAACCCTTTGAAACGTCTGAAGTTTGTCGATTGCGATAATGTGCGTGAGATTGATGTTATTAACTGGAATACGATGGGTAAAGAAAACAACTGGAATTTTGAGGCCTCTTAATCGCGACCTTCAACTCCATTTTTTCGTCGAACCACGGCATTTTTTAAATTGAAATTATTGTGTGTTGCATAACATTCTGACGCCGTAACATGTCGCGGATTGTAGCCTACGTTATTCTGTCGATCGAATATTGTCTGGTTCATTTTTATTTCTTTTGAAATTCAATATAACCGAATAAAACTCAACTGATTTGCAGTCTTCTTTTGTTTTCTTGAAGGATTAGTATGAAAAAATCAGACTTATTTTTTTTTTTTCGTATTAGACCAAACTGGCGAAGACGACGATGCCCAGGACGAGGAAGAAGACGAGCAAGCCAACTCTTTGGCCGAAGCTTTGAATATGTGGACAAGAATTTTCAGGCCGGGCGAGTGGCGGGTCAGTTTGAACAGACGCAAGATTCGAATGATGGAGAAGAATGCCAGGATGTCTGTATTTTTGCCAATTTTTTTTTGCCAATCATAATCCGATCTCTCTCGTTATTTCGGCGTCGGAGGGCGAATGCCGTGTCGCATCTTTAGTGACGGGATATTCGACGACGATTTGAGCGAAGCCGGTGAACTGGGCGCCGAAAGCGATCCTCCAACGCTACTACTCGTCATCGGAAGGTGGAAGCGGCTCATCATCACTCCGCCGACGCTGCTATTGACGGTCTCGTAGCGACTGGGGAACCTCCGGAAGGCGTTAGAACGTTGCCGTTGTGTGGCATCTGCCGTTAGAGGCGCTGACGTCGTCTGCTTGCGTTTACTCGTTTTGTAGTTTTCTCTCCCTGCCTCCCTTCCATGTCAGACTGTCAGTCGCCTTTGGGGCTTTGGGCTCTCGTCAAAGGAGTAATGACGATGTCGTCCGGTTGTTTCGATGTAGTTTGAACACCCCCAAAACAAAACCGTTCGTTAATGCCGACACCAAAAGTATTTCACGTTTTCTCGGCGAGCCGAAAGAGAAAAAAAAGCAACATGGCCGAAACCTCGTTTTGAATCAGAGTGCAGAAAAGACCAACAATATCCGAGAGACGTCAGCAAAGTCTCTGGGCTTTTGCTTTGGTGAAAGGAGTAGAAGAAGGTAAAGTTGTTTGGGAATTCGTGCGTGTGTTGTTTCTCGGAAACGACTCCTGAGGGTAAGAGAGAAAGAGAGAGAGACTGGGGCTGTGAGTCGCGCTGGTGTATGCTTGACTTGACAGGTGAACGACTTTCTTTTGTTTTCTTTTTTCAATCGAAAAGAAAGAAAAAAATCCCGTCGACGAATGTGCTCAACCTGTTTAAAACGTTGACCAGCAAGAACGAAGCCGCCCACATCACCGCATCCACCAATTTAGCAGGTACCAAAAACAATTCTGGGGGCAACCGGGGTGTTTTTCATGACGTGTCCAGCAGGAAAAAAAAAGAGATGTTTATCGTTTTTTTTTCTCTCTCCCAGATATATTTATATATATAATGTGCCTCTCTTTTTTTGTGTGATGTTTCTAGTTTCGGGTAGCTACGCACCAAATGCGCACCATATAGCGTGAATTTTCATTCACCGAATTTATACCCGTACGTGAAAAAACGAGGCGATCGCAACAATTCATTTGTTTTTGTTGTTGGGAACAAAGAAGTAAAAAAAGAGGGGGAATATTGGTTAGCTCTAGAGAGAGACTTTTGAGTTATTTTTTTTTTCGGTAGATATTGAAATGAGGCTGCACCTTTTGTGTGGTGACTTCCTAAATTGTCCAAAAGGTTATTCGATTTCTTACTCATACGTACCCAGGGTCTGCGCCGTGAGTCACAATTCATTCATAATTCAGTTTGAACCTCTTTTTTTTCTTTCTTTGATCGAAAATGGTGGTGGTGTAGTAGCTTCGACCGCAAAATAGGGTGATACAACGAACAATAACGAGACCGATTGACGCGCGTGTCTGATGCGGTTATCACTTTAATTGAATAACCAAACCGCATTATAACTGGTCGAAATCTTTCTATTAAAAAATCAAAAAATAACAAGAAAGTCATTGTATTAATCAGTTTGGTGGGGGCCCAGGTGTGATGATGAGAATGCATCGGCTTCTCCAATGATTGGACTCGAAGACTTTTTGTGTGATAGAGAAGTCCAGGTGGGTTTCTGCTTTTTAAGGGGATCACCATGAACTTTTTCTTCTTCTTTTTTTCCGTCCGTTGGAAACTCTTGTAATGTTGCGTGCGCCTCGATGGTCATCACGCTAGTAGAAGAAACGGTGAGATCAGACGAGGTAGTGGCCACCCATGTGGAATGGGAAGCAATATGTGCCGGTTGATAATGAAGTAGCCCTTTTGCTTCTTCTTTTTGGAGGGATTTTTTTCTCTCTCTTGTATCGTGAGTGACGGTGGGCCGGGTTTATGCTAATGTTGTAGTCATTTTCTTGACCAATTATGGGCGACTGGAGGAGGATCAATAACCCTCTTCTTTCTAGTGCGTGGAGGATCGCACCTTAATTGGATCTGGTGCTGGCCACTTGCTCCCTAACGCCATTTTGGACCGCACAGGCAAATTTGTTGTTGTGTGTTTTTTTTACATACAATAAGAAGAAGAAGAAGATGTAGTGTATGAATCATCAGCAGCAGCAGCAGCCGGCCACTGCGCAGTCCCATCAAAAAAGAAAAGAAGATTTTTTGGATGTTGGACGTCACTTCCTGACCTGCAGGCTCTTTTTTTGGTGGCCGTCGTCGTCGTGAGTCATTTGAATCAACAAGGAAGTCGGCCGTCCTTTTCTTTTTCTATCGTACAGAGGTTTTCTGTCTTTTTTTCGGCCCAGCACCTGTCTAAGACCCTGGCCATTTGGCGGTGTCTCTCTCTTTCTATCTTTTTTTCTTTTTTAGAAAGCGGCCATCATCATCACACAACGCCAACAATGTCTACGTTGGACACCTGGGCAAAGGTTGTTTTCCCAGTTCTCTCTCTCTGCTGGTGTGACTCACCAGTTGAAAGTGGACCGGCTTTTCTGCCGGACGGTGTACATAATAAATGTACTCATGTGTCACGCAGCCAGCAGCAGCTAGCAGCCAATCTCGTCGTTCAATCAAAACAGAAAATGTACAAGCAGGCTCGACCCGATTCACCGGCCGTGAGTAATAGGCTACTCTGGCCGGCTTGACCCACACAACGACAATGGGCCGATCCTCCTCTGTGGATCAATGAATGATATGGTCACGTGATGACTCTGCATCCTTCACAAGACGCCGCCATCAATGATATTTTCACACTAAATCATTAGCGATCGCTTGTTCCGTTAATAATATCTTATTGTCTCTTGTTATATCAGATGTTTACGTTCAAATACGTCGAGCCGTACAGCAACGGATCTTGTCACTTGAACACCAACTGCATGCAATGTTTGTCCGATTCATTGTGTGGCTGGTGCGAGCCCAGTCGGCGCTGTCTATCTAGAATCGGATCTAATAAAACGGAATCTGATGAACCGTCCGACTGTTATCTGAACGCCAATAGCACGACGACGGCTTTCCTCACGCTCAATCCGCCGCAGTGTATTCATTGCTCCAACCATATTTCGTGCCATCAGTGTGTTTCGGACGGATCGTGCGAGTGGCTCGTTGACGAAGCCTATTGCACATGTCGTGGAAGGTAACATTATTACTTTGATGAAACTCGATTTTCGGGAGAGTCTCCAATCGTCCAAACTCAATTACAGGTTTGCCGGAGCCGTTCAATCCGTCGGCGTCTTCCAGTGGTTTATCAATTTGGAATGTGCCGAGAGTGGGTCGATGTCGAGCCGCAGTCGCACATTGACGGAGGAATCATGTCGGGTCGGCCGTCATTGCGAGGCGACCTCGATGGTCTCCCTGGATGCCGTGTTCTGCCTGTCGGCCGTACGATCTCACATCCCCGCTGAACAGACACGACGATCTCCCGACTAAACCTAACGACAAATCGACAATAAAAGAGTCGATATTTCATTTTTTCTAGCGTTTAATCGAACGGAACGATGTTATTTTTGTACTTCGAACGTAGTACGATTACCGAAGTAGTTTCTATTGAACCGGAATCAATGTAGACGACTTATATGCAATCACGAAATCGTAGCAGCAAGTTAACACGGCATATTAAACCCAAAAGGAAATCAACAATTAATTTTTAAAAAATTCAGTTCAGTTGTGTTTCAGCATTACCGGTATAGAAGGGAAATATGGAGAATATATTATTTGGCAACAAATTTTATTTTGGAAACTGGAAAGAAGAATGAGAAGTCTCGTCACTTGCTGACAGATTGCTCGACGGCACAAACACGAAAGTAATTAATAATTCAATGTCAGCATAGACACTGATTGAATGGCAGTAAAAAAATATGGCAAGACAAGAAGTTGGCTTTATATTTTCTACAACACTTTACCTTATCCGACGAGCGAACAGTTAATTTGTAAGTCGGAACGGAAGCCGAGCTACTCCGTAGACAATTAGACATCCACGAAAATTTCAATTCGTCGTTTTTTCACGTGAAAGTGCATGGGCTCCCAATACAGCCTGTTTGATATAAAAGTGAGTTAAATGCGCTTATACGATGAGTGATGACAGTATTTTTTTTAAAGAAGCTAGAATCTGACGACAAGACATGAGGACGAAGAAATTATGAAAAAGCATAATTTTTCGCGGCATGAAGTAAAGAGCTCTTCCAGCGAACGACAGGTAGCACTGAGCTGCTGATGCAAGCACACATCATCTTGTCCGGTAGGTGGCTTAGAGTGTCGTAACAACATTGCGCAAGTTGTGTCAGATTCGTCAGATTCGACATTAACGTCATCACACATTTGTAGTGATCTCAAAAACACTACGAATTGTAAGAAGTTAAAAACTGAAACATGTCTCTTAATACAGCTCACGCCAATAACGGAGTCCTGATTTATGCCCGAGAATGGTGAGTTAATATGCCAGTAAACGGTTTTTGACTGAGTCTTTAGTTGTGTTTGTTTTGTTTTGTAGTATTTTGTTATTTTGTGATAACGTTGCGATGGAGTTTAACGGTCAAGACAGACCCGAATTCAAGGGCGTTAAATCTGGAAGGCTCTACTTGACTACACACGGAATGATCTTCAACAATCTTAACACAAAAGATCCACTTGTCAGCTTAAGTTTTCTATTTTGCACCATGAACGATGTAAGTTCATTTACTTTTTTAGTAGTAGTACTCAAGTCATATCCTAACAATCATATTTACTTGAAGGTTGAATTGGAGCAACCCATGTTTGGTTCAAACTACATAAAAGGAAAGGTTCGTGCACAGCCCAATGATGGATGGGTTGGTGAAGTAAAGTTCAAACTTCACTTCAAGCATGGAGGAGCCATTGAGTATGGTCAAGCTATGTTGCAGGCTTCAGGCATAGGTATTTTTAGATTTTTTATTGGTCTTAATTGTGGTGCAATTATTCACCATTTTGGTATCTTAGCAAAGCGAAGCCAACAGTATACTGATGAACCACCAGCATATCAACCACCTTCTGGGCCCTGGCATAATGCTCCTCCACCAACTTATTCACCTCCTGATGGAGATTACTATGGATGGGTTCCACCAACAAATGCTTTTCCTAATGCTCCACCTGGTTAGTTTTCAGTTGCGAAAACTGTGTTTTACAATTCTTACTTAAAGTAAAATATTTTTGTTTAGCTAACTCAGTTTACATGACTGATATGCCTCCTCCTTATCCTGGAATTAACGACTTTGGATACAAACCGTGCGCATGGTAATAAATCCCATGGCATTATGGCCTTTTTGATTCTAGAAAAAAGACTAATTGGATTCGGTTACAGATGCTAAAGCTGCTGAAGCCGATGCAAGCGGAACTGCTAATTACGACCCCAACACGCATTATGCCTACGTTCCTCCAGCTTATGTACGTCTTTTTTTTTCTATTTGATTATTAAAAGAAAAACACTTATTAGTTATTTGATTTGATTCACAGTCGAACGAAGCCCCGCCCAGCTATGAAGAAAGCAAGGACAAGAAATTTAAGTAAAGAGATCATAAATACTTTAAACTTTCTGGAAGCTATTATCTCCGTTCTTATGTTTCATTTATCTAAAAAAAAATATAGTTTACCCATTTCATGCTAGTTTATATCTCTCTTGCATTCCTTATCCATATTTAAGGATCTTTTACTATAATTATCATTTGCGTTACAATTTCTAGTCGTTTCGAATATATTCCCTATAAGTGTCAAATAGCTTATAGAATCTAGATCGTTCCTGTTCGGTTAAAAATCATTTTGGCTCTTGTATTCTATAAAATTTCAATCCTGGAATAAGCAGGGGTATGTCATCCTAACTTACTTTAATATTAATTTCCCCTGAACATTCAATTCACATTTCATGACGATTTGTTCATGACCGTTTCAGGTTCAATGCTACCTTCACGGTGATTTCGTGTCCAGACAACTGCCCGGCTCCCCGTCAGTGTATTGCTGGAAAATGTAGCTGCGCTTCCGGCTGGGTGGGAACAGATTGCGAGAGTCCAAGTTTGCCCCTATGACTGCTATTCGCAGCTGGGCCACGGTAAATGCGACATGAGCGCCGGCCATTGCTTGTGTCAGAGAGGCTATGCTGGGTCCGACTGCTCCCAGACTCGTCGTCGTTCCGCTATCATCGACATGGAATTGATCGATCCTCAGAAACTGACAGAAGGCCTCGAACATCTGAAAACTGTGTTGCCCCGACTGGGCTACAGCATAGCCGTCGATGACCGCGGCTCTCTCTT
Source organism: Ceriodaphnia dubia (assembly GCA_022539655.2). NCBI lineage: Eukaryota > Metazoa > Arthropoda > Branchiopoda > Diplostraca > Daphniidae > Ceriodaphnia > Ceriodaphnia dubia. The sequence continues at coordinate 37,153 of JAKUCG020000235.1, read as the reverse complement.
GCTGTTCGGCGGTTTATTCCATGTCGCGTGGACCACTCAACGACATCCGCGAGTTCGAGACGAAGAATCTCACTTGGCTTCAAGTAACCGTTCATATCCAGCCGGGTATAGGCGGCGGAGAGTCATCCCTTTCGCATGAGCGCTATTTCCACGCCGCCGAGTATGTCGACTCGCATCGAAGCCTTTATGTTTATGGCAGCCTGAGCCATCGGAACCGAGCTTCCAGAGCCCTCCTGTCCGATTTCTGAAAATCCGACATCAATTTGAGGCGGTGGATAGAGTTCCGAACTCGGAAGTTGTGCCACCTCTCCGAAGACCAGATTCACCAGCCGGTCTGCTATCAGGTACAAAACTTAAATCTAAACTTTAAATGTTAATTTCATTGAATTTACTTCCTTTTTGTAGGGTTGCGTTCATGGCGACTGTCTCGAGCCGAACGGTTGTCGCTGTCATTTTGGCTTCGTCGGTGCCTACTGCAGCATCCAATGCAGATGTAACGAACATTCGGTATGTGCTGGACCGGAGTCCGATCAGCTGGACGTCTGTCTCGATTGCCTCAACAACACCATGGTCCCTCAGTGTACGCGTTGCCGCCCACTCTTTGTTGGCGACCCTCGGAATTGAAAAGAAAAAACTATTATTAGAAATTTAGATTAACCCTTTATATATTTGTCTTTGAGAAAACGAACTAATAAATCTTAGCCTAATTGAAATAAAATAGCTTACTTATTTAAAGATTTAAAAGCCCAACTTACGAAACAATAACACTTTTAAAAAGTCGAATAATGGATAGAAGCCTCCAGCAATGAATATAGATATGGAATAATGCAATTGAATTTGCGTATTACGCAGGTTTGGTCGAGTTTAATAATCACCGTATCAATAACCAGCACGAATAATGTATAGTCTATAAAGTCCGTGGTAGTCACAGTCCTTACGCTATTATAATATAGTTGAAAAACAATAAATTACACTTAATTGGGTGCGGATTGAAATGACCGCCAAGTGGCAGATGTTTCTTAATAAACGGCACGACGTCCGTCGACGCTTCGTTGACGTAACTCTTTACTACTAAAACCGGGAGCGCCATCACCAAGCAATTTTGATAACTCTCGGGCAACTCAATGTCGTCGTGATCGTTTCCTACAGCCAAGAGGCCTTGATTTGTCTTAATGTGTAAAACTTTACGAAAATTTCTCGAGACTTTATTTGACGCTGTATCGTGAGCCCTGTCCTTCCTTCCAAACCGATTAATTCTTTGTTATCAAGCTCTTTAGTATGCCCCGGGCGGCATACTACACCAGGCGGCTCGTTTGCTATCCTTATTCAGACATTCCATTTGCCAGTGCCGGGTCTTTTTGCAAATTGATTTCATTATAAGTGCCGACCAAGAAGAAGATTGAACTCGCGCGCTTTAGGTCCTTTGTGTAAGTATACACTTGTGTCTAATTAAACAAGAAGCGCGCGAGATCCATTTTCACTTATTCTCTTCCATAAAGGGCATATACTCGTCAAGAGATAAATCGCATCAACCAGGTGAAAGGAACAATACATGTGAATCAGCAACAACGTAAGAAGCATTTTTACCTAGTACATTTTTTTAAATAAGTCTAGACTAGGAAAATTTATGATTCATATTAACTTTTATCGCTGTTGCATGGATTGAAATGCGATCTAGTCTTCGACTGGCTGTTCGGTACGAATAAAAGGAATGGCTTTTAAAGAGGACTCGTAAACAATTGGCAATGCCGAGCCCAGAATTTGCATGTAAGAAAGCCCAATTTTTACGGTGTAGTGGCCCTTTGTTCTTTACATATGACGTAACAATATTTGCGCCTGCGCTGCTGGGCAACCCAAACAATGATTCACGCGTTAATAATATTTGTGAAGTCGTTCAACTGTTTAGGTGACGTATCCGTTATATATTTACTGCGTCGGATGGTCGGAAGGAAAACGCAGTAGCAACTAGACTATTATGAATTTGCTATGAAATAACGCTGTATAATTTCCTTATTGCTCAACTTCGAATGTTGGTATTAATATTACAGTTATAAAATTAATGTAATTTTACTTCGTTCTATTTATATCGTTGGATTTAAATGTAGTATTTAAATGTATTCGTCGACTGGTTAACGATTAAAACAATTAAGTTATTTCCTTAATAAAAAGGTCTCGTCATCGCACGTATAATTGGCGATACTTGACCCGCCCCTTTTAAGTAAAACCAAATATACATGAGTAATAATGACGTTTTATTTTTTTATGTTATTGGCATTGTTTCTCCTATTTTGTAAAAGCTGCAGGACACGCTAGCACATGCTTGTCAATATTTCAGCCATTAATTATTCATAAATATTGTAGTAAGTCGTTGAACTGCTCAACTAGGTTATGTAGACAAGAGGCTTTAGTTGTAGTGGAATAGGTACCACCAGAGCACCACAGCTTGAAATAATAATGATATCAACCTCTACCATTTGTGTCAATAAATCCATAAAATGTAGGGTAATTCAACAAGCCGAAATTGGTTCCGTAGATGTGTTATCGTTGAACCATCCTAATAGGACATAACGAGGTAAACTAAGCTTGTGTATAAGTTATAGTGTGGATGTGGGAAAAAGCCTGACAGCGTGGTAAACAGTTACTTAGAGGTTAGAGGATACAATAGCCTAATACAATAAAATCCCCTACTTTTTTAAAATATGGGATTCCCTTTCAAATTTATGTAGAACTTACCATCGATCGATCGATCAGCACAGAACGCGCGTGAAGTTTAAAAAATCAGAATGATGTGGATTTTTTGAATGGTAGCCTACCACAATTGACGCTAATCGCCCTTCACATGTCACAACTACCCTAATATTGCTTCGAATGATGAATGGCCGTGTTGCGCCCATATACCATATTTAGATTACAGATCATTACTTCTCCTGGGTTTTTATCGTATCCTGATAACAGAAAAAAACCATTTCATAACGATCGGCCTATAGAAATGAAGTTTAAGTGTCAATGCTAAAAAGAAAGCATCACCCCGCGTACCACGTTACAAGGCCGTCAATTTTTCTCGGGCTATAATATACGGGACGCAACTAGAAAAAAAACTCTTGTTATGCATTTTCATGGAGAAGAAATATCAGTCGGTAAACTGATGTGCACGAGGATGTGTATCAGAAAAACAGTTTTTGTTTTTGTTCAACCAAGTTGACTGTCCACCGGTACAACCGGCTTTACGATTCAACGGTTTTACAAAAGAAATAAGTGTCAACGGTTCTTCTTCGGTTTTAAAAATCAGAATTAAAACAATCTAGATATTACGTAAAATTAGACGTATATGGACGGCGACCGGAGAGATAAAGATAGAACTCGTGAAACATCAACTTAAATACATCGAACGCTTCATTGCATCAGTCAATAGCTTAAAATAATATTATTGTTTTCGTGCTGCTGCTGCTGTCCGTCATTTAAAGCATGGACGGTTTCATTTCACATACTACCGTTGCTACTACTCTGTTTGACAAAGCAAACCAAAGGGCAATCATACCATCGTGTCGTAATATTTCCGAAAGCCGACGACCAAGTGCTTGAACGCGGTGCAACTTTGGAGTTGACATGCGCGACTGTATACCAAAATATTGTGTATGGCCTCTATGACCAATTAAAATTCACTTGGACGCTACCTGACATCGTCAAATATGACAACGTAAGAAAATTTATTCGATTTTTGTACAAAATTCATAATCCAAAGATCCAATACCCAATAGTCTATACATAAGAATAATAAATATTAATTCATCTCGGATTTCTGATTAACTATTTTGTTGTGGTTTCATCTGAACTTTATTGCTGTCGATATAAAGCGGATTGAATCGGGCCCAATGCGCCTAAGCTATTCTAACGGTTCAAAATCAAACTATTAACATCTGGACGACGCTGACTCTAACCAATATACAAAACCCGAAGACATGGGCTATTATGCTTGCCTAGGTGAAGGGCCTAGCACTTTTCGTTTAGTCTCAGACGTTCTCAAAAGAAAATACGTCTACGTTTACGGTTCGTAAAATATTTTGTTCAGTCTAGCTTTTACTTATTTCTTAGCCTACAGCATTAAATTTTAAATGTTTCATTGCTTCCACATCCCGTTTATAGATGCCAATCATAAATTTATCTATGCCACAGACGATCATTTTTTTATGCAACAAGGTGAGGCCGGAATTTTTTCATGCATTGCCACACATCCTAACGTCACCATGTCTCTTTTTCGTATAAACCGTTGCAACATAAACGGAGGCGTTGAAATTAATACCGAAGAAGTAATGGAAATTTTGGTCCTGGGACTGTATTTTACAGATTTTATAATAATGACATATATATTACTTAACAATATAGAAAGACAGGATCTGTTGTTTAGAAACAATTTGAATTGGGAGATATTAGACCGTAATTCTAAAACAAAAGGATTCACAATAAAGAACAGTACAATAGACGACTCGGGCAAATACATATGCTCGGGTAAATTGAACAATACAACGATTAACGTAACGGCCTTACTATCTCTCTAAAAAATACTGTACGGTGAATGGAGCTCCCGCGTTTTTGGTCCTTTGTTTAAGTAGACACATGTGTCTAATGAAACAAAGGGCCGAAAGCGCGCGAGCTCCATTCACCGTACAGTATTTTTTAGAGAGATGTTAAAGAAATGAAACAAGTCCTATGAATATAACTTTCTCCATGGGGATAGCCTAATACGGTTGAAGATTTAAAAAGTTATTCATTTTTGCATCATGCAACTCGGCAATCAAATATATATAGGGTTGGAGCTAATAAAAGTTGACGGATTCGACGAAGTTCTGAAAGGAACCGATGTAACTTTAATCTGTCGTATACTTCCAATAAAGTTGCTGGTGAACCACCACCACTATTAATGGCATCAAATAAACAGTGAATTTGGAAAACGAAATCAATTGAATCCATCGAATCTACCTGAAGGTATAAAATTGTAAATACCAATAAAATAGCCTACTTGTTATATGAGAATGAATAAATGAAGCGGAATTCTTATTCACTTATAGGAATGGATATTACGACAAAATCACATATCAAGGCTATTATAGGAAAATGTCGAAATTTATTTATATAAACAATTTTGAAACTCCATGAGCCCAGGTAAAAGTCCTGGTAAATAATGATTCGCTTGTAATCCTGCTATTGCCTTTTAAATTGTCATTCCTCAAAAATCAAAGGAATCAAGTGATGTAATGCATAATAGTTTGGAAAAATTAGATGGTAGTGATGTTATTGGTCCCACTGGCCTACCCTGTAAAATGGATTAATTAACCTCTAATCACGTTTGTTGTTACATCGTGTCCCTCTTATTGCAATTGGTTTTCTGTTATCAAAAGTATTTAAATGTAATAAAACGATCGTATACAGCAAAAACCATCAAGTAACTGATGTTGACTGCGCGGTCTGACGTTTTAGCGTAAGGGGGACATTGTTATGTTCTGACCAACAAGAGCAGCAGTGATCACGGAAGGGAATTGATTTTGGCTTTTATGACGACACCGCGTCTTTAAACTAAATTTATTTGTAAAATTAATAGAGGCTGCATGTTGTCTTAATTTCGTACACGAGGTTGGTCGACCTTGTAGCTTCCGTACTCGACTATACAGCAAAACATATATCCGCCACGCCACCTGAACAGTTGACCGACTTTCAAAACGTTCCAAAATATTAACGCATGAATAATATATAATAGCACGTCCATTTGATCTGAAACGATCGATGAAATCAAAACATTTCGATCATTGCTGATTGTTGTTTGCACGGTGATTAACTGATTATAACTCCCAATATGGGAATTTTTTTCTTTTTTGTAGCACGTGTGTTTAACTGACTTCACCTCGTGAACTGAATGGCCTACTTTGAGGAGATTGAATGTATCGTACACTAGAACCGGCGAGTTGAGACTGCGATCTTGCTTTTCCGGGCGCCTTGCTGTTATTCAACAATTTTGCCAGTCCAAAACATCCCGTTTTTGGCGCAACGGTTTTCTCATAGTTAAATTTGTAAAGATGACATCAAGGAAGCGGAGAAAGTTAACAAAAGCCGTCAAAGCCAGTAGGCTATCCGATAGCATGAATATTTGTTTTACATCGAGTCGCCCACATTCATCAATAATTACCGAAGCATAAATAAAAACTGATTTATCTTTTTTATATAGACCTAAAGCGCCTACACGGACTATTCTCGGACTAATCTTATAACTTGAGCTACAGTTTTCTACCAATTTGTTGGACATGTTACATTTTCATAGTGATCAAATGATCACTGTGGATGGTTGAAATAACAGAAAACAGGTGTTGATATAAAAATACAAGAAACCACAGCATGCTAATAAACTTTTATCGAATAATTTTTTTAATCCGCTTATTATTGAGTGCCAAACTTCATGTGGAGTCTTATATTATTATTATTTATTCTATTCTTATTCTTTATCCTACGGTCTTTAGAAGGAGTGAAGGTCAATGGCACTCTTAACTTACAGTAGTAAATCAACTTAGACTTCATTTTACACTTTGATATTATTAATATTGTCAAGATCTGTTTATTTTCCCCTTCCATTTCTACCCTTCCCTTCAACCTTAACGTAACTACGACGTCCTTAATCTCGGATACCCTGAGAAGAGGTGATAAGATGCTCAATTTAGTTCTCCGGTCAGTGTGATGGGACACCACCGAGCATAAGTGTATGATTGTATTAGATGCTGGCTGTGATGAGAGCGGACCCAACGGCCGTATTTATTCGAAAAGAGAGTCGGCGTCGGGTTTTGCTTCTAAGCCATTTAACGAAAGCCTGCCTCCGTGAGCGAGAGATCTGAAAAGCCCGTGACAATATTTCAAAATTCAGAAATGTTGGCTATAACATGAATTCCCAACGCATGCAGCTAGCAGCTGATGAAGGAGCGCAGAATGGTCCATTCGTATCACAGAACGGCTTCTCACAAGTCCACAACATACTATCCTTCGCTAAAGATGAAAACTTCGAGTGGCGGATAAAGACGACACGAGACACGACAAATATTCTCGGCGTCCGATTATCTGTGACACCGAGTGCAGTAGCCTACCAATATGTCCAAATAGGAACGCTCGAGAATAAATCGTACAGTTTGACTGTTAAAATTCGAGTCAATCCAGTCAAATTTTAAAGGTATTTTCTTTGCATTTGGGATTGTTGCTGACTTTTCACTTTTAATTAGACTCTCCACACATGCCGTTTCTGATAAAAACGGGTGTAGCTGAAATTGACGTTCGTTCGTTACACAAATGAACTATACGAATGATGTAACGGCCAATCGGAATTTTGGCTACATTAATAACGTAAACCGTTGATCAATGAATCAGGTAGAAATAATTAAACAATTAGCCTATTAAAACTCCTTACACCTAGCTCACGACCTCGTCTCACCTTGTAAACAAAAACAGACTAGCCTCTGGTGGCCTCATTCGAAACTTCTGTCTATTTCGTCTGCAAGAGTTTTCGTAATTTCGTTCGAATTTGAAATTTCCCTAGTCGTAGTCGTCTTGTCTCGTCTCGTGCTGTTATCCTAAACCTTAACCGAAATTTTTATACCTGCTCGTCACAAAAGGGGTGATTGCTCTGTAAGAAAAACTTTAAATAATGCCGAAAGTTAGACACGCCAAGTCTTTGTTGCAAACAAGTTTAGACGTAATCGCTTACATATTTGTGGACTGTATAAGTACTAGCGAAAGTGGCGATGAAAACGATATGGAAGAAACGTCTACAAATCCCATTGAAGGAGAGGGAAAAGCAGTTTCGAAATGTTTCTCAAATCCTTTTCAGAAATTACGTAAGACGCGTGTTGTATATTCTGGTAGTAGTAGTTTCAAATATTTGACAATTCTTATTCATAATTTTTAGCTTCAGCCTGCTTGGTACAGATTCTTGATACTCTCAGAAGCACTAATGGTTACGGGTGGCTAAAAAGGTTTGAACGTTATGCCTTGCTGATAACCCCACAAGCCAAAATTTTAGATCTTTCAATATTGAACATCAAGGATAAAAGGACTGTTTTCCAATTAATGCAACTTGCTGCAGACCAATGCTCAGTATAACACATTATTCTCTTTTACTTTTAACAAATCTTATAAATGATGAATATCTAATTTCTGCAGCATCTTACAGATCTGCAGATGATGGGAGTGAGCAAGTGCACATCGGAATACTACCACAAATTCCTTCCCCAGTTTAAACATCTTCAGGTGCTAAATGTGTCGCTAACCTTCACAAGTTTTGATGACAGTTGCATGAAAATTCTTGGACCTCACTGCCAGCATTTAAGGTAAGATGAAATTTGTTAATTTATAAAGCTACTATGCTTGATGGGATTTTATATCTTGACTTTACACTGTTCATTTTTTTGCAGGGAATTGGATGTAAGATGTTGTAATGTCACAGATGATGGAATTGAGAGGTTGTTTGGCCAGTGCAAATCCATTGAAGAATTAATAATCTTTGGCACTAAAGTTACACCAAAAGGGGTGGATCTGGCACTTCGAAATTTGCCTCTTCTAAAGATTCTCGGACATTGGAAGGTTATGGAAGCCTTAGGTGAAATGAAGAAAAAGGATTTGGAGAAAAACATCTGCCCCAAATACGCTTTAGTTGAGTTGCGTCTCTTGAAAGATAAAGATTCGCCCTTGGCAAGTGGTGCCCTATGTATGATGACCTCCCTGTGTCCTTCCGTTACCCACGTAGAATTAAATAGTTTGGCAAGAGTCACCGACTCCGAACTCTTAGGATTAAAGGCACTAGAAAGTCTCAGTAAGCTCACATTTTGCTGCAATATTGATGACCAGTGCCGCATCACTTTTGATGGCGGTCTGGCCCCTCTCTTGTTATCCCGAGGGAATTCATTGAAGACGCTTGAACTTGAGGCACTTCCCATACCCGTTCGTCTTGGTGTCATCGTCAAGTGTTGCCCGAATCTCAAGTGTTTGGCCCTAAATTGCGAATACTCGACGTTGACCTGGCAAGAAGAGACAGAAGCTGACAACACATTCACCAAACAAACGGAAACTAATATGGTATTGAATCAACTGGAGGAACTAAGAGTGTCTCGGATCGGTAGACTCTTTCGTGCACCAGAACCCCCTATTAAAGAACTGCTCTTGGTGTTAACGACTACTCTGAAAACCCTTGCCTTAGCAAACTGTGACTCTATCACTGACAACTCTCTTCGTCAGGTCTATCAACTGGACTCATTGAAGGGCCTGAAACAGTTGGAATTTTTGAAATGCAACAAAGTTACCAAGGTTGGGATAGATTTGTTTTTGAATGATGAAAGCTCTCTGGAAAGATTGGGAGTGTATGAGTGCGATTCCGTGTCAGAAGAGGATTTTCTGGATTGGCAAGAGAGAGCCAAAAATCTAAATTGGGATCTCTAGGTTGAAGACAGTGAAGAATACTAGTCGCAGTTTGGTTGATATTACTGTTGTCTTTCTTTTTACTTTATTTCGTTGCTACCTCCTACCTTACGTTAAATTCCAACTGTTTGGTTTCTCTTTTGCCAAAAAAATTGAAATGTCTGTAGTTTTATTTGCAGAGGAAAATTGGTGTCCGCTCGGTCTCAATAAACGTTACTTGTCACAGCTTTTTAATTTCTCGAGTTTAAGAAGAAGTTTCACCTCTGGTTCACTGTTTCAATTTTTCTTTTGAAAATTTTTCGCCAATGTTTACCAAAGATCGTCCTAGGAGCCTTTCTTACTTTTCTTGCCGGACTGCCGGAGTTCGCTTACTCAGTTACTCTACATTCCGATTCCATCTGAATCAATTGTCAACAACGATCCATTCGCAAAGGCCGGTAATTTGCCAGAAGGAGGTGCAAAAGCTAATCGACAAGAGTATTTAAAACAATATTGTGACTCCTATCTGTCAATTAATTGATGTCCACGTTGGACCTCAGTCGACTGGTTTTGTTAAGTTATACAAAACCAATAAATAGCGACATGTGCGCAGCAAATAAATAGAGACATGTGGGGTTGCACGAAGGTTGTAATGAAATTCTGTATTATTATTTTAAAAGAAAAATGAAATTTATTACAATCAATGATTTTCTCATGTGTCCTTGAGAACGATACATCAAGATCCATTAGTCACAATAGAGCTTGATGTCTTGACGAAGGCTAATTGCACTGAATAAGTCTTTTGAGCATCCCAACAAAATCGTCTAGGAAACAAAATTGGGAAAAATCACTTCTGAAAAAAAAACCAAAGATACGTCAAGAGAAACATTAGAAAAAAACACAGACACATACACAAAACTGTATAGACGAGACAAAAAATCGGGTTAAGACGAAACCGTTCTGTCTTAAACAAGAAGCATAAGAAAAAATCAATTTTCTTCTATCGAGTACGGCGGGTACGACGCGGCGAAGGAGCGCAAACGGGTGGAGTTTTTTCCGGCTCCGATGAAACATTGGTCGACTTCTTACTTCGTGTTTGTTTCGGCGCCGGTTTAGCTGGAGAATTAATCGCCGGTGTAGCGGCAGCAGTCGTCTTCTTCTGTTGTGGATGTTTGGTTGGTTTGGCATCACCGACGCTGGCTGTGGAAGCAATCATAGTTTCAATCTCAGGATCACGTTCCAGTCGAATAATGGCTTTGTGCTCCAGAGAAATGGATAAATTATCCTTTTTGGTCGTCTCAGCGGGGAATGTTGGAACTTCCGGTTCAGCAACGCCCACTTGAAGTTTCAGTTTTTTCTTACTATCTTGATGCATAATTTTGATCTCATCTAGGGCTCGTTTGGCGGTTAGAAGTATCTTCTTTTCTGGAACAGTTTCCAATACATTTCGTTTGGTTGCGCCTCGGCGAGCTATGGCATTCTTCGATTCGGCATTCGAATAAGTATCGTCGATGTAATTGCCGGGATCGACGTTTGTGGTGGCCGTTTTGCCCCGACCTCTAGCAGTTGCTCGACGAGCGGGTTCAACTGGTTTCTGAACATCTACGACTGAATTAGCCTGGTGATTTCGGCCTCGTTTGGCTTTAACTGATTTAACTTCAAGATGATCTTCGATGCTGGACAATGACATCTTCTTTTTTGTCGGATTAACATGTCCGTCTTGAGTCGGCGATTCCGTCTGGCGAGCAGAGCGGGTAAAGCGGCTGACGGGCAGCATAAGGTCATCGGAAAAGTCATCCTTTTTCTTTTGAAGACGAATAGGGCGGCTTTCGGCAACTTTGAATTCTTCTGGCTGCATCGACTTTGACGTCCATTTGGAACGCAACGCGTTGGCCGTGGACGTTTCATCTTTAGGTGCTGCTGCAGCTCTGCGACTTCTTCTTGGAGTGGAAACAGTCTTGACTTCTTCTGGCTCCTTGTCTTTCATCTGGGCAACAAGCTTTGTTTAATCAACTTAAAAAAAGAGTTTCATCCACACAGTAAAACAGATTTATTTTTTAAACTACTTTTTAGCCAACAGACAGAACATGGTACACACTACCAATAGAATGTTAAAGGCTGTGCAAGAGTGTGTCAAGTGGCTACCCGATCAGGTCGAATCAGTCTTGACCAAGTGTATCTTCCCCATGTCAACGTTGCGGGGAACAGTGCCGAATCGGGCAGCAACTTGACTCACTTCAAATCTACATATATCCTAATGGCAGGTAACAGTCTTTAAAAAATAGTGTTTTCTCTACATCTTTAATATGGAAATTAGATGGTTTGATGAATCTACCACAGGTCTAAGACTTTACGTTAACTTAACTTCACCATTTCACAATCACAATTCAACCTCCAAGTCAAACGGCACTTGTAATTGTTTATTACCTTGTTATTACCTACCACACAGTGATTTTATCAAAGTCAATATATATATATATACTAGTATTCAGTTCAAAGCAACACATCTTCATTTATAGAAGGGAAATTTCTTACCTCTGCAACTCAGATGACAGAAATTTATAGGACAAACAGCAAAAACTAGGTTGTTAATGATGGCCTTGGCTTGTTAAAATTATGCTTGAAGTTATCATGGGTTGCTAACTTCACTGATGGTGTGTAAGTTGGACTAGAGGGAAAAAGGTCTTTTTTAAAATGTGCTTAACTGCTTAACAAATGTGTGCTTCGATTGAGATAAACACAATAATAATTTAATGCGGCTATCACGTGTTTAGTTGGGGAAAGCAGACGAAACAAAGTAACGAACCTATGAATGATTGCCAAATCTCTTGACGTCGCGCTTATTCAGCGTCCGTGTTGGAATAATCATTGCAAACGCAAATGATTAATATGATTCTTAGCGACTGGAATTTATTAAGTATTAAAATAAAAGATTGTCCAATACATGGGCGGAAGCCTTTTTCGTACCCCCCTCCCCCCCCCCCCCCCCTCGCGGACGGACCACCCGGCACCAGTGGCAATTATTTCATCTGCATGTAGAGATTTTGCTATTCTGTGGACCTTGGCAGTTATCAGCGTTCACCAGTTTTTAAATCTAATCTTCATCTCCTTTTTTCGGATGTGCTGCCCACTTTCTGTAAAATAAAACTCAGGAGCCCTATAATTCAAGATTGGTTCTTCAAGCGTATAGGCGAGCAATAAAAGATTCTTTGGGAAAACGAAATGGAATTAATAAAATCCCATTCTGTTGGAACACAAGTTTCGCTGAATTTAATGAAAAAAAAAATAAAAGAAGTCTGATATTTTGATACTAATCCTTCAAGAAAACAAAAGAAGACTTCAAATCAGTTGAGTTATATTCGCTTATATTGAATTTTAAAATAAATCAAAATGAACCAGATAATATTCGATCGACAGAATACAATCCGCGACATGTTACGGCGCCAGAATGTTATGCAACACACAATAATTTCAATTAAAAAAATGCCGTGGTTCGACGAAAAAATGGAGTTGAAGGTCAAAATTCCAGTTGTTTTCTTTACCCATCATATTCCAGTTAATAACATCAATCTCACGCACATTATCGCAATCGACAAACTTCAGACTTTTCAAAGGGTTACTTTCAGTCATAAAAATATCGATCCCCATTTTGGTGACAGAGTTGCAGTTATTGAAATACAATTCCTCCAAACTCAAGAACAAGTGGCATAGAAAGGCTTCTTGAAGAATAGCGTTATTAAGACAATTGCAACGGGAAAAATCGAGTTTCTTTAGAGCTGGAGATGAACACAAGGCGATAAGTAAAAGTTTGGGTGTCATGGCATGGTAGCCAGGCATCAAAATATAACGTTTCAAGAGATCCCGCAGGCTCAATTCCTTTACGTCTTTCCATTCAAGATAAGTTTTCGTCTGGCTGTTGTCGTGCTTATCTCCTAGATTGGTCAACACCGAATATGTACAAGAGTGAAGCCAAAGACGCTCTAGATTCGGACAGTGTTCCAGGATATTCTCCAGACGAACTGCGATGGGGAGATATTAGGGTTTCAAAGATTTCAAGGAGCTTCCAACACTTTCCAAAACTGGACCCAGGCCGCCGTCGAAAGTGATAAGAATCTCATCATCTCCGTAACCCCTCTTGACTTCGAGATGGAGCTCAGTGAGCCTTTCAAGGAATTTCAATCCCATTAGATCCGAGTTACTGATTGGAACGTTATGGAAACCAATGTATACGTAAGTAACAAAAGGACACAGTGAAGCTACTAGAGGAATATCACCAACTCTGTACGGCATAAAGGAGGAATAATGACTATTCGGTGAAAGGCTCAATCTAGTCAAGGTGTATTCGGGACGGGCTGTGCCATTTCTATGCATGTTAGCCAAGTTTTCAATCACACATGGACTACGGGATCGAAAGATAAAACCTCCAAATGCGGCAAATGATAAAGCGCTATTTGTATCCCTTTCCCTGTAATCAGGGTTTCACCGATTAAGAGTATTTGCAGGGATTTACAATGACCTTCTTGTCCAAGATCAGTTTCACCCCCCCCCCCCCCCCACAACCCTTCAATGCCAGAATTTGTGACATGGCAATGTCTAACATCTAATTCCCTATTAAACAAATAGAGAAAGAGAGAGTGATGATAATTGATAAATACAAATAAAGCTTTAAATAACCTGCCTTAAGCTTGTGCAATAAGTTCCAATGAGATGCAAGCAACTGTCATCAAAATTTCCATGGCTGTATGCTACACTGAGTACTTTCAAATTTGTAAACTGTGGCAGTAATTTTTGATAGTACAATGCCCAAAAATGCACCCTGAAGGAACCAAACTTTAGAACAGTAATTTCCTGAAATAATAAATCATTCTTAGGGTTAAAAAAATATAATAGTAATATTAAGAGAATTTCTTACTGTACAACAGTCTGCGGCAAGTTGCAACAAGTGGAAAAATGAATTTGTATCATCAGTTCCTCGTCTGATTAAATTAAGATTCAATTTTCTTGGCTTAGTGATGAGAAGTTCATAGTGTTTGATCTTCAGTAATCCTTCTGTTGTGAGGGCTTCTATAACTTGCTCCACGAGGTAAGAAGCTATACCAATGAAAAATATTGATTTAAAGAAATGATAACAACTGCAAATGTAATGTGCGACTTACGCCATTGATCAAAAGGATTTATACGCTTAGTAACTGGTTTCTCTTCATCCTGATTTGACGAACTCACCTCATCATCCTTCACTTTTGGATCGTAATATGCCAACTGAGAAACCACAACTAGTAAACTTGTTTGTGACAAAGACATAACTTGCTTTTTTGAAGGCATTTCAATGGAATTTAGAGCAAATAATCTGTTTTCCAAGTGATGATAAAAGTAATCTTAAGGTGCAGGACTAGGGATCAGTCTATGGTCTAGGCTACACGATCTCACGACGCAAAGCCAAGATGATTTTTCTGCGGTGTGTAGACGAAAATCACGAAATAGTTGGATCTCATGAATAATGCAGAATCAGGCCGCTAGATGTCAAACTTGTTTACAAAAAGTGAGGTGACGTGAGGTGATGGGTGAAATGAGTTTAAATTTTAATAAAACGGCCAGAAAAGGGGGAAAAGGTAAATATCGAATAATGAAGGCTGGTATCAATATGACAGCCCAAGGAAATTGTGCCCATCATTCGGGAGCATGCCCGTGGTGAAACAAACTTAACTTTTCAATTCGGAATATACCAGTTGTCGCACTTATTGCCCCGACCCACGCAAATTTTCAAAGGTGATGGACCAATCATGCAGTAACTCTGATTCGTCTTCAGTGTTAAACATGAATACAAAAAAGATTCAACGCGTCAAAATTTAGGACTGAGTCATTTTCTTCTAAATTTTTGCTAAGGTGAATTTCAGATTTTTTAAGTTACATTTTGCACGAGGAAACCATACACAACCCAATTTATTTAGTTTTTTTAAGAAACTGACAGTGTAGAACTGCAGACAACTGCAAAACCTCAGGCCAATGAGAGGACGAGTGCGAGCATAGCACCATAACGGTCGTCATTATAGGGGAATACGTGACCTTCAAATCACGTAGGCTATTGGGTACCAACTTGATTTTGCTTTCAGCGAGACATGCAGTAAGTAACAAAATCAATTATTGACATTTTGTTTATAGTAGGCCTATTATCATTATGACGGGATGTACGAGATTTTACGTCGCCAAGATGGACGGGTAGGCTATTTAGTGCTCGATTCTTCTTCGATATACCGATTCGGCAAGTTATTGATCGCTTCAAAATTGTAAATCTGTCATTTTTTTACAGAAAATAGTGATGTCCGAAAACCGTGAAAGCGCTATCGCTATGCGTTGTATTTCAAATGCTTTCCGCCTCCTAAACTGATAGGCTATACAGCTCTGGCTTCTGTTACAGGTATTGTAGCTTAATTGTTACCGTATTGCTTGCTTGAAAAACTGTAGCCTACGTAGAAGGAGCCCTGAATTTAACATCGGAAATATCCACGTTCAGGGACTTATAGGCTATTTCTTCTTTTTAGTACAATTTCCGGACGACAACATCCCATCACTTCATGCACATATGGGCCTATGTTTAACCGGCGAGTGTCACCAGCGAGAGGTAGGCCTTTGGCGAAATCAACCATTAAAACCTTACCATTCACACTTAAAAGTAGTTACCACTCAACCTCCGATATTAAAAGAAGGAGAGAAAATCTGGATTAGCTATATAAATATGCAGCCTAATACAGTTTGCTGTACACGCGTAAACTTTGAATAAACCCTGCATGAATACCATTACAACCATTCAAGATGATATTATTCTTTCACTCAGCTGATTTCAAGCAATCTTCAGGATTTTCCGTCATTTAAAAAACCGCGCGAACTTTGAATCAGTTGAATTTGTTAAGACTATTTTGTAATCACCAATTACCGTGTTGAGAAATTCGAAAAGCATGTCTTTCGATATATAAAATCAAACCATCAAAAGTATATGAGAAGGAAGAAAGCATGAAATGCCGAAGCCCGGAGAAAGTAATCGAAGCAAATAAACAACACAAACATTAGCAATTGGACAAAATTGCTGAGAGTTATATTTAAAAGTCGCTTAAGCGACTTTTGTTATGCATTTGCATCTATAAGAAGGGCGTGGGGCCTTGACAAAAAGTAAGGTCCTTCCAAGACTCTTTCGGGTAAAAGTTAGGTATCGCCCAGTATTGCGTTATCTAACTTTATCATGCATTTACCTTCGTTCTTGGAATAAGAAAGCCAAATTTATTGTTTTGGGCTACTATAAAGGTAAACCAAATCCTGTGAGTTGGCATCAGTTTCATTCTGACAAAACAAGCCTTCACTTCCTCTAGCAACATGCAGGTATAAGTGTTAGATGGTTTTACTATTATTCACTTTCTTGCTCTTTATAAACTTTCTAGACTTATTTCTAAAGTAAACACAATGTTTCTAATCTTTCCCACTCTATTGCCGATAAAATTAGGTCGCTCTTATTCTTTTGGCTATGGTCGCCACTGCCATCGCCACTTTATCTTACGATAACGCAAAAGGTTATCAACAAGAAAAATATCCTTCATACAAAGCAAAGGATAACTATGACTACGTAAGCTGGCGCACTTTTTAGCATATCAGTTTATTCATTTTAAATCTTTTTTTTCATTTATATCCCATTATGATAATGGCATTTCTTAATATGCAATAACAGGCCCCTGTAGAGTACTATTACAAATACGACGTCAAGGATGACTATTCCTATGTGAACTTTGGCGCCTATGAGAACCGCAAGGGAGACTATACGGACGGATATAACTACGTCTACCTAACCGATGGTCGCCTTCAGAAGGTCAAGTACTACGTCGATGGCTACTCCGGATATGTCGCTGACGTCTCGTACGAAGGCGAGGCCAAATACGCCGACAACTCCAACAAGCCCAAGGAATATAACACTTACAACAATAACAAGGGATACCAGCCCCAATACGAGAAGAAAGAGTATTATTAAAAATGTATATTAACCGCTAAATATTGTCAGAAAACGGACTCATAAATTTTAGACTACTTGAATAAAAACAGTTAAGTTGAACGATTTAAAAGCATAGCAACTTACTTAGGCTATTCACATTTAAAAATTCGAACAAAGGAAAGAAGCCTCTAGCCATCTATATAGATGCGTGATAATCCCTGGATAATCCAATTGAATTTGCGCATAGTGGGTCAGTAAAATTTTGTATATTATACGGGATTTCACATTCACCATTGTCGGGCAGGCTTCTTTTTCTCATGCATTCTTTTCCCCATATCCGGTGTATCGGATATTCGGTTGGATGCATGTTTTCCTCTAAAAAATTTCTATTCCGTCAATGACCGAACTTATTAACCCTATAAGATTTCCGGCAAACAAACGATTTTTCTGTCAAATACCTACTTATCCGATGCTGGATGTTTGTTGCTGTTGGCAGACAAATAATAACAAATAATAATTGGATTCCGCCTACTTCAAAATGGAATTCGGGAAAAGTTGGTGATGTACGACATGAATGACGCACTAAACGCACTCAAAAAGAAAGTAAAGCGGGACAAGGACAGCACCAAGACCGAAGCGTTGAACTGTTATTCACAAAAATCTGTTCTCCTAGGTCGTGGACGGACCACCCGCCACCAGTGGCCATTATTTCATCTGCATATAGAGATTTTGCTGTTGAGGATCTTGGCAGTTTTCAGCGTTCGCCAATTTGTATGTAATCTTCATCTCCTTTTCCGGATGTGCTGGCAACACTCTGTGAAATCAAACTCAGAAGCCCTATAATTCAAGATTGGATCTTTAAGCGTATAGGCGAGCAATAAAAGAATTTTAGAAAAAAACGGAATGGAATTAAAATCCCATTCTGTCGGAACGAGACACAAGTTTTGCTAAATTGAATGAAATAAAAAACAAAAGAAGCCTGCTATTTTGCTACTAATCCTTCAAGAAAACAAAAGACGACTTCAAATCAACTGAGTTTTATTGAATTTCACAAGAGATCAAAATGAACAAAACATTATTCGATCGATAGAATAACGTATGCGCTACATGCATGAATACTACGACGCCAGAATGTTATGCAACACTCAACAACAGATTCAATCAACATAAATTTAAAAAAATCCTCCTTGTCTCATGCCTGATAAGCGCATCATCGCGCGAGACATTGGAAAAAATGGAGTTGTAGGACGCGAATAAAAGGCCTTAAAAATCCAGTTGTTTTCTTTACCCATCCATTTCCACCATTCAACATCAATCTCTTGCACACGAACGCAATCGACAAACTTCAGATTTCTCAAAGGGTTATTTTCAGTCATAAAAATATCGATCCCCATTTTGGTGACAGAGTTGCAGTTATTGAATTCCAATTCTTCCAAACTCAAGAACGAGTGGCATAAAAATGCCTCTTGGAGAATAGCGTCAGTAAGACAATTGCAATGGGAAAAATCGAGTTTCTTTAGTGCCCGAGATGAACACAAGGCGAAAAGTAGAATTTGGGGTGTCATGGCATGGTAGCCAGGCATACGACGTTCGGGTTCCCTCAGACTCAATTCCTTCAGGTCTTTCCATTCACGATCGAGTCTATTGTGTTCTTGATTGGTCAACGCCCAATAGTTGCAACAGTGAAGCAAAAGACGCTCTAGGTTCGGGCAATGTTCCAGGATGTTCTCCAGACGAACTGCGATGGAAAGATCTTGGAGTTTCAGTGATTTCAAGGAGCTTCCTACACTTTCCAAAACTGGACCCAGGCCGCCGTCAAAAGTGAAAAGAATCTCATCATCTCCGTAACCCCTCTTGACTTCTAGATAGAGCTCAGTGAGCCTTTCAAGGGATATTAATCCCAGTAGATCGGAGTCGGTGATTCGAACATTATGGAATCCAATGTATACGTAAGTAACGAAAGGACACAGGGAAGCTACTAGAGGAAGATCACCAACTATGTACGGCATAAAAGTGGAATAATGACTATTTGGTGAAAGGCTCAATTTAGTCAAGGCGTATTCGGGACGGGCTATGCCATTTCTATGCATGTCAGCCAAGTTTTCCATCACATGGACTTCGGGATCGAGAGATAAGACCTTCAAATGCGGCAAATGGTATAGCGCTTTTTGTATCCCTTTCCCTGTCATCTGGGTTTCAGCGATTAAGAGTACTCGCAGGGATTTACAATGACCCTCTTGTCCCAGATTAGTTTCACTCCCCCCCCACAACCCTTCAATACCAGAATTTGTGATGTGGCAACCTCTAACATCTAATTCCCTATTAAACAAATAGAGAAAAGAGAGATGATGATAAATACAAATAAAGCTTACATAGATACCATACCTTAAGCTTGTGCAATGAGTTGCAAGGAGATGCAAGCAGCTGTCATCAAAGTTTCCACGGCTGTTTGCTACACTGAGTACTTCCAAATTTTTAAACTGAGGGAGGAATTTTTGGTAGTATGATGCTTGAAGATGCACCCTGAAGGAACCGAACTTCAGAACAGTAATTTCCTGAAATAATAAAGCATTCTTAGGGTAAAAAATAGAATAGTAATAGTAAGAGAATTTCTTACTGTACAACAGTCAGCGGCAAGTTGCAACAAGTGAAAAAATGAATTTGTATCATCAGTTCCTCGTCTGATTAAATTAAGATTCAATTTTCTGGGCTTAGTGATGAGAAGTTCATAGTGTTTGATATTCAGGTTTCCTTCTTTTATGAGGGCTTTTATAACTTGCTCCACGACACAAGAGGCTATATCAATGAAAATTTTGATTTAAAAAGGGCAAACACCTACAAATGAAAACTGCGACTTACGCCATTTATCAAAATGAGTGATACGCTTAGTAACTGGTTTCTCTTCATCGTGATGTGACGAATTCACCTCATCATCCTTCACTTTTGGATCGTAATTTGCCAACTGAGAAGCCACAACTAGTACACATATTTGCGACAAAGACTTGACTTGCTTTTTTGAAGGCATTTCAATGGAATGTAGAGCAAACAATCTATTTTCCAAGTGATGATAAATATACGCTTAAGGTGCAATCTGACTAAAGATTACTCTACAATCTACAAGAGTCACGAGCTCACGACGTAAACTGGTAAGACGGTTTTCGGTTTTCCTGCGTTTGGAGCTTATGAATAATGTCGAATCAGGCCGCTAGATGTCGTCTTGTTTACACAAAAAAGTGAGGTGACATATGGTCTCGTTTCGTTTTCTCGGGTGACGTAGGTGACGGATGAGAGTTTAATAAAACGGTCAAAAAAGGGGCAAAAGGTTAATATCGAACAATGAAGAGCTGGTACCAGTATGCCAGCACCAGAAAATCGTGGCCATCATTCGCCAAGATTATACCAGTTGTCTCACTTGCCCCGACCCACGCAAATTCTCAAAGGTGACAAATCATGCAGTAGCTCTGATTCGTCTTCAGTGTTAAACACGAATACAAAAAAGATTCAACGCGTCAACATTTAGGACTGAGTCATTTTCTTCTAAATTTGTTAGGTGAATTTCAGATTTTTTCAAGTTACATTTTGCACGAGGAAACCATTCACAACCCAACTTATATTTTTTTAAGAAACTGACTGTGCAGACAATGGCAAAACCTCAGGCCTCAGCAGCAAGATGAATCAGACAACCAGAGACCAGATTTGTTTACAAGTTGAGGTGACGAGTGCGAGCATAGCACCATAACGGTCGTCATTATAGGGGAATACGTGACCTTCAAATCACGTAGGCTAGTGGGTGCCAACTTGATTTTGCTTTGAGCGAGACATGCAGTATGTAACGGAATCAATTATTGACATTTTACCTTAGTAATATTATGACGGGATGTGTAGGAGGTTTCACGTCGCCAAGTTGGATGGGTAGGCTATTTAGTACTCGATTACTCTTCTTCCTATTTAGTAAGTTATTATTGATCGCTTCAAAATTGTTAATCTGTCTTCTTCTAGACTAAAATACAAAAAAAGTGATGTCCGAAAACCGTGAAAGCGCTATCGCTATGCGTTTTATTTCAAATGCTTTCCGCCCACTATACTGATAGGCTACGGCTCTGGCTGCTGTTACAGGTATTCTTCTAGCTTGTTACCGTCTTGCTTGCGCTTGAAAAACTGAACGTAGAAAAAGCCATGAATTTAACTCATCGGAATCATCTACGTTCAGGAACTTAGGTTTTTTCTTCTTTTTAGTGCAATTTCTGGAGGACAACATCCCATCACTTCAATGCATGTATGGGCCTATGTTTACGGCGAGAGTGTCACCAGCGAGAGGTATAGCGAAACCAACTATTTAACGCTTACCATTCACACTTAAAAGTAGTTAGCCATTCACCTCCGATATTAAAAGTAGGCGACAAAATCTGGATTAGCTATATATATATGCAGCCTAATACATTTTGCTGTATACACGCGTAAACTTTGAGTAAACCCTGTATGAACACAATAAAAAATTCAAGCTAGTAGGCTGTAATACTTTCAAAAACCTGATTTCAAGCAATCTTCCGGATTTTTCGTCATTAAAACCCGCTAACTTTGAATCAGTTGAATTTGTTAAGACTATTTTGTAATCACCAATTACCGTGTAGAGAAATTCAGAGAGCATGTGTTTCAATATATAAATTCAAACTTAAAGCTTGAGAAGGCGGAAAGAATGACATGCCGAAGCCCAGAGAAAGTAATCAGAGCAGATAAAACGAGGTAAACCTTAGCGAGACAAAATGATAGTTATATTTAAAAGTCGCCTGTTATGCATTTGGATCTTTTATAAGGGCGTGGGGCCTTGACACAAAGAAAGGTCCTTTCGAGGTTCCTTCCAAGACTCTTTCGAGTAAAAGTTAGGTATATCGCCCAGTATTGCGTTATCTAACTTTAATGGCAGATTAAATCATTGAAACGATCGTTTACCTTCGATCCCTTGGAATAAGAAAGTAAAATTTCTTGGTTTGAGCTACTAAAAAAGGCGAACGAATTCCTTGGAGTCGGCATCAGTTTCATTCTGACAAAACAACTGCCTTCACTTCCTCTAGCATCATGCAGGTATATGGATAAGTGTTAGGCTATAATATGGTTTTATTGCTATATTTGATACATAGTTCACTATATATTCTTACTCTAAACTAAACTCTTTCTGGATTTATTTCTAGCGTAAACACAATTTCTAAACTTTGTTCTATTGCCGATAAAATTAGGTCGCTGTTATTCTTTTGGCTTTGGCCGCCACTGCCATCGCCACTTCATCTTACGATAACGCAAAAGGTTATCAACAAGAAAAATATCCTTCATACAAACCAAAGGATAACTATGACTACGTAAGATAGTGCACTTTTTTGCCATAGTTTATTAATATTTCATCTCTCTTTTCATTTAAATTCCATTATGATAATTTCATTTCTTAATATAATCTAAATGTGCAATAACAGGCCCCTGTAGAGTACCATTACAAATACGACGTCAAGGACGACTATTCCTATGTGAACTTTGGGGCCACGGAGAACCGCAAGGGAGACTATACCGACGGATATTACTACGTCTACCTGCCCGATGGTCGCCTTCAGAAGGTCAAGTACTACGTCGATGGCTACTCCGGATATGTCGCTGACGTCTCGTACGAAGGTGAGGTCAAATACGCCGACAACTACAACAAGCCCAAAGAATACAACACTTACAACAACAAATACAACAAAAACTACCAGCCTGAATACGAGAAGAAAAAATATTATTAAAAATCTATATTGACCTCTATATATATTGTCAGAAAACGGACTTACATAAATCGTATAGCGTACTTGAATAAATGAGTTAACTTTACAAAGATTACAAAATAAGCAGCTTATTTATATTTACATAAAATTTCGACGAGAGGAAACAAGTCTCCAGCAAAACAGCAATAAGATAGAGATGCGAGAAACAATATTGAATTTTCGCCTAACGCAAGTGTGCTGAAGATGTATTATCTCGACGCTTCAATGATCAGCACGCGGATGTGATTTGTAGTCTATAATCAAGTCTGTAATGGATTCCGTCCCGATTGGTCGCCGCACGTCAATGTCTTCCGTTAGTATACCGTACGGTAGCCTATTTCCCTGTGGAGATCTCTACAGTAGCCTACAACTATATAAACACGAGCGATTCAAAACATACGTGTCGTTTGAAATCATTTGAACTACAAGCAGCAGGAAAAAAGAAAAAGATGATTGTGCACCTAAAATTTATCCCACGCCCAGTTTTTAGATTGGTTGGATAACGTAATTGTTTTTTTAGAGCCAATATCAGCCGTTCATGAATTTTTTTGGATTTCGATGTCGAATCTATATTTTGAAGTTTACTGTTTCTTTCATGATGATGACAATTAGGGACAAATTAAGGATCACGAGGATCACGAGTCTAAGCGCAAATTTTACCACTGTTTACCGTATAACAATGTCAATACAATTTTTATCTAAGTAGAGAGATAACCTTTCTCAGATGTGTCTATTGTTTTTAACTATATGAAAATCAAAATACGAGATTCCATTATCAAACAATACTACATCCTTCAGCTTGTTTCCCTACATTACCCCACGTACAGGACAGGGAACATTAAATAACCTATTTTCTACTGTTAAACTTGTTGAAGTCGACTTTTATCAACTCCCAGCGATAATGATTATACAGTCCTCATGCCGTTGCTTAACAGTAGCGGAAGTTTGCCACATTGTTCCTAGGAAATAAAGTATAAGGAGGAGTAAGGTTGAATGTTTTTAAAAGTTTTATATTGTAACCGAGTGGGATTCGATTTCCGCCAATCCAAACATCGAAGTAAAAGCAACATTTTAAAAACCAAGCAGTTCCGGATTTACAGCTGAAAGTAAGTTAACTAATATAACTAAGATATGTAGCACGTAGGAGACGCATTAACAGCCAACCAACAAAACATTGTCAGGACGTAGCAACCATTCTTCGTAATTGACTTGACTCACAATCTCCAAATCCCAATTCAACTTTTTAGCCTTCTCCTTCAAATTCACAATAACCTCTTTAGAGACGGCACGTCAGGACAAAATTACCAACTCCTTCAAATTGTTCTTTTCGTTCATAAACAAGTTGATCCCGGCCTTGGTGATCAAAGGGCAGTCACCCAACACAAACACTTCCAGACTGTTGAATGAATGAAGTTGGAAGGTTTGTTGGAGAATGTCGTCGTCGAAATTATAACATAAGTTTTGGAGGTTGACTGAATGAAGAGGGATTCACAGGAATCAAGGGTAGTTAGACCCTAGAACGACCCAACGAGATTTCACTAATATGGACTATGGAGGAATGAGAAGTAAAAGAGCAGACGAAACTAAAACTAGAAGTTTGGAATGAGGTCGCTAGAGGCCAACATTGTTTACATTTACATTAGTGAGGTGCAGCGTGAAGGTCGCAAACAGTCGCATGTCATAAGGAATGGGACAAAACCGGCTAGCGGCACTATAGGATTGTAGAATCGTTTTCTACTACCGAATCCTGTAGACTAGAAATCTCATTGAAACTGCTTTTGATCTGAGCGTTTTGACAATCTATGTAATGGGTACCATAACCATTTACTTCAATAAAATTTATGTACAAACGAGATTAAATAATAGGCTATAGCCTATAAGAATTAAACCGAGATATTAATGCTATTAATAACTATGCTGTAGAAATAATATCAAATCACCGTGTAGAGAAATTCAGAGTGTAATATATAAGTACAAACCGAAAGCTTGAGAATGCGAAAAGGATGAAATGTGCAGCACGGAGAAAGTAATCAAGGTATAGAAAACAAGGTTGAATATCAGCGAGTGGACAAAATGAGAGTTATTTAAAAGTCACTTTATGTTATTTGCTTCTACAAAAAGGGCGTGGGGCCTTTTCTGTAACAAACTAAGATCTTTCCAAGACTCGTTGGAGTAAAAGTAAGCGTCGCCTGGTATTGCATTATCTAACTTTAATGGCATATTAAATAATTGAAACGATCATTAAGTACTTTCAACCCCATGGAATAAATTCAAATTTCTGGGTTTGGGCTACTATATAAAAGACGAACCAATCTCTTGGAGTAAATAAAAAATAAATAAATAAATAAAAAAACAATAGGTGTCCAATGGATGTGATGTAACGTTCACTCGCCAATAAATAGTAGGCTATTCGGTTCAATCAGTGTGGGATTATGAGCTTGATAGTTTTCTATTCTCAACGAGAAACATGTTCCCGATTCAAAGTAGGCTAAAGTTTCTTGTGACAGTTTTCCTTTACAGTTTTGGGAAGTCTGTTCGTCTCTTTTGTGGTATCTACATATCGATAACTGTAGTAAACTTTTAAGAATAGCCCTTCCAACCTATCTCTTCCAGCAAACTAACTCAGGTCATCACGTACTTAATCTCTTCATGTGAATTAGCTTACCAATTGAAGCAGCAAATAAATTCTACTGTTTTGCACACCGATCCCTGATTGGTAAACTGTAGCCTACGGCTATTGCTGCCATCGGCAAACTTGTCCCTGTAGGCAGAGACCAACCGTTCGAACGGATGTCTCACAAAAATCATTTTCGTATAGTTCCCCATTCCATGCTTGATTAAATCTGCAACGCCATAAGTTTCAACTTTGCACATTTCATTGTCTTCGTGGACAGTTTTTCTGGGTAAAGAGGATAAATTTTTTTGCGTCCGCCATGCCGGAAAGTATTAGCAATAGTCGTTTGAGGTTCTTGCTGGCAACCTATATATATATATATTCACAAGAGCCAATCCTATTAAAATTAACCATTTTAAAAGCCATAAACGGTGAATTTAACTACTTTAGGAATGTAGCAATACATCAGTTTGTGGCTGTCATCAACGTAGAATCTGGTCGGTCTTGACTGTCGTCTCCACTGGATTTCACGACAACTTTTGTCTATTAAACTTCGTCTGTCGAGCTGGATCTTTTCCATGATCAACTCAATCGATCGCGGCATCACGACCTCTTTCCTGCTGCCGGTTCGTACCTATATTCGCTTTCCAACCATCGTAGAGATTGGCTTGGGCGATACTCGTAGCATATATGGGAATAGAAGAGCCCGCGCGGACAATATAACTCTTCGCTTTCACCTGATTGTTGGCTTTTGATATATTTAGCGTTACATCATGCATTCTGATAAAACGCTGAGACCGGAATAAATGTGAAACTGGAGGAGAGAAAGAAAGAATGAAAAATTCGACTTGGGAGGATTCCAACTTGTATAATCTCGTCACTGAAATTATAAATGTTTCTGTATAAACATATTGCTCCGACGACGTTCTACTATTCCCCCCCCCCAAAAAAAAAAAAAAAAAAAAGATCATTTTGAATACAATCAGGTTAAGATCGCATAAAGGAGATGATTAATTTGTGTCCATCTAATTAGTTCTCTATATGGAAAGCAACAGAAAATAATTGGAGATAAAAAGGAAAGAGAGTTCTAAATAAGGTCTAATGATCGCGACAAACCATATAAAAATCATTTTCGTATAGTTGCCCATTCCATGCTTGATTAAATCTGCGACGCCATAAGGTTCAACTTTGCGCATTTCATTGTCTTCGTGGACAGTGTTTCTGTGTATAATTAGGCTCCATATCGTAATCCAACTTGTAATCTCGTCACTGACATTATAAATGTTTCTGTATAAACATATTTCTCCGACGACGTTCTACTATTTCCCCCCCCCCCCCCCCCCCCCCCCAAAAAAAAAAAATGATCGTTTTGAATACAATCAGGTTAAGATCGCAGAAAGGAGATGATTAATTTGTGTCCATCTAATTAGTTCTCTATATGGAAAGAAACAGATAATAATTGGAGATAAAAAGGAAAGAGAGTTCTAAATAAGGTCTATAATGATCGCGACAAACCATATAAAAAGCGATTGAGTAAGATAAGTTCTATAAACAAACAGCACAAAACACAGTAGAGAAAGATTTGGCGCATGCCGGTGGGAGTGGAAGAAGACATCTTCCGCTCTGCCTTGTGAACCGAACGAAACTCAACAGCTTCCATTTGTAGGTTCCCATGTGCTTTTACTATTAACATCGTACAGCTTTTAGTCAGCTCCAAGTCAAGACTTTCACCGGACCAACGGAGCTTTTAGCCCCGGGCTTTAGCATATACGGGGTCTTGCTCAATGCGCGTTGGCTGACTGGGCTCAACGCCGACGCATTCTAACAAGTTCGTGAAAACTCTCTCAAATCACTTAACCAATAAAATGCTGCATAAGGGACATCAGGGCCACCTGTTGGGATCAAACAGAGAGAGGTTTTCCCGATATGATGTCCACAGCGGACAGCAGCACACATTACGTCGTACGGTAAGTGAAATACAACAACAAAATGTTTGGTACGTGATGAGAAAACATTCAGTCAAACACCATGGACAAAGTGTACGCTTAAAGTAAGGGTATAAGTATGCTTCGCTGTAAGGGCCTTCACGTGTCTTGCCGTCGCATCGAATAATAACCCGAATACGGAAAAAGTAGCGATAGCCCAATGCAAACTATATACGGGAAAAAAATTGTAAAATTTATTGTATTTCCGATTTAAATGCTAAATGTTCACGTCTTTTTGATGTTTTACCTTTGCTGATTTAAAAAGATAAAAGACTCGGAGATATTTACATTCATCAGTTCTCTTAAGTTTGAGAACCGAACTGGTTTGAAATTCAGAAATCTCTCCAAATGGAGAGGATGTGGATTGGTTGGTAGTGATGGATTCTTCAATATTAAAGGCACACTTTTGTCCGTGATCGAAATCAAACCAGGAAGACGACTCGAATCCGCCTTGGATGTTTTTGGTTGAGGTAGATTACCATACGCTGGTAGGGCAGGATTCCCGTGCGCTGGAGATGGACCCGTGCGCACTACTGGGGGGGGGGGGGGGGGGCAAATGCGTTACATTATTGCTACGTAGTGCTGGATTCCCATGTGACGAAGGAGCTACAATGACTGACTGATGATTTGCAGCCGTCTTTTCCGGCAACAACATCGTCGGTCTACTGCTTATAAGAAAGGAAGCCGATATAATAGAATCGAAATTCGATGGCGGCGCAGCAGCAGCGGAGGTAGACTGGCGGAGGCAGCCGCGACGACACCTCGTGACCTCAGCCGAGCCGTATATACCAGTAGAGTGATACGTCTCTCTGTCTGTCTCGGTCTCTCTCTTTCTAGAAATAGTCGGCTCAATCTGCTAAAATCTTTTTAACTCCCCTCTTCTATTCATCTTCTTCTTGATAGACTTAATAAATAATCAGTGGTCGTCTCTCTTTTGGGTCACTTCTTTGGCTCTCTCCCGTTTCGTCTTCTTCTTCTTCTTCTTCTTGTTCTTCTTCTTCTTCTTCTTCCGCAGTCTCAGTCCTCTCCTTTTTTGAGTCTCATTTGAGTCTCCTTTCATCAGCCTCTCAAAGTCACATCATCAATAGTTATTCCTTTAAAATCACTGGCGCTGGCTGGCTGGTGCTCTCCAGCCCGGGCGACCGTATTTGTCAAAGGAGGAGACGAGGCGTCCTCTCTCTGTGCCTTCCTCTTATGTGCTGGTGTAACCGCCACTGGTGTATTAGCGGGACTATTGTCTCTTCGTAGTAGCCGAGGCAGCGAAGGAGGTGGCTACGTAAGAGTCATACAACATACAAGAGCGCATAGTGTCTAAATGTGTACACAAAGAGAGCCTGCAGGAGTTATGTAGACCACTGCTGGGCCGGTGGATCGCTAGGACGGGGCTGTGTCGCCCACTGGCGCCGCCAATTCCGGTTCCACCAAGACGGAAAAAGAAGAAGTAAAAGAAGAAGAAGAAAGCCATTCCAAATACAAACAAACCGGAGGAGGAGGAAAAGGCGGAGGAGGACTGTAGGAGCTCCATTCCCGCAATGACTGCCTCGCCAAGCAAAAACACAAACGCGGAGGACGGGCTGGGCTGTGCTGGGCTGTGCTGGGCTGGGCTGGGCGGATACGACTTGGTGGAGCGTGACACTGGGCACACGGCCCAGCTCCGGGTTCCAAAATAAAATCCCAGGCGGGCTAACAAACAATACAATTGAAAATCAATTAACATCAACTGAAGAACGACGACGATAGAAACGGCGGACGGCGGAGACGACGACTGCCTATTTGCCAACCAGTTTGGCGACGGCGACGACAAGAAAAAAGACGATGACGTTGTCGACCAAGGTGCATCTCGGCGATAGAGGAACAACAATAAAGAGTCTCCAACTTTGTTGTTGTTGTTGTTGTTGCTTCCCTTTTTTGGACATGCCGCTTCAACTACTATCGGCTGGCCCGTCGGAGGAACCAGCAGCAACTCATGATGGAGGCAACATCACAAAATAGGACGACGATATGCAAACAAAAGGAAGAAGAAAATAACGGGCAAGACGCGGAGAGTGCGGCAAGGGCCGATTCCGTTCCGTCGGCTCATCATTGAAAATGAGATGCGAATGTGCCGCCGCTAGCAGCTGCCACGCCGAAAAGCATCAAGAGTCGGCTGCTGGAACAATGGGTGACGAGAGACATTGAAGAAGAACGGGCGGCCGACGACGAGAGACGGGCCGAGCATGGCGACCAACGACGGCTCGCTCCGTTAGATATTCACGCGGCTGTTGGCTCGGAAAAGAAAATGAAATGCAAAAGTCTATAGTCGAAAAGAAAGAGATGATGACGTCGACGACGACGACAAGTCGACAACTGCTGGTTCATTTGCGCTCAATTAAACGAGACATCAGTCAGAGATGGGCGAACGTCTAAACGACGGGCCAGCCCATCAACAATAATGACGGCAAGAGTTGACGTTGGCACCGTTCCACGTTATTTCCTCTTATAATAAGCAATGCTGCATGGCACTGGCCAAAAACACAACCAAACATATTGATTGATGCTCCTCCGTCAGTCTCATCTACCAGCTCCGCCAGTTCACCCAACTGCATGATACGGACCAACAAAAGCTGGACACAAGAAGAGGCAACCATCAAAACCTACGTCAACAAATACGGATATAATTAGTCACAAGAGGCTCGTCGTGTGCTGGGCTGCCGACGACGGCCAGACCAGATGTTATATTTTTTTACGACGTCTTTGATGTTTGCCGGCCGGGTGTTAGGCAAGCCAGCGAAGACGTATTAATCACGGCTTTGCGTTACGTGTGTACCCGTACGACGTCGCATGTTTCGATGTTTGGCCGGCGCAACCGGGCACAATCTCCTAATGAGAAAAAGTCTAAACAGTAGGCCTAGTCGTCTGCTCCTCTCTCGGCTCGGCTCGAGACTGGACTGGACTGGACAACGGTTAATGGATGTGGGGACTAATAATAGAGTCGAGGCTTATCGTAATCAAGTTGGAGATGAGGTGAAAATTGCTCCCCAATGGGATGTTGTGCCCTCCTCTGGGCTCTGGAACGGCCTCATTAGGAAACCATCCGGAATTGCATCGAATGGTTTCGTCTCAACACAGTAGGCTACGGACGTCGGATCCGGTCGGATTGGCTACATAAGGATCAACAAACACTCTCTGTCATTCTCATCGTCCCGGTGCTATCATGAATCAGAATAATAGGTGGGGAGAAGGAGCTGGAACTCCCGATACGGCCGATACGTAGAGGTATAAGCAGGCTCACAAGTCGGAACACGTCAACCAATCCAACTTCGAGTTCCGTATAGACGAAGGCTGATGACAGATTATGGCTATTCGCCCTGGCTATATATATATTTGAGATCTAACAACTTTGACTTGATCGGAAGTACTGAAACACCAAAGTCACGGACAAAATGACCAAACTAGCGATGGCAGAGTAGATGAGGATTTAGAACTCGCCTAACGGTCAACACATATTGCCTCCATAACAGCTAACTAGAACACGGAGAATGATATAAGTTTGCAGCATCTTTTAATTGAAAAATTAAGATAAACAGTATAATTGTCGAGGCACTTATAGGGCCGTTGCAATAAAGTTTCTTTAAGGCCCTAAGATGAGTTGTTGAGATTGTTTAGAGCTTTTTAAAGCTATATGGACTCGTAATATAAAGTATTAAGGTGGATTCATACAATATAACTCACTTAAACAATTAACTGTTTCAAGCCCTCTAATGGCCAGTGTTAACTGGCCTTTAGGCTTTATGTCCGGTTTCAAGCTATCTTCAAAAAAGCAACATGACAGTTGCTTATACATATACGGTTTGGAAAATACAAAGTTTTACTGCGGGAGCCCTGTTCTTTAATTCCATAGGCTTACACAACGTCCTAAATAATAGTGTCATTTTAACCATCTGTGTAATATAAATGATTGTTGAATCTCGTCGCCGTCTCATTTTCTGCACGTTTCCATCCAGAGTACGAATGAAACTTTTCGGCTCGTTGCTTGATTGTATCGGCATTTGTCGTTCATGTTTCTCTATCCGCAATTGAATATAAACAAACATTAATGGTTCGGTCTCCAACGACATACTAGAGTAGGATACACTAGTAAGCCATACAAGTTCTATTATCATTTTCCATCAACCCCTGACTGATGGTGTAGACCGCTTTCATTCGTTCGTCACTGTCTTCAGTACGCATTTTCATCTTCATACGTTTCATCTAATATTAGCCAAATGTTATTTCTAAGGAATTGTTGCATATAACCTTCATGCACCCTACTTATATAAGTGCGTTCTTCATCATCAGGCCGTCAACAAAGAATGTCGTCCGAATATGAGCATCAACAGCTACTCTTGGTACTGTTTTATTCCCGTTTCCCTTGAGCGACACTTGGCCGTCGTTCATTGGACGGCCAGACATACTTCAGCCAATTACGTGCAACGTGTCATATAAATCGTAATTGCAAACGCAGTATCAAGTTGGCAGCAGAAATTAATTTAGGTAAATTACGGAACTATGTTAGTTAATATTACGGTGGAATAAAAACGACAAGATTTTATTCGATTCGATTCGATTTTAAAATCGAATAAAAGGTGGCTACTACGCTTTCGTCGATTCACATTGTTAATTGATTTCGTTCATCTCTTTCGGCCGATGCAAAGTCCCATATGTAGTCTATCCACTGATGTCACTATATTCAGTCATGAAGGATTAATCCGTCTACTAGAAAATAGCTACGTTAGCTGGAATAGTCTTCGCAACAGAGGTAAATTACCATAAATGACAAACAGCAAACGGTTATGTTTCAGACGAACGGAATAATTTCCAATCGACATGTCAAAAACGCCCTAACGTGGAACTAGCCTACTTTTATTTTATGGAGCTAGGAATATTACTTGTCACGCATATCTGCTTAGTACGTGATATAAGACATCATGAAAGCATCATGATAAAGATTGGCTACATTGGCCAACACTTTGGCTACACCGAAACAGGATAAATAAAAGGAATGATTTTAAAACGTAGTAAAATAAGGAAAATGTTATGGCGTTTTTTATCCGGTTGCTTGTCGCTGTCGAGTTATTTCGGACCGTGCGTCGAATTGCATGGACAGTTTTCGATGAATTGGATCAACACAACGGGTTGATCCCTTTGATAAAATGCTGTTTGGATCAGGAATTCTACTTGGTCGGTTTCGACGAGTGCAAAGACACGGCCTGGTCGCAGCCCGTTGATTCCGTCAGCAGCAGGCCCGACGACGAATCTGTCGCTGACAATTTCATGGTGACACCACTGGGATTCTCGTCGTCGTCGACTCGCAATCTGTCCGTCTGTGGCCCGGGTTTCCACAGCCAAACCACCACCAATGTCAATTAGACGCCGACGGTTCGGCGACTATATTGGCGGCCGGATCTCGATTGGAGCCGGGCGAATTCTGCGTCAATCCAATCATGTCTGATGACACAACTTCCCAGTTGCTGGTCGTCCGCTATTGCCTTGCGGACCGTTGCAATAAGAAGGGAGCTCATTGCGTGCGTAAGTGCTGTCCGATGGGGATGGTGGTGAAGGAAAGTTCGAGTTTCTGCCAACGGGTGAGCAAACGGGAGCCGTGGCGTTTGGTTTTCCACGACAGTCATTCGCACCAGGTGTTGACCTCTCCTCCAGATCCACAATTCTGCATTATTCGAGATGGGGAATTTCCTAAATGCCCAGAAGGCAACTGGAAATCCTTTCACCGCAGAATCGGTCGACCGAGTGCACTACATCTTTGAGAACGGCCAGATGTACGTTCCGAGCTACCCGAACATCAACGAACCACAGACGAAAATATTGCGTTGGTGATTTCCTATCAGATCCCGGCATCATTGTGGGTATTATATTCTATATTTCTATTAATTGCAATTGTGTTGTTGGTTTTTCCATTATGTGATTCAATGGTTATTTCCAGGCGGTTGATTATAGGGACAGAAAGCTTTGGCGTGTTACTCGCCGATGACGGAATCGGAAGACAAACAGCGCTGTGCTGCTCTTCTCGCAAAGCGATCCAACACTCGACAGCAGAGCGCCACGGTCCACCGGCCACGACGATGATCCTAAGTGAAAGGGGAATAAGAGAGACACGGAACAGCCGCAGCAACCGTACCCCAAGGGACTAAAGTTTATGGGACAGCAGGCAGAACCTACACAAACATCACTTGACGATCCGCGAGACGAAAGAAGAATAAATAAATTAGTGCCATTTCCACTCGAGTAGTACACATAGCCATGTTGTAGTATACAACGACGTTATCTGCAGATGTCGGCGAATAATCGAATGACGTAACAATCAATACCATCTGTGTCGTCATATCGCGTTGCAATCAGTTTTGACATTTCTTTTCGACTGATGACATATCATTTCTGATAATATATTCCGTGAATGCGCCGAGCTTTATTACCTTATTTTTATTGGGTATGATGTCAACTTCCATTGGACTGGTTTCGATCGGCCAAAAAGTTTGGGTGAATATCCACGCATGCACGGCTGAAAGCTCTCGTCAAGAAAGAGAAACTCTCATAGTAAAAGACTAAAAGCCCCAAATGCCTTACTATAGATGGTTTACCACTTATTTTATAGTCGTTTTAAGGAGAATTCGCGGCTCCGTGTTGCCAGTTTCCATCAAGATTTCCATCAAAAAGTTTGAGCTGCTTCTTTAGTTTCGTGCCGCGGTATACCATAAAAATGAGCTGTTCAATTATGAAAGACCTTTTTCTAATTTCACCTTGGCTCTTGGTGCCATCCGTATAAATTAATGACGAGACAAATACAAACGAGTGCGTTTATGAATTCCTTGTTTTTCAACCCGTCCTCAAGGAGAAAAAGGAGCTTTATGGACGTCGAGATCCGCCGTCGCTCGAAGATGATGTTCTCAATTCAGTTGATTGTGCTCTCAACGGCAGTCGGTGCGAAACGCCGAGTCAAAACCAAAGCCAAAGTCAATGAACAAAAGCGCCAACGTCGTCGTCGTCAACAATCAGATCCAGCAGATCCAGTTATTTTGCCAATAGACGAAGGAGAAATCCATCCCAATTATCAAATGTTGTCTAAACGACCGGCTTTGCAGACCCGGATTGGATCTCTGTAGACACGGCGTCGGTAACGCTCTGCCAAGTGGCTGACCCGTGCTCCAGAATAGCACGATTCGTCCTGACGCCATCCTTCCCAACCCAACGATGAGGATGATACGCGGAATATTGACACCGTGTCAGGCTTCGTAGCCAAAATGCGGCCAGCAGAGATTCCAATGTACGAGAATTTCACGATGATCACGGAAGACGACTGAGAAGAAAGCGGTGATTTTTGCGTCATTCCTGCTTTCCGCCGCCGGACGCGATGGCCAGCGACGAGCCGCTCCAGTACGCCGTTCGATTTTGCGATCGTGACCCTTGCCACAACGCCGCATGTTTGCGCAAATGTTGTCCAATAGGCACGGCCGTCAGCGACGAGGTGGAAAAAGCGTGTCAACCAAGCATTGCGGAAGCCTTCATCAAAGATGTCAAACAAATATTTAAAGTTGACGAAATAATTCGAAGTGATCTCTCGAAACTATGAAAATCGAACAAACACCAGAATTCGAGTGAGCGCGAATGGCTATGCGGGACATTACAAAAACAATCAACTATAGAACAAAATTTTCTTTCAAATACCTATCTTATCCGATGCTGGATGTTTGTTTGCTGTTGGCAGACAAATAATAACTACAATTGGATTCCCCCTACTTCAAAACGGAATTCAGGAAAAGTTGATGATGTACAATGTGAATGACGCACTAAACGCACTCAAAAAATAAGCGGGACAACAAACCACAGGGTGGTTAATTATTGAAGAAGAACGACAGGTGTTACATATAAAAAAATAGAGGCATATAATAAAGTATAATAAAGTGCTTTAGTGAAGATATCAACAAATATGGTAGCGGTAGCCTCGTGAAAAGTGAATCATATGGAACATATGATAATATGAAATAATTATAAATATGAAAGCCCTAATGTACTCTAGCGTGCCTCTCGACACTTTCCCCTTGATATAACCAATTGTCTTTTGATAGTATTGTCAAAGTGCGCGAAACGAGATTGATGGGCAATGATTTCGCTTATTCATCGGCCTGTCGCTCTTCCCCTCCTGCCCTATCCGTTGGCTTACATTTCGACGGCCGTTTTGACGGCGATTCTCACATGGCCGTCACGGCTCTCAACGGAAATCAAATGTTTGAGCGCATTACTCTCCTTGGGATTAGGCTTCATCCTCATCGACGATAACAAAATACTTGCCGCGGCGTCATATTCTATTTTTTCCTAGCTTTCTTCTTCTTTCATAACAAATCATTTATTGATTTTTTGACTAAGCCGTGGTGATAACGATTGTTTAAGCACCCACACGGCCTCAAGAAAAAAAGGAAAAAGGATTTTCATGGATGGGCGACCAAATGGTGACAGTCGCCGTTAGTAAATTGATGCTAGCGGTAGTCTTTTCTTACGTACTCAGTATCTCGCCCTTACTCCACTTCTAGAGTTTCACATTTCTATTTGGGTTGTACGTTGTACTAGCAGTGCAGTAAAAGCCAAATGGCAAAGGTCTCGAGTTTTTATTTCAATCAGTGGTTTTTACGTTGATTCCGTTTTAAAGTGCATCCTGCAACGATGGGATTGCTAATTTTCTAAACAAGACAGTGTCATTGTCTTTTTTTACAAAATGGTGGCAGGTCGTAGTGAAGGAGCGTGTGCAGCCGGAGCGAAAGGAGCCGCTCTTATTCGAAAAACGAAGATGCCGACCGTCGTTCAGCCGCCTCGTGGTGGCGCACAATTCCTTCGAAGGACGCGTAATTTTGCCCAGGTGAGTTATTTATTAATTTGACTCGCTATAGACTTGAATCAACATTTGCTATTCGCTTTCAATTCAGAAAGTGTAGCTTATATTAGACTCTGATGTTGGCGATGTTGACGAGGTGGATTATGCCAAACAAGTTGAGCCGGAAATGGATAGGCAACGGCGTTATTTCAGTCTGGCCGTCATCACTTTCACGGCGTTCACCTTCAACTTGTCATTTTCCATCATCCTGACGAGCGCCAAACCTTATCTGGATCAAGTAATTAACTTATTTTAACTTCTAATAAAGTTTTAATCGATTAAGGTTTGATTTCTCACTAGATGGACCCTGAAGCTGGAACGCAGTTTCTCGGTTTGTTTATTTCTGCCCAGCCGCTGGCCCAGCTCTTTTTCAGTCCGCTCCTCGGCTTTCTGGGCGCAAATTTGGTTCTATCCGTATGTTGTCACTTTAGTTTTAGCTGCTTGGGTTTTGTACTCTACGCCTGCGTCTCGGCACTC